>JAJJMB010004648.1:4167179-4318352 GCA_023531105.1 Papaver atlanticum | reverse complement strand
ATGCTTCGTGCTTACAATTATTACTTCAAAAATCTATTAAAAGCAAAATATTAGAATCACTTTAAAAGAAAAAATTGCATGAATATTGATTAGAATTTATAACTTAATTGGTCAATGGTGGAATCCAGAGTCTCGGTATTTTCTTATTATTGTTGAAACAACTTTATTTAATTTTCGAAAATCCTTCACAAGCCCGAGTTGAACGAACTCTACTTATCACTTTTTACAACAACTTAAAATTCATATCACTAATACCGGAATATAGATGAGACCGAATTAAAACCTCGCATCAATTCAGTTACAGTCATGCTCCTTACGCCTCTTGAATCCCAGCAAAACTCCGCGCAAATGATTCCCTTAGCTGACGTCACACCAACTAAGAGTTAATTCAACTCAATTGAAGACTTTAAACCAATTGGCCTCTCATAAATAAGCCTATATGTGTGATTTCCTTTTCGATCATAGATCAAGGTGATTGTAAATCGATAGCAATAGACAAATTCTAGCTAACCTCAAAATTAGGTCTTATGCTTCAGAAGTGCAGACTAGATTATTATTCACCTCACAAGTATTAAACTTGTGGAATCAACAAAGTCTGAAATGAAGAGAAATTTGATAATTTATATCTATCTTGATTGATGAAGCAAGATCAACAATCCAATCAAGATCAGGATAATCGAGCTATCAAGATAAACAATAGTTGGACCTGGCTTCACGAATCCCTATGAAGTCTTTGTAGTTACTAAACCTTAGAAGGGTTTTGGGGAGAGGACGACTCTAGTTTTGCAACTAGTTTACACCAAGAAAAGTAGTGTCGGGATTCAAAGATCCCAGTTGCTTGAGGTTCCTCTTTTATAGACATTCAAAGCATAGGTTGCTTTAGGTTTAATCTAAGATAGCTTTGGAACCAAGGAATCAATATCCACCGTTAGATGAATCTTTGAATCTGATTTACATAACAAGATATACACTCTGGTTAGGATGAACTGTAACTAAACTGTGTACAAGACCACACTCATGAATGGTTAGTCAAAACTAGCCAACTGAACTATAAGCTTGAGCATTTTCATATAACACTTAAGACTTAACTCGAGTCACACTAATGTGATCTATATGTCTATGGTGTTTTTTGATATTATTCAAATGATAATTATCTCAGAGAATTAATTTATGTGCATATGAATTTAATTGACATGGTAAGTAGGTGTACATTAACCTGTTCGTGAATAGTTATGTCATGGTATGTGTACCGGTATGTGTACCTTTAAACATAGAGTTCCAGAGTTCATAAAACTTTTTTCGTATGCGTATTGGCATGGATACCATTAAAACATAACTGAATCCCAGAGTTCATTGAACTTTTCTGGTACATGTACCGGTATGGATACCAAACCGGTTCCGGGACCAACAATTCTTTTCTAGTACGCGTAATGGTTTGCGTATCGATCCGGTTTCACGAATTCACAGACTTTTTAAGGTGTGCATACTAATATCCATTCCAAAAATCTAATTGTCGACATATAGCTACTCCGTTACGTGTACTGAGTACATGTACTACGGTTTAAGACTTGTAACAGTTTTCCCAGTTTATGAGACTGATATGTATACTGTCTTATATCTGAAAATAATTGTAGTTCTATATTTCTCTTTAAATCAATTCGAAACATTCCCAAATAACATCAATGACACATATCACTGTTATAGGCTATTTTCGATTGATAATCTTGAATCACTATTTTGATTTTTGCACACAATGCATTATTGACTTTCTTTGGTACCCGCCTCTGAGTGTGTTTAGGAATAATCAGAACCTTCTTCCCATTACTCTCTTCAAGATTTCTCAGAAGAGAATTGGATTGACTATTCTTTTGCAAGTTAGTCTTTCTCCAATTGGGAGCATCGAATCTTGTCTTCGTCTTTACGAAGTTTTCCTTTTGATAATCATTACGATTATGAAAATATTTTGTATGACGTTTATAGGCAAATCTTGGCTGATCACAGCACTGATTCCTTTGCCTAAAGGTTGGACAGTTATAACCCGTAATGTCAAGGGTATTATATCCTTAACATACAATCTAGGTTTGATCACTTCTTGTGATGCCCAAACAAGAACATCGTGAAGTTTCTCATTCCTTATAAGAAAACAACATCCCCTTTGCTGGTGACCTTTATTTCCGCAATAATAGCTAACATAAGGAATTTTTTTACCTGGATTCGTGTGTGCTGGTTTTGGAGGTTGATATACTTTGCTCTTTCGAACCTTAACTGTAGGTGTAGGTATTTCACTTTATCCACCAATAAAAAATCAGTAGCCTTGAAAAATTTTAACTCTTTGCTAATACTTGGAGCATTTATTCCCTTATATACCAATCCTCGTGTATTACGATGATTTTTGCTTGGTCCTAGCATAGTGGTTAATTTGTTTAAGATACTATTGAACTTTTTCAAGTCATCTTCCACTATCTTGATTTTATCAAGAGCAACAGTTAAATCATCCTCAAGGCATTTTTCTCGATTGAGAGAAGCGCTTTGTCTGTCATCAAAACTACTTTGTTGAGAGTTAATCCTTGTTTCGGCTTCAATAAGTTTCCCTTTCAACAACAAAAAATCTCGACGAAGATTATCACATTCAAATTTCTTCGAAAGTACACCTTCTTCACGATATTTAAGAAGGGATTGAATAAGTTGATAACCATAGTCATAACCTTCAAAGACCTTTCTCAATTTCTTGTTTTCTTGACAGAGAG
Organism: Papaver atlanticum; assembly: GCA_023531105.1. Classification (NCBI taxonomy): domain Eukaryota; kingdom Viridiplantae; phylum Streptophyta; class Magnoliopsida; order Ranunculales; family Papaveraceae; genus Papaver; species Papaver atlanticum. The sequence continues at coordinate 4,315,605 of JAJJMB010004648.1, read as the reverse complement.
GAATCAGAAATCCAATTAGACAAGAAGTCGTCATCTTTTTCTTTTTATGATGATCAAACAGCTTGGCATACTTATAGACTTCCTCATCAACATCTCTATAAATATCTGAGTCACTATCATCGGAAATTTCATCCAACTATTTTTCTAGGCGTGTTTCCAAGTTATCCATAGTTTCTTCATCACTCGAGATGATTTCATGAAGGTTTTCAGATAATGATTTTTATGTGATAGTTCTCTCAGGTGTTGAATCCAAACTTTTAACAAACTCATCTTTTGTTTGATTCTGAGTTGGTGATACGTTATCAGAGATAAACTTTTCGTCCATATAATCAGATTGCTTCAAACACGGACTTATTAGGTCTTAGCGTGTTTGCCTGATATGATACCAATTGAAAATGCAGGGGTACCAAAATACACCACAAACTTTTTCCTAGGAAATCTGTATGGAGAATCTTAAACACAATTCCGAGAGTTCAACTTATTGAATCTCAATCAAGGAACAATATCTAGAGTCAAATCTCTTTTTCTCATAATCAGAAAATTGACAGAGACTAGTCCGTGAACCTGATTCTCGTGTGAGAGTACTAGGGTAATTCCAAAGATCAATCTCCCAAGTAATCAATCAAGTTGTATCCAACAAACAAGGATGGATGTATCTACTTTGATTGATTAACGCACAACCTGTGATATTTCAATTATAAAGATAAAAAATATAATGCGGATTGGAAATAACACAGACACCAGAAATTTTGTTAACGAGGAAACCTCAAATGCAGAAAAACCTCAGGACCTAGTCCAGATTGAACACCAAACTGTATTAAGCCGCTACATACACTAGCCTACTACCAATTCGGACAGGAATATAGATGAGACCGAACTAAATCCTCACAGAAATTCAGTTACAGTCACGCTCCTTACGCCTCTTGAATCCCAGCAGAACTCCGCGCAAATGATTCCCTTAGATGACGTCACACCAACTAAGAGTTAATTCAACTCAATTGAAAACTCTAAACCAATTGGCCTCCCATAGATAAGCCTATATGTATGATTTTATTTTCGATCGTAGATCAAGGTGATTGAAAATCGATAGCAATAGAAAAATTCTATCTAACCTCAAAATTCGGTCTTATGCTTACGAAGTGCAGCCTAGATTATTATTCACCTCACCAGTATTAAACTTGTGGAATCAATAAATTCTGAGATGAAGAGAACTTTGATGATTTTTATCTATCTTGATTGATGAAGCAAGCTCAACAATCCAATAAAGATCAGGATAATTGAGCTATCAAGATAAACAATAGCTGGACCTGGCTTCACGAATCCCTATGAAGTCTTTGTAGTCACTAAACCATATAAGGGTTTTAGGAAGAGGACGACTATAGTTTTGCAACTAGTTTACACCAATAAAAGTAGTTTCGGGATTCAAAGATCCTAGTTGCTTGAGCTTTCTCTTTTATAGACATTCAAAGCATAGGCTGCTTTAGGTTTAATCTAAGATAGCTTTGGAACCAAGGAAACAATGTCCACCGTTAGATGAATCTTTGAATCTTATTTACATAAAAAGATATACACTCTGGTTAAGATGAACTGTAACCGAACTGTGTACAAGACCACACTCATGAATTGTTAGTCGAAACTAGCCAACTGAACTATAAGCTTGAGCATTTTCATATAACACTTAAGGCCTAACTCGAGTCACACTTATGTGATCTATATGTCTATGGTGTTTTTAGAGATTATTCAAATGATAATTATCTTAGAGAATTAATTTATGTGCATATGAATTTAATCAACATGGTAAGTAGTTGTACATTATACAAATACTTAACCTGTTCGTAAACAGTTATGTCATGGTACGTGTACCAGTATGTATACCTTAAGACATAACCGAGTTCCAGAGTTCATAAAACTTTTTCAGTATGCGTATTGGCATGGATACCATTAAAACATAACCGATTTCTAGAGTTCATAGAACTTTTCTCGTATGTGTACCGGTATGCATACCAAACCGGTTCCGGGACCAACAGTTCTTTTCTAGTACGCGTACTGGTTTGCGTATCGATCCGGTTTCACAAGTTCACAGACTTTTTAAGGTGTGCATACTAATATGCGTACAAAAAATCTATTTGTCGACATATAACTACTCGGTTACGTGTACTGAGTACATGTACTATGGTTTCAGACTTATAACAGTTTTCCCAGTTTATAAGACTGATATTTATACTGTCTTGTATCTGAAAATAATTGTAGTTCTATATTTCTCTCTAAATCAATTCGAAACATTCCCAAATAACATCAATGACACATATCACTGTTACAGGTTATTTTCGAATGATAATCTTGAATCACTATTTTGATTGTGAACAATAAATTGTTCTTTACCGAAATTCATCAAGTATGAAATGTTCATTTAGCTTAGTCATATTTCGAGAGCTAATTATAAGATAAATTTGACTAGAAATTCTTTACATGCTTGTAATAGTCTAATTAGTTACGCGACATCGTCTCATAGATAGAAAGATTAATATAATTTGAGATATAGGTGGTTCAGTCTTCATTTACCTTTTGTTGAAGAAGTTCTCCAAAAGCTTCGATTGATCTTCGCCTTCAAACGGTAGAACGCAATGATGACTGTCGTGATGTCCGTTTCTAAACTACATCTTTTATCCTAATCCGAGACTTAACTAATTGTAGACTAGAAATCAACATATAGTTTTGAAAACTAAATTTTACAACCAGCTTGAGATAGAAACACTTGTGAGTTCGACCGAGCAATGCTCTAACAGGCATGTTTCTTAGACTCATATCAAGCTGATAAAGATTCCAGAATTTTCATCACAATATCCATTTCAGGAATAGTCCTTCATTGGGCATAACAAGCATTCACTATTTCATAAAACTTGTGATTCAATCCTCCAAATGAATCTTCATCAGCCATACAAAGGTTTTCCCAGTCAGAAGTTAGGTTTTGAAGCCTTCCTTCTTTCTCTGTGGAATTCCCTTCGAATATGGTTCCTAAGATATACCAAGAATCCTTCGATCTAGTGCACGTAGACACATGATGTTGAAGATCTTAGCTTATGGCATGGATAACATCTTTCAACCCATCAGAGTTGTGTTTAACATCATTGATTTCGGCATCACTACATGTAGTTATGTCTTTTAGAACAGCAACTGCCCTTTCTCCAACCATTGGAAGATTGTATCCACCTATAACAAGAACCCATATTTTGAAATCACGAGCTTGTAAAAAGGATCACATATCTATTTTACACCATATGTAATTTATGTCATCGAATACTGGTGGTACGTTAATCGAGATTATACTTTTATCCATGATTAAGATCTCCACAAACACAAACTTATCAGGTCTAAAGATGTTAGCCTGCTCTGATACCAATTGAAAAGAAGAGGGTACCAAGTACACCACCAACTTTTTCGTTCTGCAACTTGTGTGGAAAAAACCTAATATAATTGCAATTAGACCAACTTAATGATCCTTGACAATATGTATATAGAGTTTATATCTCTATCTCTTCTCAATCGGAAAGTATATACTATGGAGTTTGTGAACCTGATTATTAAGAAGAGTGCTTGGACGATCTAAAAAATCAATATCCAAGATCAGTCTCTTTAAAGATATAAATTCTACATGAAACAAGTCTCGTAATCGATCACAATTATACAGACATATCTACTAAGATTGAATACGTATTACTTGTGTAAATCCTATTATAAAGGTAAACAATATAATGCGGAAAGTGAATAACACAAGACCCCAACTTCGTATAGTTGAGACCAAGCAACTACCCCTAGTTCACTTAGTTTCCTCAGTATCATTGCGCTTCCGACTTCAAGAGTCACGCACTGGTACAATTCCTTTTGATCGTATTCCAAACAGCAAAGGAACAAAGAATCTGTTTGGTAACAACTCTATTGATTCATTAAGATAAAGATATCTTATGTCATACGCAAAGGCTCTTCCATTTAATCTAATAAACTCCTTTTCCTGGTTAAATCAATCTAACTTTAACTATCAAAATAGTCAAGTCTAGATTCGCAATCAATTAGTATAGATCTCAAAGAGAAACTATAAAGCGATGCCGATCTCATGTAACTAATTAATCGAATAAATCCGATTCTAGTTGGATCCCAGCCGATCAAGGTTTGTGCACACAATTCACAAGATACGAAAACCAATAAGAAATCTTCTTCGTCTTCAAATCTTCTTTAATCTTCAATAACCTGCACAACACCACTTGAATCGCTTGTGATCAATCACACACAGAACGGAGTCTGTTAACAATGGATTATCACAAGATATCTTTAGATCTAACAATAGTTCTAAAGATCCCATTGATACTTCGATCTAGTTTGAGTGAATCTTATATCAGAAGAGAAGATTCTTAAGAATAAAAAAACTAGGTGCAATCAAAGTTTCAACAACCGTTAGTCAATCAAATCAATCTAAAACTAATAACCCTGCAATTATATAGTTTCCCATCAACAGTACTCATAGAGCTTCTTGATCCCACAGAATTCTTTAAACGAGCGGTCATAAGAGATTTCACCTAATTAGGATACTTTCCTCTCCGAATAGACGGCTCCACCAGAAACAGCAAGAAATAAAGTTTTCCTGGCTCTTAGGATAGTTTTCTAGAAATGAAAACTTAGGTATTTATAGACCAAGGATGTTTGGACATCAAGGAATTTCCAAAACCGAAAATATTCTCAAGATTTGCAATGAATGGCAAAATTCGGTTTTCTTAATTCCAATAAATGGTTGTCCAATATTTCTGAAATCTCTCAATATAAAATCTCCAATTAGTAAATGCATATTACTAATTTTTATTTTCTAGATATATATGCATTTAATTGCTGATAATTAAAGTATATAAAACCAAAAACCTTAATTAAAAGATTCTTAATTTATTTCAGCACAGGATCTCCTTAAGTACAAAGGAATATATTTGAACAATAAATAATAAGAGTTATTGCTCGTGTTCAAAGTATGTTGACATTTTTCACTGTAAATCCTTATTCATATTCACATGTGTTAGAGCATAGCTTGGTTGAACCCACCAAGCGTTGGTATGTCAAGTTTGGTTGTCATATTTTAGTGAATCAAAACTCATTTAAAGAGTCGGTTGATTATTTACTAGAGCCAACTTCGTATAGGTTAGCTAGAAAGTTACTAGGATATGAGACTTACAAGTATTACGTGAAGACTTTGAAGAATGTGAAGAAGTAAAGAACTACAACGACGACATCATCCTTCCTCTTAAGGTTAGTAATATTTGTCTTGAACTGTTTCATTCCTAACGTATCTTTCAAGTCGTGCATATTGAAAACATAACTGCGAAGCTGTGAATGATTATACTCTAGTTAGACATAGTATTAAGGAATTACAATACGAAGTATAACGTCTATCTTTTGAACTTCGTATATAAGATATCGACATAATCGTATGAATGCTATTGTGATTATGTATGGGTATGGGTGAAGATTTCGTCCTAGGAAACAATGTTTTACATTCGTTTAAAGGAAGTACAATTTATAAACTTATTTTGTGAATCGAAAGGGAAATCGCTAGGCTTATTGGTATTGTTATTCATTGCAAATCTTTGGATTACCAATATGTGTGTTTAGTATAACCGCTCATAACTTGTTTATGTATCTTGGTAAAACTATTCACAATGCCTGACTTTTGTATTGGTATGACTTTTATTAGTGAAACCGATCTTAAGTAATCACCTAAGATGGTATGATCGATATTTTGTAATTGGTATGACCAACTCTAGACATTGGGGAATCGATCCTAGTAAGAGGTGCAACTGATCACAAGTTTGTGGAATCGATCCTTGTAAGAGGTGCAACAAGTCTTAGGAATTGGTAACCGATCCTATGACTTGTGCAACCGATCACAAGTAAAATACCATAAATATGTGGTAACCGATCCTAGTACCTAGTCAACAAATTTTTGGAAAGCTGGTGTGACCGATCCTAGTACCCACATGGAGGTAGAACCGAAGCTTTATGTTTTGGTAGAACCGTGAAACCCATTAATGGTGATTTGATAGGATAATCAATCACATAGTTCTTGGAAGTCAGATGAACCAATTCTAAACTTGTTTGGAAGTGTGGCAAATCGGTTCCAAGATTGTAAATATGAAAAAGGATTTACAAAGTAAAGATGTCGACATACTTTGAACATGTGCAGTAATTCTTATCTTTTATTGTTCAAAGATATTCCTTAATAACTAAAGGAGAATCCCGGATCGAAATAAATTGAGAATCTTTTAATTAAGGTTTTTAGTTTTATATGCTTTTAATTTCCAGCAATTAAATGCATATCTTTAGGAAATAAAAATTGGTAATGTGCATTTACTAATTGAAGATTTTCTACTGAGATTTATGTTAATATTTGGACAGAGCATTTCCAGGAATTATGAAAACCGATTTGGACTTTATTGCATATCTTTGAGAATATTCGATTTTGGAAATTCCTTGGTGTCCAAACTTCCTTGGTCTATAAATATTGAAGTTTTCATTTCGAGCAAACTAATCCTCAGAGCCAGCAAAACTACCTAGTTGTTTTGTTACTGGTGGAGTCGTCTATTCGGAGAGGAAAGTACCCTAATTAGGCGAAATCTTTTACGACCGCTCGTTTTGACTGAAAAGCTCTACGAGTACCGTTGGTGGGAAACTAGATAATTGCAGTTTATTATTAGTTTTCGATTGATTTGATTGACTAACGGTTGTTGAACTTTGATTGCACCTAGTTTGTTTATGCTTGAGAATCTTCTCTTCTGATATAAGATTCACTCAAACTAGATCGAAGTATCGACGGGGATCTTTAGAACTATTTGTAGATCTAAAGACGTATTGTGATAATCCATCGTTAACAGACTCCGTTCTATGTGTGATTGATCACAAAAGATTCATGTTGTTTGTGTGCAGGTGTTTATTGAAGATCTAAGAAGATTTGAAGACAAAGAAGATTTCTTATTTGAGTTCATAATCTTTGGTGTGCACAAAACTTGATCGGCTGGAGGGATCCAACTATAATCGGCTTATCTTTGTGATAACCTTGATTGATTAGTTGAGTAGATCGGCATCAATACATTCTTTGTGATTCATAGTATTGATTGCATAGTCTAAACAATTACTTTGGTAGTTGTTAAATAGATTGATCTAAGAACCCGACAAAGGAGTTTATTGGGATAAATGGAAGAGCCTTTTGTCAAACTCATATCACTTTGTTTGAAAAGAGTTGTTACCGAACAGATTTGTTGTTCCTTTACTGTTTGGAATACGAACCAAAGGAATTGTTCCAAGTGCGTGACTTATTACAAGTTCGAGGCGCAGGGATACTGAGGGAACTAGGTGAACTATAGGTTTAGTTGCTTGGTCTCAACTATACGAAGTTGGTTTAGATTTTGTATAACGGCTTAATTCTGAGAGTATTCAATTCTGGAAAAGGTCCCGGGGTATTTCTGCATCTGCGGTTTCCTCGTTAACAAAATCTTATTGTGTCTTTTACTTTTCTATTTCCGCAATTATAATTGTTTTATTATTATTATAAGTAAAATACACAAACGTTAATTCCTAATTACTTGATAGCAATCCTATTGTGTTTGGTTAAGTCCGGACCTTTTATCAAGTAATCATACTTCGTTGTTGTATTGTCCCGATCTTGTATCCATAGTCAATCACACAAGTTATCTTGTTGTCGTATTGTCTTGATCTCGTATCCATATACGATCACACAAAGTGTGAACCGATTAGTTGTATTGTCTCGACTCGGTCCGTAGACAATCACTTTCGGAGAAAGGACTTATAGGTGGAAAAGTTTAGATTGAGGTATATTTGGGTACCCTCGTCTTTTCAACATGGATTTACATTCTTGGAATCGGTCATATCACACTTCCAAGCAAGTTTAGAATTGGTTTCCCTGTATTCCAATACTACTTATGTGATTGATCAAAACCAAATCACATACATGGGTTCAATCGGTTCTACCAATCACTAGGATCGGTTATACCTCAATATGAAAATACTTGTGATCGGTCACACCAATCACTAGGATCGGTTACACCAATTACAAGGATAGGTTCCATCTATACATGGTATTGCTTGTGATCGGTGACACCAGTTCCCAGGACAGGTTACCAATTACAAGGATCGATTATACAACACTCGTGATCGGTCACACCAATTACTAGGATCGGTCACACCAATTACAATGATCGATCACACCAATTACAAGGATAGATCATACCAACACATGGTGATTATTTAGGATCGGTTAAACCAATTAATAAAAACCAGTTATACCAAATCATGAGTCAGGCATTGTGATTAGTTATACCAAGATACATAACATAGTTAAGATCGGTTCTACCATATCACACATATTGGTCATCCAAAGATTTGCAATGAATAGCCGGACCAATAAGCCTAATGACTTCCCTTTCGATTCACGAAACAAGTTCATGAATGTACCTCCTTTAAACGAATGGAAAACATTGTTTCCTAGGATGAAATCTTCACCATAACCCATTCACATAATCATAACAATATATACAAGATTATGTCGATGTCATATCTATGAAGTTCAAAAGATAAGTGTTATACTTCGTAGTCTAATTCCCTAATACTGTGATCATACTATTATGATCATGTCACATCACTAGAGTATTATACAATATGTACAATATATACAGCTTCGCAGTTATGTTTTCAATATAGCACGACTTGAAAGATACGTTAGGAATGAAATAGTTCAAGTCAATATTACTAAACTTAAGTGGAAGGATGATGTCGTCGTTGTAGTTCGCTACTTCTTCACATTCTTCAGGTCTTCGGAGTAAGACTTGTATGTCTCAATATTCATATACTTTCTAGTCTAACCTAAACGATGTTGACTCTAGTATTTAATCAAGCGACTTTAGATGATTTTTGACACACTAAAATATGAAAACCAAACTTGACATACCAACGCTTGGTGACTTCAACCGAGTTATGCTCTAACACCATCGTTCGTGAACTGTCCCATTTTGAACTTGCGGTTTGCGAACTGGTTCGCCAACCTTTCATGTATTTCATAACCTCGTATATCTATGGTTTGCGAGATGGTTCACCAACCTACCTTGAGTCGAAATTACAGAAGTTCTGAATTTCTCTCTTTTGATGTTTGAAACATTCCCAAATAATAGAATCATTGCTTTGGAAATTTTCAATTGATCCACAAATTAATTCTTGAACGATAAATTGTTTTGAACTAATATTGTCGAGGACCTTTGGACATCCAATGCTTGAATCATATTTCGAGATGTTTAACAAGACAAGCTTAACTGGAAAAAAATTCTTTGCAATAAATATACTAGAAGTCATATGACATAGTATCATAAGATAGAATGGTAAGATAGTTAGTAAAATAGAATAGTTCAGTCTTCATATACCTTGTTCAAGAAGTTCTCCAAATGTCTTCGTCGATCTCCAGTCTTTGAGGGTGATGTCTGATACTCAACTACCAAATTTTAATCTAGTTCGAGACTTGACTTAGTATACTATAAATCAAGATACAGTTTTGTTCATATATCATTGACGAAAAGCTTGAGATAGAAAAACTCGTGGATTCAACCAAGCATTGCTCTAACAGGATCAACACAAGAAGTGGGATACACCAAATAAATGATCAAAATCTAATTTCGTACTAAAAATTAAAAAGAAGACTCAGCAGCTGTAAATTGTTAAGATAGACAAAAGAAAACAACGAAAAAATGGAGAACGATGGAAGAAATGGTAAAGGAGATGAAAAGTTCCAACCTGCGATGTACAAGGACTGATGCTGATTCTAGGGAAACACACATAACAATCTAGGCAAAACCAGCTAAAACATTCTGAACATGAATTAACCACCCATTGAAACAGATATACTGCTAAGGTTGCCTCCTCCCCATGTCCATCCACTGTTTCTATGTTGATCTAAATGATATAAACATTTTATTCCGAAAGTCACATCTTCTACCCTATAACTGAGATGCTACATTGATTCAGTTATGAATTTGTATAAGATTTCTCAAAAAGCTTTCAACAATCCAAATATATCAATTACCAATACAGAATTTAAGAACCCAAATTTAAACAAAATCAGCAAAACAAGTAAAAATTAAGCAGATCTGTACATTATTTTTTTTTTATTATCATTTAACATTTAAAAGGAAGATGTATAATAAATTTAAACTAAGTTAAGGGTTTCCACTTCTAGTATGATGGTTCATACCTCACAAGTGTGACATCCCCGCCATATTTGATGTTTTGATGTGGTTATAACCCACTCCTCCTATAGATAATTTCTAGAAAATGAGGCCCAACGGACATGTTATGTAAATATAGACGGGGATCGTGTTGGATCTTTTTGGGCAGGCTACGTGCGTACGGACATGTTAAAGGGCAGATCTAGTCCCATACCATGTATATAAATAAAGAAGGAAAATCAAAACACTAGACAAAAAAAATTGCTTTCTTGGACTAGCATATTCATAACCGTTAGATTAAGTATGTGACATCATCTAACGACGAGTTAACCCAATTATTTCACTGTTAAAGAAAAGCTAAAATCCCTTGATTTGCTTTTATAATCTCATTCCTGCAATCTAGAGCATATTGATGATTTACCTATTATCCAGAGGTTCTTGCTTATTATACAAAATATGATTTTTCTCTCTCCAATTGCAGTCAAGATTAATTATTAATGCTCATGATCAATGATAATTAGTGATCAAATTTCATATATAATAACCTAAGCTTTTTAGTTGTTATGTGTTGTGGAAAATACAACTAACACCGGACCACTTGTTAAGGAAATCCAACTTGAATTAACCCACAAGACACTAGATCTTTGGATCGACGTAGAATGAAAGATAAACAATACAAACACATACAAAGCAATAAGTAAAGCACATAATATTTAGCGTGGTTCAACAATGTTCTTACATCTACCAAAACGGCTACGACTGCTTCATTATTATGGAACCACTGACAGAGAATTACACACTCAATAATTGAAGAATCAATCAATAAACTATTATTCAACATTGTGTTGATCATAAACCCTAAAATAACTCTCATAAACAAAACACTCCATAAACAACAGAAGAATGTCTAACCAAAAAGGATAACACTTATCTCATATAACGAGATGATCTCCTTCTAAACAATGTCTTTTCCAACACTAACGATATCTCTTCCACCATCAAAGACAACGTAATATTATCTTCACTAAGCGATGTCTTTCGGATCTTCATAACGAATTATTCTCTCTGAAACTACATTGTCTCTTTCAATGCCAACGATGTATCTCTAAACACCATAGAATGATCTCTCTCTTCTCCTTAAAACTCCACCCCAAGAGGTGTGATGGAATCCCTTAAAACCTTAGAGAACTATACTGGATTCTTTAACTCTCTAAATGATTGAATTCCATGTCTAACTATCACCATATAAGACTCCTTATATAGTAATCATAAACTTGATTCACAAGCATTAGTCTCCTTGTAAATGGAAACCCTAAACAACTAGGAAACCTAATGTTGATTAGGAAACCTATTTTAATATAGAAATTGTCCCAAACTAGGAAGCCATATGTTTTCCCTAAAATAATAATCTCTAGTGGGTTCCAGATCTTTCCGGAACTTTCCCTAAAACAACGACAATTATCACCATTATCATCATGGTAATTAATGATTGAATTTCAGACGATTGTATAATAACCAATTCAACATAAATTTTTATGAAGAAAGACTCCCGTAAAAAAAGAACCCCTCTATCTAATAAACTCTTCATATTATGAACTAGTCTTTTGGGCGGTTTTCCCCCTCTTGAAAACCATAAATCTAAATATTTCAATGGCTCTAACATCTTTCTCCGACTAAATTTCCATTCCACCGACCTATAAGCTCAATTATATATATATATATATATTTTATGTTGTGAAACCCCCACCCAATATGATGAGATATTATTTGATTTAAAGTTTTCTGCTGTTGTTTTGTGCTATGATGGGAGATCATAAAAGGTACTAAATCAGTCTTTTCTGAGTATATTCTTATCTTGATGATAAGTCTAAGGTTATTGTTTCTGCTGCTTATTTATTTTCCCTTTTATGTGTTCTTTTCATTCAATTCTTTGAAAGCATGCCCTGTTCTTATGCCTCTAATTTATAACTCAAATCAATTTAGAAACCTTTAAACCACATCGGATTGTTAGTTATTCAACATTCCTCTCTATCTTTGATCCTGCTACAACCCATTGACCGTCATGTTCAAATCCTTTGAAATCCTTATTAATAATGGGCATGGACTTTACAAATCAATTATACTTATAATCTTTATATACCTTCAAATTCAAATTATCTATACCTGTGTTTTCTTCCTTTGGTTTGTGTTTTATCAACTCGTTCTCCAACCTTACCCTATGGCACCATGGTCGTTTTCTGGTCTGGTAGTTCGCAGTTAACCCATTACCTTATATTTCAATGAACCTGAAGTTTGGAAGGTAATACTATTTCTCCGCAATCCACCATTTTTTTTATTCAGCTCGATGATTCTGGAAGATCTATGTTGCTGGTGATTTATTTAATCATACCGATATAATCAGTGGCTAAATTATGCTTTGGTTTTTAGTTTGAAAGGTTCAGGGTAAGTTCTTGGTTATGCAATTTGGTTTATAAATTTTAATTTTAAGGTTGAGTTTATTCATGGTATAGTTCTTGTGTTTTGCCAAGATTTGTAAGGCTAAGTTTCATCTTGGTATGGTTCCTTTGTTAAGCTAAGATTCAAGAATTTGATAATTTGAAATTATTATGAAGCATTTTTATGTAGTCTAACCAAGAATATTTTGAGACGAACTAAGCGGTGCAGATACAAGAAAAACGAGTACTCTCAGCAACCAACATAAAAAATCTCATCGGTTGAATATATTCAACACTAATTACATCCCAGGGTCTTTTTGTTTCAACCAATCATATCACAACATCATGCATCAAGATTAATTGTGTTTTAAAGGGCACGATGGAATCCCCATCTTCGTTTTCTTCACTATAACATTAAATTTACATTAGTCTGTACTAGATTAGGAGTGCTACGTGTATTAGTTTGTGTTTGCTTTCCAGAGTCTTTTTCATTTATGCATCTTTGTATTCCCTATCGTGTATTTTTTTTCCCTATTCTATGTTTTAGTTGTGTATCTGTGGGCTCATTTAGAAGTTATGGATCAAGCCGAAAAAACAAGAGCTAGACAAATTTCATTTGGGTGATACATCTCAACATACGGAAGCAAATGCCCAAATAACACCTTCAATCAATTGCATCGAACCCCTCTACCACCAACGAAGTTCCTATGGACACCGTCGTGCCCAACAAAAGTACAACTTTTCTTGTAGAAAGCATTAACTGAAGGCCTTTTGACCTTCGAATCCAACATCTGTCCTCAATGTATCTCCGATTTGAAGACTGTCGTTCACATTCTGCTCTATTTTCATGTCGACGTAGATTCGTGGCCCACTAATCTAATTGTAATTGATGAATCTTCGAGTATCACATGCCCTCGTGTAATACCCCCTTCGTAGTTTAATAAGCTTCATGTTTCAAAAAAAGTATATGATATTTCTCTAAACTCGAGCTGTTGAATGAAGACATCATCATCAATCTGCATCTTCATCGTCAATATCATAACCGTTATTAATTATGACAATCATTAATCCTTTCATCTCTGCTCCCATTCGAGATTTCCTGTTTGATAGAGTAATATTCTACGTTCCCCAAAAAAAATTGATATCCGTTTTCTCATGACACCAATCTCGTATGTGGCAAAGGAGGATAAAAAATATTCATTTAATACTCACGAACACCTAAAATATTTGGTGGATAACTGGAATTAACTCCCAGTTAGATTACGTCATATCTTGCCGAATATGAGTCTGCTAGTTCTCTCGCACTACCGGAGCAAAAAAAAAATCGTTTTCTTTTTTGTGTCGTGAAATTTAGTGAGTAATGGGGGGAGAGAGAGAGAAATAAACATTTGAGAAATTGATCTGTTATATGGAGAATGGAGAGTGAAATCAGTTGCGATCTTGAGGGATGGAGTTTGGTTAAGGAAATGCTTGGCTACATCTTGGCAACGTTAATCTGTCAATTTTGATTGTCTCTTCTTTCATTGATGCTTGGTAATTCTAAGGTTTGTTCAAAACCCTAGTAGTAGTCAATATATCTACTCTTGTTCTTGTTGATGTTTTGTGAAACCTACCTATGGTACGAAGTGTTAAACCACCATTAATGAGTAAGAAGGCATAGTTATCATAGTAGAAGTTTCCATATGGTTTTTAACTCTATGTTTTTCAAGGCGTAAGGAGCGGCGAGGCGTCGGGGTAAAATCCCGAGCCGTAGCGTATAACTATAATAATTACATAAATATTTATCATGTAAATTATAGGAATATCATATCAAATTAACAAAAATAACTAATATATTCTTCTATTAATGGTATTCTGTAGTACTATTAGCTGTCAGGGATATGCAAAATGGCTCCGGATCTCCTGTCTCCTATTTCCCTGTGCCCCATGTCCCTCCAATTATATACCGCCACGTGTTGTTGATATTTTCCTCAAATATTTATGGTCAGATGATTTGGTTAATTTGAGAAAAAATCGCTGGAAAAATCTACAATATAATCACTTTCTTTTTTTGGCATGAATCCAAATCCCAAACATGTATGCCCGACATACCTCATTAATAACAGAAACTTTCCATCAAAGGAATAAAAGATCGACACAGTTGATAAAAGTTTCGGACTGTAACACTATGATCATGATGAATATATGGTGTCGAGTCTACTTGCCTCCAGAACCATAATCCTAGGATTGCTTTTCAAGGCATATAGGAAAATTATCAAGGGGATGTAAGTAAGGTTGTTGACAAGATCTTCGTTTGTCGTGGTCTTTTCTGCTTGGTAATCACCACTACAAGAAACTACATGGTTATGCTTACGGATTTAACTGCGATGTATAAAGTTTAGATGGCTTTCTAGATTATTATAGCTGCATTTGCAAACAAAAAGATTGTCTAAGACTTCAAACTCAACTCATCTGTGAGGGATTGGGAGATTTATGGTGATTATTCAATTGACATTTTCAAAATCATGTCTCCCTTGTTATCTCGAGTACTTGGTCCCATACCCAGGATGCTAACGTACATGTGATTAACATCCTCATAAGGGATTTTGTTTTATATGAAATGATGAACTACTCGTATCTTCGATAAAAAATAATATATAAAAAAAATCAAATCAGATATTAAGCTTGTCTTTATTTCATTTAGACTAATGCGACTCACTGGTTCATGTAATAGTTAATAGAAGGATGAACTTCAGTACAAAAAAGAACGGTTTGAGAAGGATGAACTTCACAAGGAAAAGATATATATAAGGAGATGTAGGTTAGGAATTTGGTTCGGGTGTAGCGTAATCGTCTTTGGGATATTTTCAGCTATTCTTTCTCTTTGTTTTTTAGCTCATTCAACCGTAAAAATAAGGGAAGATAATAGGTGCCAAATGTCACTATATAATTGGAGGGACATGGGGTATACGCAAAGAGGGTAAAGGGGATCCGGATCCATGCAAAATTTTAGGTATAAGGCCTATTCATATGCACATGTCAAACATCAGATTTTACCATATATGCACCCATTATGGGTATGCCAAAGTGCCAAACATATATGCATATATGTTAAAAATAACATATAGGCATACACGACAGACTTTCCAGCGAGCGATAGAGTGTCCATCGCTAGACGGTCAAAATATCGCTCGTTGGTCATTCCAGCGCCAGCGCTAGTCAAGATGTCGCTCGCTGGTCTGATCATTGATCATCAGTTCCCTATCCAACGGATACAATTTCCCCCCTCTATAAATACCCAATTTCAAACTCATTTCAACTCACACCAGAATTTATAAATCTCTTTAGAATTTCTCAATCCTCTTCAAATCTAAAATAATCACACCTTCTCTACAATTCTTAATTTCTTGTAATATGGATTCACAATCTCAAAGTCAGGGCAAAGGTAAAAAATCCAAAGTCTGTGGTGCAAAATACAACCTCACAGAAGATGAATGCATTTGTCGTAATTATGTTGTTGTTTTTTACCCAAGATTGTATCGATGGTGCACAACAACATAGTAACACCATGTGGGAAAACATATTTCATAAATATGAAGCACAAACCATGAACATCAATTGTCGTGATGCAAAAGGGTTGGTGGAACGCTTCATTACAATCAACAAGGAAGTAGCCGCTTATGTTAGACTGATAATGCAAGCCAAGATAGGACACCGGGAGAGTGGTCTTGTTGATGCTGATGTTGAAAGACAGGTTCGTACAGATTGGCTGCAAAAACATGGCAAACAGTTCGCTTTCGAAAGTCGTTATCATATTTTGAAGGTGTTGAACAAATATAATCCAGAATTGTTAGCAACTAATCAACAAGTACCTGAAAGGTCACCATACAATTCTTCTCCCTCAACACCAAATTCTTCACCATTTTTAGCAGGTCCATCAAATTCTTCACCAGATACCCCAAGAAACCCAAATGTGAACTTAGTTCTCAATGATGATGATGTAAGAGAAAACTTCCAGGGGGGAACAATGCAAGACTGGCTATAAAATTAGCTCAAGAAGGAGGAAGTTCCAATGGATTTAACATGGCGGAGTTTATAACATCAGAAGACCGTCAAGAAGCAAAGAGCAGTTGATAGGAAATTTCAAAACAAAACGAGTAAGAAAAATTGTCTTTCTCAAGAAAAATTTGGGTTTGACTATGACAAGCATAACATTCTTCAAGCTGACACTTCAATTATGAACCCCCAGCAAAAACATCTGTGGCAAATCGAAATTGACAGGATTCAAGCACAGATTGAACAACAAGCTGGATTTACTAACAACCAACCCAGTGGTGATGATGATGAGGATGAGTTCGATGTAGTAGAACCTCTAAATAATTGATGTATTAATTTGAAATATTGCATTTTAATTTGATATGTTGTTATTGCATTCTACTTAATATTAGTTTGAAATGAAAAGTTGATTAATTTGAAATGTTGTTGCAGTCTACTTAAATAAGTTTCGCTCATTATCTTAAAATAAAATACATAACTTAATAAGTAAACCAAAATACATAACTTAATCATTAAACCAAAATACATAACTTAATAAATACGCCCACCCGCTCTTCCATGCTCTGCCCAAAGATTCACTCTCAAATCGTCTCTTAAACTGTCATACAAATTCTGGTTCCGAATGTAATTAGTCATTTGAGCATAATTTCTTGCAGGCACACCTCTTTGTGGTCGAATCTCAGGCCTCTTTGTGGTTGAATCTCAGGTTCTACATGACAAAGCTCTTCAATAATCTTTTTCACCAGATGCCGAGGCATGCGAAATCGACCTTGGAAATCTCGATCAGAGTACACACAATTGGGAAGAAAATAATCGTGCATCAGCTTCTGGTGGTAAAATTCCCTCCCTCAATACGTGTATCTTCTTGAGAATACTTCTTGTGGCTCTAGAACTCTAGGTGTCTGGCCCGTATGTACTAGCATTAAAGTGTCGATTAGTTTATTATCTTCAGCTTCCTCATCGTCAAGTTCTTGCAACCTCCTTTGATGCATTTCTTGCTGTAATCTAAACCGATTCATAATAACATTCCTCTCTTTATTGGATCTCGCCATTGATGATTATGAAATTTAAAATTGAGAATAGAGATAGAGAAATTGGTGAAATATATGTAGAAGTAGGTGTGAGTAACTTGGAGAAGTACGGGGGCGTATGTATAGGAACCAGCAGGGGGAAGTAACTACTGATCGATAATCATAATATCGCCAGCGATATTATCTATATCACGCGATGGTTTTGATGGCGCCAACGATAATCATAATATCGCCAGCGCTGTTAATAATAACGATCGATAGACACTCTGTCGCTCAATGATTTTCCCATAGTAGCGCAACTCGTTTGCCATGCCACCTGGTATGCCAAACAGCTTATTTTGGCATGTGCATAGGAATAGGCCTAATAGAGAAGTAAATGAATCGAATCTATTAGTGGTAATATATAAGCATATCTAATTTAGTGATTTGAAACTATTGTTGCATCTAGAGCTGGCAAACGGGCGGGCCAGGGCTGGCTTGTTACGGGTTACACGGGTACGGGTTAACACGGTCCAAAGCTTGCGGGTTGATATTCTTCACGGGTCGTCATTTCTACAACCCGCACCCGTAACGGGTAAAGCTTGCGGGTTCACGGGTTAGCCCGGCTTGGTAACTAAAGTTAAAATTAAAGCTTAATTAATTTAATTTGTGGCCATGTTTAAGCTTTGACCATCTCCAATCTCTATTCAACACAAAAATCAAACATAAATCATTCATTTTCAACACAAAAATCAAACACAGATGACAGATCTATTACAACTCTTAACAGATTTCCTCATAAGCACCATTCAATGATTTCAATCAAACCACCACAACTAATTTTACATACCAGCATTTCAAGTTGTCTAACCAAATTAGAGAAACATCAAAACCCCTTGCCATAGCTCAACCACAGACAAATAGAAATTATCCTCCCTTCTGCCACTACCAACCTGAACTCAAGACAAACCTTTTCAATCAAAACTACCAGAACCATTCTCTATCAACGCCATTACAAACTGAAACTGAAAATGCTGAAAAAAGTAAAATGGTCAGTAAATTGGCAATCAACACTCAAGTAAAATGGTCACCTCGTATTCGACTGCCAATGGTTGGAACAACCACAAATCAACACTCAAGTACCTGAAACAGACAACATCAGGGGAAAACATGATTTTCGAAACAACAAATGATATTGAACGCATATGTTTGCTGAAATAAACAAGTTCGCATGTCAGCAAATCAACAACAGGGATCGTCAAGCCATTCTATCCTAAATGTAACTCAAAAATCAAAGTTACCACTATCAGCATTGGAAAAGTAAGATGTAAATTACATACCAACAACCCATTCTAGACATCATCTTTGCAGTTCTCTGGAACTTTTCTCCAATAAATACCATCTTCAAATTCGAGCAATTTCATTCCATTCTCAACCCCAGATTCAAAACCCTAAATTCATTAACAACAACATCAACAATAGCAGCTGTAATTCTCAGAAACCCTATTCTCTTCATGAATCGATCAAACCCTGAATTCTTGATTCAAAACAGTTCAAACCCCTTAAATCATACAAAACCCATCTCCAATTTTATCCCAGAACTTCATTTTCTATGATTGACCAACCTTCTTTAGTTCATCTCGATTTCATCAGACTCAACCAAATTCGCCTTTTCTTCATTGCTTGATTTCACTTAACAGTGTAATTAAATTTAACCCTAACTCTCTGTATGGAGAAGAAGAAGAAAATTAGAAGAAGAGGAAGGAGAAAGAGGCGGTGATTGCATGGTTCTGATTTATGAACTTCTGATGGCTGCCGCGACCGCTGATTTCACTTCACAGGGTAATTAAATTAAAACCCTAACTCTCTGTAAGGAGAAGAAGAAGAAGATTAGAAGAAGAAGAAGAAGAAGAAGGAGAAAGAGGTGGTGATTGTGGTGATTCTGTGGCTGCCGCTGTCTCCACCAGCCGAAGAACGCAGGAGAAGAGAAGGAGTGGAAGAAGAAAAGAGAGAAGAAAAGAGAATGATATCTCTTCATTTAGTTTTAGGTTTATCCTTTTATACCTTAAACGTATGGATAAGATTAACCCTAGAATAATCTGACAGTAGGGATTAAATATAACTTATTAATTAGGTATTGTAGACGGGTTGACGGGTTAAACCCGCGGGTTTACAGGCCGGGCCGGGTTAACCCGTTCTCCAACAAGCCATCATTTCTCCAACCCGCACCCGGCTTGTTTAGGACCCAGCCGAGCCGGGTGCGGGTTTTTCACGGGCCGGGCCGGGCAAACCCGCGGATTTTGGCTTGTTTGCCGGCTCTAGTTGCATCCATCAATTGCGATCAAGTGAAAACACAAAATGTTCTGAACTCAAACCCCAGATGAGCAATTGTCAAGATATACATTTTAATTACTTATAACCACAACCTTGATAAACTTCCTAGACCTGTCCATCTAACTGCAGCGAAACTTACTCCTTTCATCTAAAGCATAACAAGAATCACACAAAGAAAAACTATAAGAACGGATACATGAAAGAAACCTTTACAAAAGGAGTTTTCAAGTACCATATAATGTACATGCAATCATCAGATCTCTTTAAACATTGACCAACTTCAATTGCTCAGTAGTAGGCGAATTTTGACAATGAACCAGAGTAAATCCTCGTATTTTGTAGTAGTATTTGTCGGAAGCTCAACCCGTCCTTGAGTGCATATGCTCCTAGGTAAAGCCAGTTGAAGTTGAATATCACCATGTGTAAGAATAACACCATACCAGTTTGAAATCAACTTCGACATCATCACTCTGCAACAAGCACAATTCAATTAAAGAACTACAGACTATGCCATCCTGTGTTGCCTTGAAGTTTGCAGTTGGTTTTAAAGAATTTTGGTGGAATAAAATTAGATGTATATATTTTTCAGGTTAGGTCTTGGAGGTGTTAAATTGTAGTGTATACTGTGAAAGTAGCATTAAGAAATAGATGTAGAAATTACCAAGGAGATCTTGTATGGCTTCCGTTAGCACCCAGATTTCTCTGCGACGTTGACGGGTTAACACGGGGAGAGCCTTGTTTTCCATTTGCAGGTAAGGAATGTCTCTTTTTGATGTAAACATCCTTGTCTTGTACATCAGGTCTGGACCTCGGGGAGTTGTTCACGTGGGCCTTGGCTATTGCAGACTGTGTAGCTTGCATGTAACTCGGGAGGGCATTGCTGCTACTAATGCTGACTCTCGGCTCCAACTCCACATTATCAGGACGTTCCGGACCAAGTGAGCTCCGTTTTTTCCCACTTTTTGGGTCTTTCTGCATTTGCTCTGTACTACTCCTAGCACCTGAATCCGGGCTAGCTTTTGCCGGGGACTTCTTCACTGCTGCTGGTAGGGATTTTTTTGTTCTGGGGGATCCCTTTCGATCAACTTTTTTCTTTTTGGGTTTCAAAGTTCCCTTACTTGTTGGTGTTCCAGTCAATTCAGATGCAGCTGTATTGTTTCCAGGAGATCCATCTAGAGATGATCGGTGTGGTTCGTCACTTGTCGTAGTTTCTAGTTGGGTCTGCACGTCCAATTCTATACTTTCTGGCTTCTGGACTTCTTTCTTTCTGGGTTTCAATGTTGCCGTACTTGTTGGTGTTCCATTCAACTCAGAGGCAATTACATTGTTTCCAGGAGGTCCATCTACAGATCTTCGATGTAGTTCATCACTTTTTGCAGCTTCCAGTTGGGTTTGCACATCTGATTCAGTTCTCTCTGCCTTTGGGTCCTTGGTGCTAGGGTTTTCAGTAACTGAATCCACAACAGTTTCTATGTCAGCATCTTCTTCCCTCCCGTGCAAAATAGTGGAGACGGGAGTAGGTGTGACAGGCTCTGAGTTGACGCCATTCTTGACTTTGATGTCGAGATCGTCAAGATTAGATGTGACATGTGTAATCCCGTTCAGATTATCAACCTTCTCCAAAACTTTGTTTACGCAGTCAAACTCTCCACCTCCATTAGCAAATCTATCTGGTGAATCAAGAGTAGAGGAAATTGAAAGCTCAGTGCCACATTCAGAACCCCAGGCATATATTTTTGGATCATAAGAGATTGAATTTTCTGATGTACATTGTTCCTTGGACATTGCCGCAGTATTTGTTGGAAAAGATGGGCTGTCCATGTCTAGTCCATTATCTTGATTAATTGACCTACCAGAGATGGTTCTTAAACTCAAATCTTCAAATTTTGATTTGGCGGCAATAAATGCAGGATTACATGCCTTTCTGGATCCAAACAGCTTCTTATCCTCAGTCTCTACTTGTTCGGATTCAACATTTCTAGCAGAAGAGTTTTGTTGTTCACAATCTGTCTCGGGATCATAGAAGATGGAACTGGACATAGTTTGAGAAGCAGCATCTGTTTGCATCTCTGTTTCATTTGTATCCATTTTTAAAGAAATCTCGGGCTCTCTGCTTGATAAATGAGGAACCTGGAAATCAAAACCATCTGCTTGATGATTGATCAGATTCTCTTCAGCGTCGATGGGGCTTGTTGTTTCTTTGGATACAAACATCAAATCTGCTGACTCGTGGATATTTTCATCTGGAATTTGAGCTCCCACTTCCGAAAAATTGGTCCCAGTCCTTTCTCCTTGTTCCTCATTATCTAAACTAAACTGTGGCTGTGTATATTTTGAAGAAGAGACAGTCGTCCACCTATCGAACCATTTCCACGAAGAATCAGGTCTTGAGGAATCACATTTGATGTGAATCTGCTTTTTCTTTGGTGTTGATTCCAACAACTTACAACACAAACAAGATAGTACCATTTAGAAGTTATACTTAAAAATACATACATATATATATATATATATATAGAGAGAGAGAGAGAGAGAGTACCTGACGAGCAAAACCATTGTAAAGCAATTTATGGGTATAAGAATAATTTGTCTTTGCTTTGGTTCCTGATTTTTCTTCTATCTGAAAGAGCAGCAGAAGATCAGAGACAAACATAAAAAGCACTTGGTGCCGAGGAATGCTAATTGCAGATGCTTCGCATATTAGTAAAAGGAAACAAAAGACATTACCATGGTTGTTTCGGAACATTTCTCCTGCATATCTTGAAGCTGTTCTTCAATAACTGACCCCTCTATGGCTCGAGCACGGCGAGCACGAACGAGAGCCTGCATTTTGACAATGGCTTGGACACAAAGTAGACTACCCACAGCCTGCCTCCTGCACAAAAGCCCACGTACAGCTGCTTGCAACTTGACCACATTCTTAAGCTTCAGAAACGTTCTTTGTGCCTGATAAAGAAGTTAGCAATGACATACAGTTCAGCTCGCATAGATAAAAAGATATGGATGCTGCACATAGAATGCGGAGTGGAAAGAGAAATACCAGGTATCCTCTGATGGCAGATTGGAGGACAACTGCAACAGGTTCCTCCAGGTTGTTGAGATCAACCTTGATAAAATTTACCAACGTAGAAGACGAATCAATTGCATTGGAATCTTCATTAAGAAAAACTGGGTCAGTCTCAGCATTTTCCACAGCTTCAGGTGTATTAGAGTTCACTTCAGCTGGCAATAGATTCTCCTGATCATCTGACAATGCAGTGAGTTTGCTTGAAACGTCGAGCATATTGACATCAGTTGAGAGTGGAGTCACCTCATCTGGCAGTTGTGCAGCAGAGATCTTCTCGGTAGTGTCGAGCTTGATCGCTTCGTCATGCAATTGCAATGCAGTCACCTCATCAGGAAGTTGCAATGCAGTCACCTCATTAGGAACAACAGCGGAGTTGCTCAGTTCAGTTGGCAATGGAGTCACATCATCAGGCAATTGCAATGCAGCGAACTTCTCAGGAACAGCAGCAGACTTGCTCACTTCAGTTGATAGTGGAGTTACCTCATCTGGCAATTCCGATACAGGAATTTTCTCGGGAACATCGAGCTTACTGACTTCAGTTGATAAAGGAATTACCTCTTCTGGCCATTTTAGCACTGAGATTTTCTCACTAACAGCTGGCTTCTGAGCTTGATAATCGAAATTAACAGGTTCCAGAAATTCTTTATTTAGATTGGATTTGGTGTCTGGAACTGTATTGTTATTTATCCCTCTTTGGCTTGTCGATTTCTTCCGGAAACTCCAGCCTCGCTTGTCCGGTGAAACTTTATTCTGAGATTTAGATATAGATATCACAAATAAAAAGCTATCGTTACCAAACTCTGATACGGCATTCTAACCGATTTGTCATTGTAAGGTATTCCAAAGCATTCATAAAAATGTAAACAGCACAAGATAACCTAGATAACGCTTATCATTCCAACTGATTTGTCATTGTAAAGCATTCCATTTAATCAAACAGAGATTCTTCTATGGATTTAATTTATTCAGATCTTCTACGCAAAATTCAGCAAAATACTAAACTCGCGCAAATTTCTTTGACATCCAACATAGATCTGAAGGATTTAGAGCATTTTTCTATGAATTGAATTGAGATACTTTATACATCTACCAAAATTCTGTTTTTAATTTTGCTCCAAAGTTCTAAAAAGTTGCTCGATCATATCAAAATGTTAAAACTGAAGTATACCAAAAACATACGATAACAATGCTGATCTCAAATTACCAAAATGATCTACAAATCAGAATCTCTGGGGTGCACTTCTAGACAGAAGAATTCTATATACATAATTGAACGTAACAAAATTCAGACTCGAACTACATAAACGCTACATGAATGTAACAGAAACAAAATGGAAACTCAAAATTACAGATCAATGATGGAAAAAAATAATAATAATCAAAGAAAATCAACAAAACATGAGAAAACCGAGCAAAAAACTTTACCTCAATTCGTTCGTGTTCTTCATCTTTATCAGCAGTCGGAGAATCACTACCACAAGCAATGATCTTCAAACAAGAACTCACCATCCTGATCTCCCTCCCTCGCTCCCCTCTCACTCTCCTCTCTACTCTTCTCCTCTCCTCTCTTTGGTTCTTAACGATCTTATGGTTCTCCTCCTTTATTGTTTAGAGACACATGAACATTATTGAAGGAGTAATAATCAATTTAAAAAGAACTCAGAAATCTATTAATTTTATAGTTGTTGTTTTTTGCAGCAAAATTATCGGCCCGTTTAATTTCATCCGGTCCCAAATAAGGTGGGGGTTAGTTAGAGAAAGAGAGGGAAAAAGCTGTCAGATCACGCTCTAGCAACAGTTTTTTCTGTTTTATCGACAAAAAAATTATTGTTTGTTTATTACCGCGATATTTCAGGTTTTATTATCTCGATAAATGAATGACTAGTTTATCCAAAATGCTGTATTTCTTTTTAAGGTCTGTTAGGTACGTAACGGTCAAAATATAAAGCAAACTGATATCATGAACTTGGTTTTACTAGCTAAACTGGTTTGGAGAATGCTACATTCTCAAGATGCTCTATGGTACAAGATTATGAAAGGTAAGTATTTTCCTCATCTTGATCATTTTAATGATCCTCTCACTATTAATGGTTCTTGGATATAGAATGGGATATGCAGAGGTCTTGATATTATCAAAAAGTATGTTGTCTGGGAGGTTGGAGATGGTACCTCCATCCAGATTTGGAAAAATAGATGGATTCCATCTATCCCAGATAAAGTTAATAATCAGTACTACTCTACAAATATGAACACTGTTTCCCAACTAATAGATTGCAGATACTAAGTCTTGGAATGAACATATGTTGAATGCTCTCTTTGATAACCACACAGTAAATGAAATTCTCCACATTAGAATTCCTTTCACTGGGAAGGACTGCCTTAGATGGCAACCTAATCCTAATGGAAATTTCTCTGTTAAGTCAGCTTATAGAGCAATCCTCAATAATAGAAATCATGACATTGGTTTTAGAAATACCATTCCTATTAATTGGAATCACTTTTGAAAGTATAGACTCCCTAATAATATTCTTCATTTTCTATGGAAATGTTTACAGGACTGTTTACCACTAAGAGAAAAGCTGTCTAGACATTGTCATAATATAGATCAGTTGTGTCCCTTCTGTAATCTGCATATTGAAAGCATGCAGCACTTATTTCTTAGCTGCACATTTTCTAGATATGTATGGAATGCTGTTGATCCTACTATGATTTCTGCTATCTCAAATGTGAATATACATGATTGGCTGTGTAATCATTTTCAAGGAAGTAATGCACAGGTGAATAATGCCACTGTGTTTAAATGGTTTGCTTTTATTCTATGACATATCTGGAAATGCAGGTGCAGGAAAGTTTTTGATAACCAAAAAGAGAATCTAAATCAACTGGTGGTTCTGATTAAGAATAATTACTATGAAGGGAATAGTGTATCATCTTCAACTGCACCTAACATTGTTTCAGATACTATACAACCCAATAGAGAATGGGAGAAACCTGTTAATCCTTTCATTAAGATTAACTGTGATCCAGCTTTTGATGAACTTACTAAATCAGTGAGCATTGGACTAATATGTAGGAATTTTACAGGTGAGCCAGATGGAGCTAGATGCTGCAAGACCAAGGCCTTAGACCCAGAACAAGCTGAAGCAAAATCCTTCCTAGAAGCAGCATTATGGGCAAGCCAAAAAGGATACATGGATGTGCACTTGGAAGGAGATTGTTTAAATGTTATTAATGCTTTAAATGGTAGTTTAGATTCAATAAAATGGACCACAAGGAACTTGGTCATTGTTTGTGGTAGTGTTTTAAATTCTTTTAGTAGTTGGAAATGCACATATGTGCATAGAGATGTTAACCATGTTGCTCATAAGATTGCAAAACATGGTATGAACATAGAGTCTGTAGAGGAAGAATGGTTGAATCCTCTCCCTGCTTGGGTGTTACATTGCATCCAAAGGGATATTACTTTGTAATTTTCTTTATCATCAATCAAATTTCATATTAAAAAAAAAAGTACGTAACGGTCGAAATCTAGGAGGCGGGTGAAGTTATGACCGTTTGATTTTACTAGTGAATGATGTGATCAAAAAAAAAATCTTAAACTTTTAGGTGGCATTCAACTGCAATGTTTTCTAGGTGAGAAAACATTTGAACTCGTTTTTGTTCTTCCCATGCAGATTCTAGTCAATCCAAATCAACGGACAGTTTTCGAAATTTGTGAAATCCTATTTCTTTCTTTGTATATTTTCCATTCCACTCGGTGCATAGAGTTATACTGTTCTATTGTGAAGAAGATCCGCTGTTTTAAAAAGGAGTTCCTTTTTCATAGAAAACTCTTAGGTGGGATATGAAGTTGTGTGTTTATATTTCTTAATGGAATACAATGTACACTGATCCATTTTAGAAAAGGAAAATGAAGTTTTAGATAAGATTAAAAGGCAAGGAGTTAGATTAGAAATTATGAAGCAATTACTAATTAAGAATCTCGGTACCAAAGTTGATAAAACAAAAATGTGTATTATTATTAGGTGAGAAGAACGAAAGCACGCTAATAATTTAACAATAATTGAGTTGATAACCGATGAGGTTCAATTTTCTATACAAAACTTCAATAATTAAAATATGCATGAATTTCTTAACAGAGTTCCTAAAGTATATAGTATATTTATCGTGAAATTAAAAGATGTTGGTGGACCAACTGGCGTTTCATATGAAGACGAAAATAACAAAAGAAAAATTTAATGGAAAATGATGGCTGAATAGAAGGCAAGAGTAGCTGTCCTCTAAGAATAACAGCCATTTAGAAATGAACTGTACTGTAGAACAATTTGGAATCAAAATGATGCTAGTGTTTTTCTTCATTTGTGTTCTTGTGCTGATCATATTAAACGTGACCTTAGTTGTCCATCACATGATAATAAACTTTGGAAGCATCGATGGGTCCTACCATTAAATGGCTCGTTTAGTTTAAAAAAAAATCCGTTTAAGACAAAACAAAAGTAGTTTTTTTATTATTTTATTTTGACTTGAAAGAGCAAAATATATTAAAAAGAGTGTCACTCAAGGTGACAAAAATACATCAGCACAAAGAGCAAAACAAAAGACTGTCAAGGACCGTTCACAAAAGCATCCCAATTACAAATTAAAGTTGAAAGAGGGTAACCATCAAAAGTCTTGGTATGATATAACCAATTGAACATAGTGCACTTAACTGCAATGATGAGTTGCTTACTACTCCTAAGTTTATTTGCAAAACACCTGTTATTCCCAAATAATCCACCAAACTGCGAAAGGTAAAAGAAGCCAAATCTTCAGTTTCTTTGTTTTTGGTTTCTCAACTCTCCAATTCCAAATTGTTGCTTTAACAGATTCAGGAAAAACCCAATTTAGACCTAGGGTATCAAAGAAGTAGTTCCATACTTTGCTAGTAAATTTGCAATGAAGAAACAAATGCGAGTTAGTTTCCTGTTCAGAAGTACAAGAAAGACAAAGAGGAGATTGCACCTTCCCAGCTCGGTAGAGAAAATCTCTTGTTGGTGCGCCTTTATAGCACAAGGTCCAAACAAAGAAAGATACCTTCAAAGGAATGAGAGCATTCCATACTTGTTTATATGGAAATGCAATGAAACCATCCTGATCAAAAGTATCATAAGCTGCAGCTACTGTGAAATTCTTACCATTTAACTAGGCTCTTTCATCCTCGCATTCAGATAAATGATCACTAGGAGAACCAATTAATTGAAGTAACTGGATTGAAAAACCAAGTTCAGATTCTCTAAGATTTATAGAAAAATTCAGATTCCATCCATGTGAAGTAGTAGCTAACTCCGCTACGGAAGCATTCTTCCATCTTGAAATTTTGATAAGCAAGGAAATAAAGTCTGCAATGGAGTATTACCAATCCATATATCTTTTCAGAACAAAACACTAGCACCGTTTTTGAGTTTCAAGTTGGAACATTTAACTACTAACTCTCTAGAATTCAAAATGCCTGCCCATAAACTAGAAGCAACCGTTTTTTTTAGAAGTATTAGGAAAGAAAGAATTAATATTACCTCCAAACTTTTGATGTACAATTCGTCTCCATAACGCATTTTTTTCTGAGCCATACCTCCAAATCCATTTGGCGTGTAGAGCTGAATTCACAAGCTTTAGTTTCTTGATTCCCACACCTCCTCTTTTCTTTGAACATGTAGCTTTTGACAAACCCACCCAACTTATTTTTGTAGCAACACTAGTAGACCCCCAAAGAAAGTTCCTCATAATTTTATCCAAATCTTTAAACACCGAGATTGGAATCTGAAACATAGTGAGAAAATAGATAGGGAAGCTGGATAATACACTATGAATCATGATCAACCTGCCACCTTTTGTAAGAAAAGATCTCTTCCAAGAAGCAAGTTTCTGCTGAATTTTTTGAATTACACTAACCCAAATAACCTTGCATTTTGATTTACTCCCCAAAGGGATACCCAAATAATTGATTGGAAAATTGGTAGCATTATAACCAAAAATAGAGGCACATCTTACAGCATTATGAGAATCTCCAAACAAAAGTTTTCATTGTACACAAATATTTTTCTTCACTTATGTGATAAATAAAGAATTTAGTACTGATCCGTTTTGAACTCAAATCATTGTTATCATCACAAAACAGAAAATGGGTTATATGCTCAACATAAAACAGGTCAATTCAGGTGCTATTGGATGGGTAAAATATATCTCCGTGAAATGGACAGCAAATTTTTGAAACAGATCATGATGCCCCCTTCAGTTTTCTCTTCTTAGTTAACTTCCCCATCACAATCTCCATAACCAGCTTCATTTTCTTCTACCTCTCCATCATTAATAGTAGAACCAAACTTCCTCCACCATCTCCACCAACACTAGTACCACCGGTGTCAATATCATCTTCAACAATTTCTCCACCACGATTATCTCCACCAACACCAGCGCCATCGGCGATAATATCATATTCAACCAATTTCTCCACCACGATCATGATCTCTAGTACCACCTCCTCCACTACCATCCATATCATCATCTTCCTCCATTATCTTTCTCCACCACCAGGAACCCTAACAACACCACTTTTAAATAAAACACTACCATCATCGACATCACAATCACCAGATGATTTAGTTTTCAAATGCCCTAATTATTCTTTTCTTCTGAAACCTTTATTTCTCAACTCAGTTTGAGAATTAGTTTTTTTTTTCCAACCAGTTTAACAGGATGAGCAGCGAGGAACATGCATTGGCTGTTGATAGCCCTAGAACTAGTAAGTTTGCTATCCTAGTTCCCTTTCTAATTGTATTTTTTATTTTCATCTTGGTCCACCATCTCTACCACCTGCTTAAATTTGGTTAAAAATTATTTTGATGTTGGTCTAAAACCCAGATGCACCAGTGTATATAAAACCAATTAGGTATTTAACAACCTGAATTTGTTAAGATAGTCAGAAGGAACATGAACATGCTTATTCAATTACATGATTTGTCACATTATTTTTCTGATGTATGGCATATATGATGCTCATGTTACTGACATGGTAACTTAAAATGATTTTCATCTTGGTCTATACTAAGATGCACCTGAGTTCATAGTTTCTTACAGTTGGTTTGAAATTGTTTTCATCTTGGTCTAAACTCATATGCACCTGAGTACATACCTTTTTTTTTTTTTTTGAAGGAATAAGGAGCATGAAATCCCAAATTTGTTACATAATATTCAATTATGTCCATAAATCGAGTTACACGATTAGTACAATAATCTTGAACCGAAAAAATCAAAAAAAAATAAAAAATCTGCACCAAATATATGTAAAACAATAGGGTTGTTGAAATCTTCTAATGGTTTATCACCATTTTGTTGGATACTCTCCGAGAAGATATGTTGCTTCCATAAAAGAAGTAATATACCTAAATTCCACATCGAATTCTATAATCTTTGATCATCAGGTTCATAACTGGTTGGATGAAAGATTGAACGAAATCGAAGGCCCTCCAAGAGGTATGAGAAATCGTAATGGCATACACTTGCCATACGTATGAGAATTAAAAGATATAATATAAATATAAATATATTAATCATTGCTATAATGCAATTTTATTTATTTAAAACATAAGAAAAAACTAAACTACTCTACCCGAATCTTAACAAAATCAAGATCCGGGTAGAAATGGGAAAGTAAATCTAGGAAAAATGAATTTAGAAGATGAAGATAACTGACTTTTGGATGAAGATAAATACCCTAGTGAGAAAATCTAATTGCAGGACACTCGTGTAACTATGAGTACCTTTTTTAGTGTACGTCTTTATGTAAACTCAGATTCACTTAGGTACATATTTTCTCAGTTATGATTTATTTTTATTTTTTTACTATTTATCTAAAACTCAGATGCACCTACGTACATAGTCGGTTACATTTGGCTTGATTTTGGTTACTCTTTGTGACGATTCAAGATTGCACCCGTGTACATAAATCTTTCGTTGTGTTATATTGTAGGAAGCAGGAGGAATACTAGTAAATCAAGAAGAAAGAATGAGTATAAGTTGTATATGAAATTCTGAAAAATGAAAGAAGTTGTTGGACGAACTAAGACTATGTCGTTCGGTTAGGTCGTTTAGAACTATATTTATTGTTCGTTTCTTATTTGTTGTTGTTTATTAAGTTTTTGTTTGTGAATTATGAATCTGGATTAGAGATTAGTTGATATGAAAAAAATCATTTAAAAATAGACTTAACATTGGCCCTTCTTGGCAGATAATTTCAAATTCAAACTGTGTTATGCACTCCAGGTTCAACCTGGAACAAACTTATTTTTATATCAGTTTGCGCATTATGCACTTAGGTGCAACCTTGTCAAAACCTATTTTCCTATCAGACTGTGCATTATGCACTCAGGTGCAACCTTGACAAGACCTATTTCCTTGACATAATATCCAGCATATACAAAAAAATGAACAAATCGATACAATAATTGAAGAGCATCTACAATTGCAGTAACAAAAAGTTACATTATAATATATCAATGAATATAACAATCAAAAATTCCACAAGGTTTAGATATAAAACAACCAAAAAAAAGACTTGTCCAAGAAATATTAAAAAAACGAATTGAGTCTAAAATGCAACCAAAGGTTGCAGAGAATGATAAAAAGAAATAAAAGTACGTCAATGGAAGAAAAAGCTCTCAAACAGTGGGGGAGAAGACATTGCTTCTTAGCGGGAGGATTAAGACATGTTGTTTTGTTATATCTGGCCTAAATATAGAAGTTACTGCATGTAATGAATCTCGTTAAAATGGAATCTGTGTTATAAATTCTTTTCTTCTTCGACTTACCTCGTTTCATGTCAGTAACATCAAGTGGGTGGATAATATCTTTCTTAGCAAAACTTTTCGTCTTGTCATGACTGAAAGTCGGCTTGATTGACTGAATATGAAGCCTGGAAGAACCCGATACTGAAATATGGATTGACAAACTCATAAACCAAGCCATCATGTTGATCGAAAATTTAATGAAGGTTAATGGGAGACAAGATAGACTTTAGCTTCTCCAAGAACCAAAGCCAGTTATCCACATTTTTCCTTGAAACAATACCGACGTTAAAGAAAAAATCTTGCTAAAAAAACACACAACAGATGATTAAATGAAAAAAACAGAGATAAAAACACAAGCTGCACCTGAGTACATCTCGTGAAAAAACTAACACAGAAAGAAAAACAGAGATAAAAACACTGGTTGCACCAGAGTACATCTCGTGTTAGCTGACAGATAATGTTCAAATAATATGGATTCAGCCGTCAATTAAGAATAAAACAAATTTTAAATGATTACCATTTTTTACGCCACAAAATTAAGTTCAACTAAACCTGATCAATGACCCTAAATGTTTTATCCAAAGTCCTTTTAATCATGGTCAAATTAAAACCCAAACTCTATTCAATTAAAAAATAATACACACACATACACAAAATTAACCATCCAGATACCAAATCTCCCCTTATTTCAGTTACAAAAATAAATTCACAAATCATTAACCAGGTAATTAAAGTAAGGAACAAAGCCGATTGCAAATCTAGAATCAATGAAAGTAATTGTTAAATATTCTTCTTCTTTTTCATTTGGTACATTGGGAATAGGAAAAACCAATGAATTAAGTATAGAAGCTCTTACGAAACTTAAAATCACATCATAAGGTGGTAATAAAACTTACAATTATACTAAATCAAAGAGTAGATCGAGTTAAATTGTGTATTAAACTTTTTATTATTATTATTATTATTGTTATTATTTAAAAAAATAATTTATTATTGGATAAAGAGTATTACATTAACTAGTTGGAAGCCTAACAAGCTAAGCTCCAACAACATACTACTACATTAATTGAACAGTGTGCTAGCCTACCAGCGAGCCTCATGGGTAACCTAGCCAAGAAAGCCGAAGTGGATGGGGGGGCTTAGATTGTGTCACAAGGGGGGCAAACTAACTCTACCTTCCATGTTAATTTCTGCAATATTACGCCATTGGGGGCTCGAACCTGGGACCTCCTGGAACGTATAAAACTTTGGGGAACGGGGATGACCAGCTGTGCTAGGTACCCGTTTTATTATGAAAGGGAGCCACTGAGGCATTTATTAAGAAAACCAAAAGGTATATTTACAGAGACTTGGCTGGGAGTCGCGCAACAAGTTGCGCCCCAACACCTTTTTGAATAATAATTCCTAGCTTATGAAAAAGAGAACTGCCTAAATGATTATTAACATCATGGTTCGCCATGCAGTTCTCCAATCTCTTCAAGAAGTCAATAACATCATCCCCTAACTCTCCTAAGGCTGAAAAGGCCAGAACACCAAAACTATACCCATGAGACGAACATAAATCAGCATATTTGTTATGCTTACGGGTAATGGCAGCCGAAATGGCATGTCCGGGTGTGAAACTACGGTTGCCACCTTTAGAAAATGAGGAAACACCGGTGACATCAAAGCAGATGTCTCGCCCATTCTCCCAATTATAGACCATGATATCGGCTGGTTTGAGAGGGGTGTGCCTATCTGATGTGAGGCCAATTGAATCTTCTTTCCTCACTGCAACGCGGGATTTATAACATAACTCAGCAAAAAGATCTCTTACCATATCGTGACGATATTTCAAACCAACTTCACTTGCACAGTGGATGGCATAGTCTCCAAACCGGTCCATAGATCTTTTGCAACATGAACACAAGTTGTCATCGTCAAAAAGAGGTATGCCAAGTCAGTATTGGAGCACGGACCTGAATTGGCGCGGCCCAATGGACTGGTTTAAGCCCTGGATGGGGACAACTTTAAGATAGTCTTGTGCATGAGCTTTCTTGTTGCACTGCCATAAAATGAAGTCGCGTTCTAACATGACAAAGGTGGTTGGAATAGTCTTCGTGATAACATCGAAGTAACGATTCTCCAGGTGATGCATAGGCTGGGGGGCGATGCCACTGAATATCTTAAATCAAAGAATTGTCAATAAAGATTGCTCAACAACAGGAATCTATTTCGAGTTAGGGTTTCAGTTTCTGGGAAATTAGTTTGAAGATTACTTTTTCTGCTAGTGGTTATTCTGTCCAGAGTTTGAAGATTGCAGATTGCTCAACAACAAGCATCTTTTTGGAAGATTCAGTTAGGCGTTTTGTACTTCTTCTTTATAGACTCAATTAGGGTTTTTGGAAGAATCGAATTACTCAGTCTGTAGAATTGGTTAGGGTTTGTTTTGATTGAAAGAGGGGTTTCTGTGAAAGAGGGGTTTCTTCGGTTGTTTTGATAGTTTTGTGAAATTGAAGTTGTTTTAGTGCAATCCTATTTTGGTTGTGGGGTTTTTGAGGAGTCGCACCACCAGTTGTTCTTCAGTAAGTGATTTCTTCAACCTGTGTACGTGTTTGATGTAATAGACTTATTTGGAGTTGTTGTTTGTAATTCGATTTAAGGTTTTGAGTTTTGGTTTATTCTGTGAGTGATTGGTGTTACAGAAATAGGGGTTGTTGGAATTCGAATTCAGGATTTATAATCGTAGAGAAGATTAGTGCTTTGAGTAAGGGGATTTTCGAATTGAAGGTTTGAATTAAGGTTTTATGTGTTGTTTCTCTCCTATTCAGTTTTATGTGTTCTTTATACAATTTTTGAAGAATCTACAGTAGGGGTTCTTTGTGTGGTTTTGAAGAAGTGGTTTGGCTTCTGTGTTTGAGTGAATATCATATTTGGGGTTTCTTTGAGCAGGTTTGAAGATAGTGTATTGAGGGTTTTCTTTTGTGAACTTGTTCTGTTCCTCTTTGTAGTTAAAATTAGTGTTTTAATGAATGGTATTTTAAGTTTTCAGTTGGGTTTGTTTACCTGATTTGAACTCTTAATCTCTCATTCCCTGATTCCTAATTTTTGTGGTGTAGTTTTTTCTTCTCCTCTTTCAGAGGCAGTTTTAGTAGTTTCTGGCAGTTTTTGTGCCTAATGCCTTGTGCACGATCTTCTCGATCTTCCTCATCTCAGGGTTGTAATGCCTCTCCATCAAGATCTCCTCTTTTTTCACACATGACATCTGCCTCAACATCTCAAGGAGATAGGGTTCACTATCCCTTTACCAATTATGATGGATGTCATGATGGAGTTGGGGGTAGGGTTATGTAAGAAGTACAATTTACAGGCATTTGAAGGACATGCACTTTCCCAATAATGAGGCGAAGGAGGTCTGTAGGGTAAGGATTCGTACCAATCTTGATTGTTTTAATGTTTGGGAGAGGTTTTTGGGTGATATGCAGTTATGGCTTTGTCTTCAATGCTTACACACTCATGCCTGGAGGAAAGCCTGTCGTGATCCAACCCATATTAGTGAGGTTATCAATGGCCCTTTCAATGGAAATGGTGTTGATTTCTTGATACATGGAGCTGAGAAGCCTCAACCTCAAATTCCTCGGAATGTTGTAGATGCTAATGCAGGGGAAGAGATGGCTGTTGGTATTCTTACCATAGAGTTGCTTGACTTACTTTTTCAACGACAAATTCCTACAACTGTAAGTATTCCTCCACCATGTAGATTACAGTTCTCTAGAACCCTGAAAGCATCTTTGGATAATGTGATTGCAAAGCCTTTGGACTTATGTGCCTGGTTGCATCTCCTATTACTTCATGTGTGTACTTTGAACCTATATATGCCAAAGAGTTCCATTGAGGAAAGATCAGGTACAAGGAAAAAGCTGCAGATAGCTGCAATAAACCAAGCACTAGTGACATGGAAGGAGCCCAATGGATGTTACAGTATGGTGCAGAAAATTTTGGCTTTGTTCACTACCAATCACCAGCAAAAACGGT
Organism: Papaver atlanticum; assembly: GCA_023531105.1. Lineage (NCBI taxonomy): Eukaryota > Viridiplantae > Streptophyta > Magnoliopsida > Ranunculales > Papaveraceae > Papaver > Papaver atlanticum. The sequence continues at coordinate 4,279,626 of JAJJMB010004648.1, read as the reverse complement.
CATCCAAGAGTAATAAGAAAGATGCCAATCTGGAAGCTTGTAGAAGGAAGCTGAGTTACGGGCACTATACGGCTGCAATTCGTGTTCTATCTTCCACTGGTGTTGCCCCATCTACGCCTGATACCTTATATGAGCTACAACAAAAGCACCCTTCTGCGTCACCTCCAGTTATCCTTGCAGGTAACCCCTCCACAACTGCCTTATCCGTGGACTCCAAATCTGTTTTACAGGCATTGAAGAGTTTCCCCAAAGGGACTGCATGTGGGAGAGATGGTCTTAGAGCTCAACATTTGTTGGATGCTCTTAGTGGTGCTGCAGCAGTTGTTGCTGATGAACTCCTACAATCTATTGCGGGTGTTGTTAATTTATGGCTAGATGGGAGATATCCCGCAATCCCTGGGGAGTATGTAGCTAATGCACCATTAACACCTTTGCTCAAGCCTGGTGGTGGTTTGAGACCCATTGCAGTGGGTACAATTTGGAGAAGACTATGTTCCAAGTTGGCAGCTACATCTGTATGCAAGGACATGACCTCATATCTTGGAAATCACCAGTTTGGTGTTGGAATACCATGTGGGGGAGAGGGTATTTTACACTCAGCAAACAAGCTTATAGAGATGAAAGGTAGTCATGATAACATGACGATGATGCTTATAGATTTCTCTAATGCTTTCAATTTGGTGAACAAGACTGTCTTAATCAATGAGGTTAGATCCAAATGTCCCAGCATATCCAGGTGGATAGAATTTTGTTACTCAAAACCAACTAGGCTTTACTACAATGATGCAGTTTTATCCTCAGCACAGGGCGTACAACAAGGTGATCCATTGGGTTCATTACTTTTTGCTCTTATATTAAATCCACTTGTAAACCAAATTGCAGCTGAGTGCACTCTTGACCTTCACGCATGGTACCTTGATGATGGTACCATTGCTGGCAACACAATGGAAGTAGCCAAGGCTCTCCAGATAATTCAAGATGATGGGACTGCCAGAGGTATGCATTTGAATGTCAGTAAAACCAAGATTTTATGGCCTACGGTAGATCCCAGGAGAGATGTCACAGGTATTTTTCCATCCAACTTTAGCAGACCTAATAATGGTGTCAAATTGCTTTGAGGGGCAGTGAGCCTTGACTTGCAATACTGCACTAACATTGTTACAGACAGAGTGGAGAAATCGGTTAGGTTAATGAATTCTTTTAAAAAGCTACAGGACCCACAAATGGAATTGTTTCTCTTACGCAATTGCACTGGGGTGTCCAAGCTATATTTTACATTGTGCACAACTTCTCCTTTAGCTTTGCAATCAGCTACGACTTTATTTGATAATCAGCTGGGTCAATACTTGAGACATTTAGTGGTGGGTGATGGTGCTGGGTTTGGACAAATTCAACAGCGAATAGCTACATTGCCCATTAAAGATGGCGGATTAGGAGTTTATACTATGTCAGATACTTCCAAGTATTACTATCTTGCATCGTGTGCTCAAACACAGCATCTGCAGCACATTGTCTTATTATTATTATTATTATTTTTATTTTTATTTTTATTATATTGGATAAAGAGTATTGCATTAACTAGTTGGAAGCCTAACAAGCTAAGCTCCAACAACATACTATTACATTAATTGAACAGGTTGCCGTGCTAGCCTACCAGCGAGCCTCATGGGTAACCTAGCCAAGGGAGCCGAAGAGGATGGGGGGCTGAGATTGTGTCACAAGGGGGGCAAACTAACTTCACCTTCCATGTTAATTCCTGCAATATTATGCCATTGGGGGATCGAACCTGGGACCTCCTGGAGCGCATGAAACTTTGGGAAATGGGGATGACCAGCTGAGCTAGGTGCCCGTATTTTTATTTTTTTTAATAATGAAGGCTTTTATTAAGCAAGCAAACCAAGTCAATAATTACACATGGTATGTTTGAAGCCTAGCAACAAGCTGGGCACCAACTCCCTTTTGAATTATAATACCCAACCTATGGAAAAGGGAACTGCCAATTTTATTATCATTATTATTATTATTATTATGAATATCCAAATCAGGATTCGTACATAACTTTGGTTGGTAGCCTAGCAACAAGTTGAGCACCAACACCCTTTTGAACAGCAACTCTCAATCTATAAATTTTTTTTACCTACACCACTACTAGCGTCATTACTAACAAGACAATTCTTCAATCTCTTAAAAGAACCCAAGGTATCACTACTAAGCTCCTCAACGTGGAAAAGGATATAACACCCACACCATAACCATGTGAAACACATTGGTCTAAGTATTTGGCACGTCTGCGCGATACAACATTCGAAACAGCTTGGCCCGGGATAAAAGCACGAAAACCTTCACCTGTGAAAGGTGAGACACCCGTTACATCCATACAAACATCTTGGCCATTCTCCCAATTGTAAACAAGAATATCTGCAAGAATCGTTATTATCATCAGACAAAAACCCAAGGGAAAACTCTTTACGCGCAGGCACACCATCCTTGTAACAAATTTCAGCAATTACATCACGTACAAGGTCATGTCGAAACTTGAGCCCAACATCTTTGGAACAATGTAGGGCGTGATCACCAAAAATATCCATAGGTCTATTGCAACTTGAGCATAAGCCACCTTCGACAAACAGGGGAATACCAAGGCGGTAGCAAACTACGACTTTGAACTGTCTTGGCCCGAGGCATTGATTCAACCCACTAATGGGTATAGTCAAAAGGTAATCTTGAGCATGCTTAATACGATTGCATTGCCACAGAATGAATCTCTTGCATAAATTGAAAATTGGATGGGGATTTGCTTCATAATCCCCATCCAAATACTTATTTTTGAATCAAAATCAAGACAGAAACCCTAGAATTCAAACTTATCGTTTTAAATCAAAGAGACTAGATCGAACACCGATATCAATTTTCTGGAAAAAACGAACTTGGTTAGTTTGGTTGGAGCTCGTTTTCTTTCCCCCAACTATGAAAGAATTAGTTTTTATCGAATGATTTTTTTTTATTTTTTTTTTGCTTTTGTATTTTTGCTCCAGAGGCATATTGGTAACTTAAGACCACATAAGATAGTTTCAGTCTGGGGAGAATGCCCAAAAAAGATACTAGGACTATTGAGTTTAAATTTGAATATGTAGTTATTTGAAGAAGTGTCATATTTTGCTTTCCTTCTTAACACAAGAATTTAAATCCAAGGGTTAATTAACCATTTTAGTGCATCACAAAATGATTCTATCATTGTACTACAATGATATCAACTCTTAATTGATATATTAAAAAAATTATAGAATGAAATAAAAGTACAAGGTGTATGAAACTGTTTAGTCTATGGACATCCAACTTAAAATTAATTGGTCTCGAATAGAGTGTCTTTTCATATTGTATTTAATGCAATGTAGTCAATCTCGGTCGAGAATGCCGAAATTCTCGATTTCAGTCGGTGGCTGACACGAGTCTTTTAATCTCAGTGAGATGAGATTTGATCGCCAAACTCGCTGACACGGCCGAGTTTTCATCGGGATGTAGTCGAGATTTGCCGAGACAAGCTTAGCATACGAAAATTTAGTAATTAAAATCAAATTTATCCTAAAAAGCTCGATTTTTTTTACTTTGCTCAAAAAATAATATCGTTACTTTATATTTATACAAGCTTAATGCATGTATAGTGTGCAAAATGCTTGACATATGTATTATGGGTATAAATTTTGAAAATAAACACTCCAAGATTTTTCTGAGAATCTCCTCAAGATAAAATTTTCTAGGTGCCTCGGTCAAACCGAGACAAAACCGAGACCCGAAATTGACTATATTGATTCAGTATTAGGTAGAAATATTAGTACTATAAGACTATGTTGGAACTGCAACAATAAAATACTGAAAAATAATGTTAAAGGTAAATTTCTGAAATTAAAATAAAACACTCAATTGGACAACACACTGAGGACAGAGTCACTTGATCATCAAGCTGTCCTTAACACGAAAATTCACCTGTACGCCTCAAAAGTGAGGTCCAGTTGCAAGTACTATAAGCACTACAACACTTGCCTACTCTTACGAACTCAACAACAAAGCACATAATGAAAAATCACACAAAGGGACAAAGACGAAAAGAAGAAGGATAGTAGTTTCTTCTGGGCACATTTTGGAATGAAGAAATCCCTTTGCTTTTATAGGCAGTGAGAATGAATTTCACATAAATTGTTTTTGGTAACTTCCCTCATTAAACATAAAACCATTTAAGGAATTAAAGCCTTGTTTTAATTTTTAATAAAAATAGTAGGAATTAAATCTTGTTTTAATTATCCCATTTAGGAATTAAAAACTTATTTTAATTTATCCATTTAAAAATTAAAAACTTGTTTTAATTCTAATCTTGGTTGACTTTCACACATGCATACAAGCACTAGGCATGACAAGTGTCCTGCATCTTTAGGCTAAGTTATGGTCTTCTAATCTAGCATCTAGATTGGAAGCTAGAATAACCTCCTAAGTCTTATGGCAATTCTAATCTAGCATCTAAATGCGCTGAACCATTCCCCGTGGCCGCGCTGAATGGAACAACGCAACCATCTCAGCCGTCGGATCAAAAAATAAATCAATCTGCGCTGAACCAAGCATCGAAAAGTTAATATTCTCTGCGCTGAACCATTCAACGAAACTATCTCGCTACTAGTTGGAATGCGAGATATATCTGGAAGGAGAACTAGTGTTAAAGAGTAGGCAACGTTTTTTGTGTAATCTGCAACGTTTTTTGTTTAATCTAGCAGCCAAATCTAGCCCAAAGAACTTAGTCTTACACTTTTAGGTCATAGATCAATCCTAACCAAGACCAAAAAACTAACACACATTAAAAAGATTCATTTTTTCTAACAGATTATTATCTTTTAGAGGAATCTGATCAAAACGTAATCAAGAGAAAATTAGGCTGAAAAACCGCCCAAGATCAACTTAACTGCATATAAAGAAAAACACAATCAAGGATAAAAAAATAAACCAAGGTAAAAACACCATATCTACACTGAATTATATTCAAACAACCTATCCATCCAGCACCCTCACGGATGTTGGAAAATAACCTTTTTCCAACTGATTCCAAACTGATCCACAGACGCATTTTTGAAAGGACCGTCTGGGCGGCCAACAAGCCACTGTCCACTAAACAAGGCCAGTAATACCCCTTTCGGACTTGGAAATATTCAAGAAAGTACTCACCACTCGTGTTTCTTTAATTCTTTCTATAACTTACAAAACGTTACATATACTCACAAGTTTATTCTGAATAGGAGAGCGGTACAACTCATAAATCATTGGCCCTTAGGATTTACAGTGGCTTTTTAGCATGGTTGTTCTTCTGCAACATACAAACCCCATTTGACCCATTGTACTTTCTAGATCTTAAACCCAGTGTATCCTTGAATCTATGTTAATGAAAAGGTAGTTTGTTATGAAGGAAGAAGAAGAAGGAAAAAAAAAACAAAACATTTGACAAAAGATGATGTTAGATGTTTGCAGTCACTAAGTAGCGTACATTAACCACTTCTCATTTATACCTTGCTAATTGCGCTTACAAGGTTTGGTTATTTATTTTGTTGTTAGATTACAAAAATTAATATAAATGATGGACACAATCTTGAATTCGCATGAGACGAAAAAATCCAAAAGTAAATTTGGAATAACATCATTTTTCTCTCTCTCCTCTCTCTCTCTCTCTTCAACAAAACCATCAAGAACAACCCTTCTTTGCTCAGATCTGGTCCGGATCTGAGCAGATTTCTTCAATATTTCTTGTTTTCTAGGTTGGTTAGTAGGTTTAGCTTTATTTTTATTATGTTTTCTACTTATCTACACCATTATGGTGGTTTTAACTATTCTTTTGAGATTTATCTTCATTTTAATGGCGGTTTTTGGTTATTAGGTTGGGTTCTAAGATCGACAGTGATGCTCTCCAACGATGAAATCTTCATCTTCATCGGTGATTTATTTGACGACGGAAGCTTCATCACTAATTACAAGAGATTTGAATAAATCACTCCTATTTTGGGAGCATATCTTTCTAAAGAAGAAAAACAAACTAAATGGTTGGAATTTATTTCTGAGAAAAATCATTCTTCCTCCGATTTAATCGGATCTTATTCATACTCGTATTTGTCTTACTCCGGTAATCCTTCTCTTTCTCTTGTTGGATTTATCGGTATTGTACTTTTTCGGTATGTTCTTGTTAATTTGTATTCTCTTATTTTCGATCTTAAACTCATTGTAATCTCGAATTTTCGTTAGTTAATGAAAAGGTTCCTTGTTTAAAAAAAAAAAAAAAAACAAAAAAAAATCACTCATTTTCATCTTAAGGTGTGGTGCACTCTTGATAAGAACTAATACCAACCCATTGTGGGGCAATGGGTATATATATGCTTAGTAATACTTCTTTGCAGACTATGGTGTCAGTGAAAGAAAGAATTAGTTCTTTTGGATTAATAATTAGCGCATTAATATTCTTTGAGTAAGCTTACAACTAATACCTAAAACTGCTTCACTATCAAAGCTTCCTTTAAGTGAAAGTTCTAAACTTTCGTTTAAAGTCGACAATCATCTTATCCTTTTATTTCTTCCAAAAAGGAAAACTTGGTAAATGGATTTCATATGAACCAATTTTGTCAAGATAAGTCACTATTAGATTGTGACAACTAGTATTTTTATGAGGTATTTGCATTTAACAAAGGTTTTAGGTAAGATGAAGTGTCGCGCACTTGGAAATAGACCCGTTAAGGTTATGCAATGGGGCAGGGGTAGCCCATGTCACATGGTAGACAGAAACAAAAAAAATGTAGTTGCAGCAGAGAAACAAATCGTTCTCTCAATGAATTTTGTTCTTAGCATCTTATTGTTGTTATGGTTTGTTTTATGGATCTTTTCTTGTTTTTTCTTAACAGTGAATGAGTTCATTCTGGAAAAAAAGAAGGTTCCTTAGTTTTGAAGTTCTAAGAACCTTATCAATGTGTCAGTGACAGTCATTGTAGCTTGTACACTTATTAGGTCAGAACTTTGTATAAATGGGGCCTTCACATTCTGTTGGATTGCCCTTATTCCGAGAAGAAGCCAAGCGGTGTTTAAATTCAGTGGATGCCAACTTAACTTTAGAACAAAGCAAATGAATGAAAGGTCCTACAAAACTTTTATATAGGGATTTCTACTTGCAATTCAAGATTCCTCAAAACCTCCGTTGCTCATGAACTCTTAGGCATAAAATGGACTGGGTCAAATATAATATCAAGATCAAAATTAAGTTCTCTACACTAGCAAGGTTTTGGTCCTCAGAATAAGGTCCAGATGATAACTGGCTCAGATTTTGGTCTAATGCAGCAGCTACAAATACATTTGAAGCTGGTAAGACGTACAGTACGTCCAGATGATAACCAAGCCCATCCGGCTCCCAAACATAAGTTTTTCTTTTTAATAAGCTTGTAAGTCCGGAGTTGGACAGGTTTTGGTAGCTTCCCTTTATGCAACGATGAAATGGAATTCGTTGGCATATCTCGTGTTCATTTAATTAAATTTCCCTTGATCTTGTGCATTATGGGATGCAATAAGAGTTAAATAGAAAAAGTCTTAGGTTCTCCGTTGCCAATCTAAGAGATTGTTGTTGTTTGCACTTAATAATGTAAACTTTTAGGGCTGAAGCGTAGTGTCTCAGAGAATTGCAACAAGAACCATTGCATTGCCGGTTACAGGCCTTACAAATTTGCAGAGGCGAATTCAGGCTGTGACAACTACATATATTGGTTAGCAAGGCCCCTCTAGAGATGTTTAACTCTCTCCCAATATCAAGAACAGTTCATTTCAGCGCTAAACTTACAGCCTGTAGCACCCGATCACCTAGGACAGGCTGGTGGATCAAAGGCAGTGAGTAAACTTCAGGCCAATATTAAGAAGCTCATAAACAGCCTGTACCTAGCAAACAGATTCCTGAATCGTATTACCAGAGAAACCTTGCGCAGACATGGGAAACTAATTCGCGTATGTATGGTAACAGAAAGAAAGAAAAAAGCATCCTCAAATATGAAAGACAATTATGTGTTTTGGTTTCTTAGAACAAATGAAACAAGTTCATTTGTTGTCATCAAAAGATCCGTAGACTAAACAATTCTTACAATATCAAAAGAACCGATAAACTAAAAAATGCTACATTTTGAACTACATCTGACCTCAATAAATAATAAAGGAAATACTATATTAACTATAATGTAAAAGATTGTATGTGTTCTATGATCTTCAATAATCTTAAAGGAGTGAAGGGAAGTAAGGTTAACCCTATAGAGCTTATAAAGTTATCATCTGAGAACTAACTTATTGGTTCGAGTTTTGCTTTGTAGCTGCGGTGTTCTGCTTCTGTTGCTGTTGTTCTTGTTGCTGCTGCTGCTGCTGCAGTTGGTAGAAGTTGAGCTGAGAACCCTGCTTACGCTGCATATGGAACATATTCATCCGTTGTTGATCTAAACTAATGGAAGTCCGACCATCAGGACCATATTCGCCAATAGCAATCTTCAATCGCTGAACTTCAGAAGTCAATGTATCATTTAGAGCTGCCAGCAAACATTGAGCACTATTATTTAACACAAGCTGTTACCAATACCGGGCAATCAAATATGATAACTAGAACAATTAGTTCACTGAAGAACACTCTTCTTTTACCCTCAAGATTATACGCAACATGACATAATACATCCGTGGTTTCTAAACTTCATACATATAACCAGGTCTTGCTTTCAGAAAATAATCACTCACACATCATAAGTTGGGTTAAATGCTATTTCACTAGATTGTCAAGACAGAAATTGACAGGATAAGAAATATAGAGGATCTAAAGCATCTATGTTCTAAGACGATTTGTACATTTAAACATGGACAACAAAAACTGTGGAAAGCACGAGGAATCACTTAAAAACATCTACCGTAGAGTGTTTGCCGAGTTCATCTGTATGGGCTGTTTCTGCTGTCATGCTTTTGTTTTTGCCTGGCTCATTTGTGTAGTTCTTGTTATTTATATTAGTCAAATTTTTGATTAAGTGTATATTCTCATGATTAATATTTTGGGTATGATATGGCCACGACGACAATTACTTGATCCAAGGGTGAGCAAAGCAGCCGGAGCTATTGACAGGAGAAAGGAACCGAGTGATACTGAAGTATGTTATATAAGTGGCCCATAGAGAGGAAGGTCTAAAGTCAGAGACGAAAATTTAATTATCTCAACCAGATACACCAATATGAGAAAGAGTGCTGCACATAATATAACCCTACATTCCAACTGTACACCGATACAAAGTGTGATGAATTTGTGCACCTTACAAATGCTATCTTGACTGAATGAAGACATATACAATGTCATGTTCAAATCTAGGACTCTTTAGCCAGGCAATTGTAATGTCCCACATTGCAACTCTTCAATTTAAACTACTAGGATAATGGATATTGGCTACATCTCAAAGCACAAGGCAAATTAATCTCATTCTGAACCCATTATTTGCAATCTCAAAGGTCTAGAATCTCCAGATAACTATCTACTTGCTGTCACCGTCTTTAATATGGAGGTAAAGATTACTTACAAATTTAAATAATATGTAAAATCCAATATCCACGATGTGATTCAGGTATAAATAACAGTTTGGGTTACAAAATTGAAGGGAAAATTTTAAATAATAGGATAAAGCCAAAGAACTATACCATCTCGCAATTTTGCCTGCTGCTCCATAGCTTGAAGGCGGAATTTCAACTCATTGTTCTGATTAGAGAGCCCAGCTGAGTCCCTCTGAAGCAAATTAGAAGCATCAGTTCAAGCAGCAATAACAAATAGGCTGCAAGTAAAGGGGATATGGAACCAGAACTTTTTTTAACATTCTTATACTTAATAGTCACCTGTAAGAGTGTTAATTGTGCAGACAATGTTGTAGCTTCTGTCTGTAGAGTCTGCACTTTGTGTTCCAATTCTGAGATGTACCTCATCTTCCGTTCTTTAGATCGAGCAGCAGATTGCCGATTGGCCAAAATCCTGAAACCAATTATTCAGATTAGTAAGACTATTAAACTTCAATGCGTCAAACCAACGATAAGAGCAATTTGAAGATTCACTACCTTTTGGCACGTTTAGGGTCTGCCATTGCAATCTCAGAAAGTTTCTCATTTGCCATTATCTTTTTCAGTTCAGCTCCATTGAATTCCCCATTGGCGAAATCCAAGCTGAAAGCATTAGAGTTTCCATCCGCAAAGTTGTTCTGTGAGGTTCCAGGAGAGGGTGGCATTCCTAAGAAGTCATCCCCAAAACTTGGCAAGTTACCCATGAAACTGTCCATAGAAACACTTCTAACATGCCGAGTTGTCGGAGCAATATCTCCACCTGCACTTCTTTTGTTACCTTCCTTCATTTCAGAAGATGAACTTATATTTGCCCTACCCACACTGCAGCCACTTTCATTTGCACTGCTTGCTTCATTGTCGCTGCTGTCTGCCCCATTGGTCTTTGATCCACTCGCTCTGCTATCTAAATCCTCGCGACTCTCGTGGAAATTCTTGTTCTCGTTCCCAGATGTGTTCATAGTATCAACAATATCCAAATTGAAATATGCAGATAACATGTCATCCATTACTTCCCCGTCTGATTTAATCTCCCCCAACCCTTCACCATTCTTACCCGAACCTATAACGCCCTGTGTTTCCCTTTTCAACAACTGAATTGGTTTCCCCATACCCAAATTATCTCTAGTAGGTGCTAACTGATCAAAGGCGTTTTGGCCCCTGAATGGAATAAGGGGAGGTGGCGAATGGATCATTGAGGAGAATCCAAATGGGATATCACTCATGGACCGTCTATGCTCTTTCCGAGGAGGAAGGCTATGCATAGAGTTACCTCGTGCAGAAGAAGTGTGTGAACTACTGTCACGATCATCCATTGAAAGATCAGGCGAAGCAGGTTCGGATATGGAAGGTGATGAGGAGTCCCGATAAGGCGAAGGGCTCATTGGGGGCAAAGAATCCAACGAGAACATTGAAGGTTGTGATAGAGACCTAGAATGAGAAGGCCCTTGATTGAAACTCTGAGAACCTGGTTGCTGAGTGGTCAATCTAGATACTGGGATTTGTGAGAAAGGGGATTGTGGTGGCATGTGTGGATGTGATGGAGGTATACCAAGTCTTTTGTTACCGTCTGGACTGAAATTCGGGGAGAAATTCCTCATAGGAGCATGAATTTGAGAATTATTTAATTGCTGATGAAGTTCAAACCGATTAATTGGTTGATGTTGTTTAGGAATAGAAGACGGTGGAGAACTGAATGGAGATTGAAGTCTTTGAGGCATATCGTTTCGCAATTGACTTGAGTCATCCATTTTCAATTGCTCCTAACCACAAAACCTAAATTTCTTTATCAATTGCTTCCTAAGTAACACACTGCTTCGAACCTATATCGATGAATAAATCCTTAAATAACTCTAAAATCTCATTTCTCGAAAATAATAATTATTATTAAAAATAAATAAACATTTCAAGAATGCAATAAAACCCTAAAAAATCTCACTAAAAAGGAACCAATTTAAATAACCTTAAAACCCTATGTCCTTTGTAGGTTTTATTTATATTTCCAATTTTTTTTCTTTCTTCCATTTTAATAAAAATCTACAACAAGAAATAAGACTGGTAAAGAAAATAAAATAAAATAAGTATATCATCAACAATAAATGAATAAATAAATATACCTCTCGTCTTATCATTCACGTTTAATCCGCCATTAAAAACTGAAATAACTAATCAAATGCCGGCTTGATCATATCATACGTTAACAAGAAATGCTCTGCAGATATATGGCGGCTGTTTTTTCAATTTTTCCTTCAATAATAATATTATCCAGACAAAGAGGGAGTCGTGAGTCAGTCTTTTTCTTCTTCTTCTAGAAAACCCCTAATTTCAGATGGAAAATCCGATGCAACCACACTCTAAAATTCTCTCTCTTTTTCTTCCTACTCTCTTGTTTCTCTTGTCCAAATACTACTTCCCTTTCTCTACTGAATTGTCTAAACGCGTCTATACACGTATTATACTCTTGTTCTGTATATATGGAGTTGAATTTCGGGGTGAATTTATAAAGAATTTGGATTTCATTCCGAATGTATTATTAGTCTATTTAGTATTAGTATTTTATTTTTTACTATTACTACCATAATCGGCTGCTTCATAATCGTTTAATATTATCTATTTATCTTATGATAGAAGCTTCATTCAATACTACATGTTTAAATATGAAGTTGTTACCAGATTCCTGGCTGGTCATTTGACTTGAAATCTTTGCTTGACTAAGCATCATGGGCAGTGATAAGTATGTTTGGTGTGTGTTTGTGTGATGGTGAGTATTAGCCATCAAGTAAGAGCATTTTCTAACCGAAGATAAGAATTGTATTTATCGTGATTTTCTCACGAAACATAGGATTTTAAATCCTCATTTAGATTAAACTCATCTCTAAGGCCAAGCACTATGGGAGGGGTTATCCCTTCCCTATGCCTTGAATGTGGGAAAGGGATATGGGTCACAAGGTAGCCTCACTATGGGGCACTATTATCCCTTCCTTATATTAAGTTTCCGTGTAAATAGTGCTAAACTTCAGAAGTATAAGTTTACAGGAACCTCGCGGGTTTCTCATTTCTCTTCTTCTCTATTTTCTTCTTCTCTAAACCCTTTCAACCCCCCTTTTTTACCCCATTTCGATTTCATGTCGATTCAGGAGCTGAAATTAAAAGGGTTTGATCCTTACCACCTGGTGAAGTATTTCCCTTATTCAATTTCGGATTCCATCAACAAAATCTTCCAAGGTGAGTGATTCTAATTTTAGGGTTTAAATTTATTTTGATTTTGATCTCGATTAAATTGTAGATATTATGTTGATTTTGATGTCTCCTTAGGTATGTTGTATGAAACCTTGAGACATTGTTGATTGAATTTAGGCATGATTATTGATTGACAAATTGTATTGTGATGGATAATTTAGGATTGATTGATAATTAAATCAATATGTATGTTGTTTAGGATTGATCATTGATTGAGAAATTGTATTGTGATGGATAATTTAGGATTGGTTGTTGATTGAATCAATATGTTGTATGAAATAGATGTTATTTAAGAAACCTTGAGACATCGTAATGTGACAGATAATGTGATTAGGATTGATTGTTGGTGGTATCAGTATGTTGTAGATGTTGTTAAACAACATTGAAACATTATTTTGTGATGATTTTGTGATTAAAATGGATCAAACCAATATGTTGATCCTTCAATGTTGATTAACCAATGTGTTGGAATGTAATTTTATGTATATGTATGTTGTAGATGCATTCCGAAAATTTTCAACGTGTTATGGATGATACAGTTCCGGTTTCTTCAAAAGATAATAGTGAGCATAAAGTGAAATTCCCCATGGGAGAAGCTAGGACTAAACCAAGGAGACATCGAGGTAGTATAAGCAATGTTTATGAATTGTATACTGTAATTTACAATTTTCTAACTGCTAGACAAATTGTAGACAACTGTGGGTTTGGTTCCATTTTCAAAATACATTATCCAAAACTACAAGACAAATGCCTAACTAGTGGTGTATTTGAAAGGTGGTGGCATACCTCAAATACATTTCACATCCCTAGTTTTGAAATAGGCTTTAACCCATTAGACTTCACACAACTTACTGGAATTCCTATTGGCCAAGGACAACCCATATCATTGGAAAATATGAGTCCTACAGAATTGCATGATCTTGCACCCGAAACCATAGATTGTTTGCTCCCATATATTGGCGCGACTTCTACAACAATAAGAAGGAGGGAAGGACAAGAATCAAGAGTAATAACAGGATTGAAAGAAGTTGTACCCAAAGACATAGTCGACTTGAGGAAAGAACTTGTGCGTTGATGCAAGGGGATCAACGTGAGTTTGATTAAAATGTTTCTTGACCATAGACTCGACCAAGACAACAATGTTGAATTTGAGGAACAAACTGTAAGGTGGTTTTTTATGTGGGTTTTTGGGAATGTCCTTTTCGCAAACAAGAACGATCTTGTTGAGACTATATGGCTACATATAACGAGGGATTTGGGTGTGCTCAGTTCTTATGATTGGGGTTCGGAGATTTACGGACATACGTTATGGGGCTTGAGTACTGGAGTAACGAGCGACTCGGCTGAAATGCAGTTCTTTTCGTAAATATTAATGGTAAAAATTCATACCCACTTATAAATTTACTTTATTTACTTGTTTATTAATGTTGAACGTATAATGTCGTTAGTCGTTAATAATATCTAATAAATTTGCAGCCTTGGTTTTGGTCATATTTCCATTGTCTATTTCCCTATATAAAAGCGGATCATGAGGTGGATCAAGATCCGTGGCCGACGGGTAGGTTATATGATGAAGACCAAAGAGGCAAACAATATGATACCGGTTCCCATTCACTAGCAGTTGTGCGTAGCCAAATATACAACTTCTCGTTCAATTCTATAGAATGGATGCCGTGGGAGGATAATCAATGGAAAACCAAAACCGAGGTGCTAGATGTAAAACGAATCTCTGAAACACGGAAGGTCTTTTATGATCCATTTGGGAACACCGCCTTGTACCTGGGGGAACGGTGTCTCAAGCAAGTTTTTGGAATCACAGTAATACCGCGCAATCCTCCTGATTCAACGGTCGACATCACCACCAACTACTTGTACACTGACACTGCACGTAATTCCTTACATTATGTGGAAGTACAAGATTTTCAGTATAAGTTGTGGTGGAGCGGTCGGTCAGTTGGGAAGTACTCGAGTATAATTTTACATGAAGGAAACAAAGATGTGTGTGGTACGCAAGATCCCGAAGCTTATGAACGTCGACCAGCACCGCGTAGGCAATCCACATATGCAAAAGAGTTGGTTCCAGTCGAGCGTCATCTCTTACCATATCCACCAGCAATCCCGCAAGCTCGAATATGCGTCCCGGATTTTCAGGCGGTAGATAGACTTATTAGAAGGGGGTATTTGGATCGGTTTCCTAAACCCAATTATAATGTCAACCAGGGTACACCTGTGAGTATCATGTGGCTTGTAATACTTTTATTTTATATTTGTGATTTATTCTAGTGTTGTCAAAAAATTAAACTTATTTTGGTTTTTATAGGAGATGTGGTGCGACACACTTCAGGTTGAGCGACAACAAAATAGGGCTATACAATAATTTTATTTAAACTATACAAAGGAATTGGAATCCAAACTCCATTACGGTCCTACTTTCAATTAAACGTATGTCAGAGAGTAGGAACCAATATATACATGTGAGTCATCTACCCCAGGCCCCTCTCGTGATTCGGGACCATCGTCAGATTCTTTTGTACCAAACAGTCAAGAAGATTCTGCCTACCATCCTTATAATGCATCTGAACAACCCAATCAAAGTAGAACAACGTATGAATATCAAGGTTATGATGAATCGAGAGATCCATGGTTGTCGCAGTTGCAGGATCCATTTAACCGAAATGTTTGAACAGATAGTTTTTCGAATTTCGTAATGACTTGTTTTAATCTTAACGGCTAGTTTTTTTATTTTATATATAGCGGCTAGTTTTTTTGTTTTATATGTACTGGTTATTTTCATTGTATAACGGCTAGTGTTTTGAATCCTATGTGCACTTTTCATTTATCTCTCTCTATATATAGCAATTCATTTTCCAAATGCAGTTATCCAAACATTGTATTATATTTTAGTTAAAAAAATTGTGATTCAGTAAAGAAGAAGATGTTGCTCTTGTGCAAGCATGGATTCATGTAAAAACCAATTCTGTTATCTCAGTTTAAGCCAGCAACCAGTTCTGGATTAATGCATTTGAAGCTTTTGATAACATATCCGGAAATCCAAATGCGAGAAATAAAGGAGGTCTTAAAGCTAGGTTCAGCGTTATCAACAAAGAGTTCGTCACTTTTGTCACAATTCAGGCTGAAGTTAACATACGCAATCCTGGATGCCGTATGAAGAACATGTAAGAATTTTATAAGATATATCATTTTTTCCTTTATTTGAACTATTCTAAGTTATGTTTATTTTTTTACAATTTTAGAAAAGTGTTGCTCGTTTAGCTTATCTTAACCAGACAGGCTACAATTTTGCTCATGATGAATGCTATCAGCTCTTGAAATATAGTTATATCAATGGAGTCTTGTATCGCCCGGATGTTCATGTATCAGATGTTAATTAAGTCTTCGGCTCTACAATCCCGAAGAATGATTATATTTGAATGTAATATCTTATATTTATGTAATCTTCTATTTTTATATGTGTTCATGCATCAGATATTAATCAAGTCTTCGGCTCTACAATCCTGAAGAATGATTATATTTAAATGTAATATCTTATATTTATGCAATCTTCTATCTTTATGTGTTCATGTAATCTAGATATGATCTTTAAAAATGTTTAATTAAAGTTTAACATAACTAAAATTGAAATTCCACAAAATAGACAACAAGATTACAACTATTGAATAAAAATCTAAATCACTTTTCGTAGTAATCACGGTTACACGTAGCACGTGTAATGAGCCTTTAAATCCCTAGGTGACCCTAGTGGACGAGTTATAGTCTCATGAGGGTTTACGTAGAGATTTACCCAAAAATCTACACAAACATTTCTGAAACTTTCAATCTTCATTGGATGAACCTGAGGAATTGTCCGGCGATTCATACTCCGGAATTTTGGATACCATGAAATTATAGCTTTCATCAAATGTGAATGCTTCCCCTTTTCCCTCCAAATAGCGCGCTTTAACGAGTTCGTGCTACAACAACACAACACAATATACTTATTGTTATAATGGAAAATCAATCAATTTAGTTTTCTTCAAAAACAATTCTAAAATACTTATAGGTGACAAGCTACTATGACTGGCGTTGAATATCTGTTATTGCATAGCTATAAAACGTTATACGCCTTTCTGGATAATTTAGTATATGTCATGAATTTGTCGAAGACTTTTTCTGTTTGGATTCACATAATCTCGCTTATTGAAAAGACGAGGGTACCCAAATACACCAAAATCTTTTGTTTATCAACCTATAAGTCCTCTGCCGAACGTGATCGTCTATGGACAGAGTCGAGATAATACGAAAATTCGGTTCACACGAACTATGGATACGAGATCGAAACAATACAACAACAAGATCACTTGTGTGATTGACTATGGATACAAGATCGAGACGATACGACAACAAAGTGTGTACTTGATAATAGGTTCGGTATAACCGAAACTCTATAGGATCACTATAAAGTATTACGAAGTTAACGTATAAGTGCAATTTACTTTAATTATAATAAAACAATTATAATGTGGAAAAGTAAAGTAAATGGCACAGGAAGATTTTGTTAACGAGGAAACCGCAAATGCAGAAAAACGCCGGGACCTAGTCCAGTTTTGAATACTCTCAGAATTAAGGCGCTATACAAAATCTAATACCAACTTTGTATAGTTGAGACCAAGCAGACTACCCCTAGCTACTTAGTTCCCTCAGTATCTCTGTGCCTTCGACTTCTAGAGTCACGCACGTGAATAGCAAGTCCTTTGGATCGTATTCCAAACAGCAAAGGAAGAATCTGTTTGGTAATCACTCTAATCAATCTTGCTACAAGATAAGATAAGTCGTTGACAAAGGCTCTTATGTTTAATCTAATAAACTCCTTTGTATGGTTAGATCAATCTAAATATTGAATACCGAAATAATCAATCTTTAGATTTGCAATCAATCAATATAGATCTCAAAGAGAAACTATAAGGTGATGCCGATCTCACACATCTAATCAATCAGATCTATCAAAGATAAACTGATTCTACTTGGATCTGAGCCAAGGTAGTCAATATCGGTTGTACAGGCCGATTTTATAGGTTTTTATTGGGTATTGGAAAATACATATACGATATCGAGAATATCGGCGATACAAAGATGGAACAATAAAAACGTTCGTATCGGCCGGTACAACCCGATATATCGGTTTTACCTATACACTGATAATATCGGTTTCAGAGAATAAATTTTCTGAGCAACATGCATCTAGTCTTCACAGACAAGTACAACGGCAATTTTGGGAAAGGTACAAAGCACCGATATATTTATGATATAAAATCAATGACTATATGATAGGATATAAGTTGAAAACCATACTTGAGGTGAAATTTGAATGGATTTTTGTTTTTTTATGGACGGGGGAAGATAGTGGAGAATATGAGCGGTTGTTATTGATTTTA
Source organism: Papaver atlanticum (assembly GCA_023531105.1). NCBI lineage: Eukaryota > Viridiplantae > Streptophyta > Magnoliopsida > Ranunculales > Papaveraceae > Papaver > Papaver atlanticum. The sequence continues at coordinate 4,261,333 of JAJJMB010004648.1, read as the reverse complement.
GGCTATGGATTAAAGGTTTTTTGAGTCCTGGTAGTGATAGAAAGGATGGGTTTGTAGGGAATTTGGTTTCAATGCAGGGATGGAAAGCTTCTAGCAAGACCCTTGATTGCGGTTAGTTTCAAAGGATTCAAAGGTCATTTTAAGAGACGCTTTAGACAGAGGAAGACTAATGGTATATCAACATCTAAGGGGCTGTGTATTGATTCTAGACTCTAACAAAGTTGGAGAGATTGGAGATTGTTTCGACTGCAATGCAAGGAAATATAAAATATAAAAGTGAAGGATAATAAGAAAGATTTTGCCGGCAGAATGGGACAACAATCATAACGCTTGCTAATAAACCACCTTGTATTTTGAAAATTTGAGATATGTGTATGATGATTATTATTTTTTATTATGGTTTTATAAATATTTAAAATTCTAGTTCTAATGATGTATCACCTATAAAAACCGATATTATCTTTTGTATAGGTGTATAAGACCCGACCGATACGATACCGATACACGATATTAACTACCTTGATCCCAGTCGATCAAGGTTTGTGCACTAAATCCATAAGATACGAAAACTAATAAGAAGTCTTTTTCGTCTTCAAATCTTCAATTGCCTTCAAATACCTGCACAACACCACTTGAATCTCTTTTGTTCAATCACGCACAGAACGGAGTCTGTTAACAATGGATTATCACAAGATGTTTTTAGATCTAACAACAGTTCTAAAGATCCCGTCGATACTTTGATCTAGTCTGAGTGAATCTTATATCAGAAGAGAAGATTCTCAAGAATAAATAAACTAGGTGCAATCAAAGTTTCAACAACCGTTAGTCAATCAAATCAAATCAAAAACTAATAACACTGCAATTATCTAGTTTCCCACCAACGGTACTCGTAGAGCTTCTTGATTCCACAGAAGTCTTTAAACGAGCGGTCGTAAGAGATTTCACCTAATTAGGATACTTTCCTCTCCGAATAGACGGCTCCACCATAAACAATAAGGAATGAAGTTTGCATGGCTCTTAGGATAGTTTGCTAGAAATGAAAACTTAGGTATTTATAGACCAAGGATGTTTGGACACCAATGAATTTCCAAAACCGAAAATATTCTCAAGATATGTAATGAATTCCCAAATTCGGTTTTCCTAATTCCACTAAATGTTGGTCCAATATTTCCGAAATCTCTCATAGAAAATCTCCACTTAGTAAATGCACATTACTAATTTTTATTCTATAGAGCTATGCATTAATTCCTGGTAATTAAAGCATATAAAACCTAAAACCTTAATTAAAAGATTCTTAATTTATTTCGGCACAGGATCACCTTGATTACCAAGGAATATCTGTGAACAAAAAATGATAAGAGTTACTGCTCGTGTTCAAAGTATGTTGACATCTTTTCATTGTAAATCCTTATTCCATATTTACATGGATTTGCATATTGGAATCGGTTCTACCACACTTCCAAACAAGTTTAGAATTGGTTGTGTTAGAGCACTGCTTGGTCGAACTCGCAAGCGTTGCTATCTCAAGCTTGTTTGTCAAGTTTAGTTGTCAAAACTATAGGTCTTGATTTCTAGCCTACTTATAGCTATGTCTCGGATTAGGATATAATGTGTAGTTGAGCTTTAGACTTCACGACGTTCATCGATTGAAGACGAAGAACTACTAAGGGGAGCTTGTGGAACTTCTTCAACAAAAGGTATGTGGAGACTTGAAATCATCTATCACTCAGAAGTTTGTTTCTATTTTATCTCCTATTGAGACAAAAGTCGTATAACTATATAGACTTTACTTTATACACATTTGATATTTTGAGCTGAGTTTAACTCGCTTACATATTTCTCGAAATATGTGTTGGTAAGCTTTTGCTTTAACCAAGTTCATCTTTTATTCTTGACGAAAGTCTAAAGATGATCATGTGAAAATCGCCTGGTAACATCTTACATGATTTGTGTGAGACAGTCATTTGATGTAGACTCGGAATGTTTTGTATTAATCATTTGATCATCTTACTACTGCAGTAGCGGAGTTTATATTTGCAATCAATCAATATAGAATCCAATAAGAAACTATAAAGCGATGCCGATCTTACGCAACTAATCAATCGAATAAATCCGATTCTAGTTGGATCCCAGCCGATCAAGGTTTGTGCTACACAAAGATATGAGAAACCAATAAGAAATCTTCTTTGTCTTCAAATCTTATTTAATCTTCAATTAAACCTGCACAACACCACTTGAATCTCTTGTGATCAATCACGCGCAGAACGGAGTCTGTTAACAATGGATTATCATAAGATGTCTTTAGATCTACAAACAGTTCTAATGATCCCGTCGACACTTCGATCTAGTTTGAGTGAATCTTATATCAAAAGAGAAGATTCTCAAGAATAAAAAAACTAGGTGCAATCAAATTTCAACAACATTTAGTCAATCAAATCAATCGAAGACTAATAAACTGCTGTTTGAGGGGGGGGGGGGGGGGAAATTTGGGTGTGTTGATGAGAAACGAATTTAGACCTAAACAAATGCACTGCACGGGAGTATTTTAGATTCAAAAGATAAATCTGTACAATCCTGGCCTAAACCAAGAAATGGTCGTTCCAGTCTTGCTTCGGTCACAAAGTGAAGGAGAAGGGTTGGTCTTAGGGAGGGAAGCAAAGAAGGTGTTGAGACCAGAATGGTTAATACTGAAGGTGTGACTATTTATGACTTTTATCAGAATTTGAAACTGGATTGCAGAATGTAAGCTATCAGTTCTTTTGTTTTTTTCTTGATACTGTGTTGTTGTTAACCAAAACTCTGTTGTCTGGTCAAAATAGGTAGAAACCTATACAAGTCATAACTGAACGCACCTTGATCTCATAGGAAGTAGGAGTAGCTGAGTGATGGAGAAGTGGGGTAATGTGTAAATGCTAGAAACCACGTCCCCACTATGAAGGAAACGGGTTAGTTTACGCCCACTACTTCTTGCCGCCACTAACTTCCCGCTTTCCTGACACTTTCTTATAATGGGCGTGTTGCACGCCGTACGCTGTAAACCGCCAGACCAATACCCTGATGAGTATCCCCTAGTTTGTGACATGTTTGATGTCTCGAGTATTTTCGTGGAAAATATGTAGCAGATTGCTGAGTGGGTCTCGTATGCAAGACCTAGTTATTCTGATTAATTGTACGCCAGCTAGGTGGCGGATAGCCATGTGTGGAAAGTAAGCCAAGAGACTTGCCGCAGGAGAATTGCGTGTGACTCTATTAGGTTAGTCTTGATTGGTCACTTAAGACTTACCATAGGCCGGTCAATTCCGTGGCGAATTTGGACTGCTGAGATTGTAATTCATGAGATAAGGTGGCCGTTGATTATGGCCATATTCCGTTGGCACCTGGTGATGGCATAATGGTGCCAGTGGCATGGTGGCACGATTGGCACATGCCAGTGGCATAGTGGCGCCTGGCGTAGCCGCGGTCGTTATATCTTGGCATATTTGTGTTGAATCCAAATACGGCTTGGAAATATTGGCTCTAGTTGCCATATCAAACTTAATTCCCTAGGTAGCATTATTTGGCATGGTTGGCGTAGCAACCTTACTTCAATTAGGGTTTGGTATGCAAAAACCCTAATTAGCGCGTGTGGGATGTGGCCGTGGCATGGTTACATTCTTTGTGCAGATGGCGCCATGGCTGCGTCAAAGGAATTATGGCAAGGCCATAATATGGGAACGACCACAGGCGCAAGGATAGCCATGGGTGGCCATAACATGACACCATTTTTATGGTTTTCTGGGTCCCGCATGGCTCGTGACATGTTATGGGGCCAAAGTGACGTAATTTGGGCTATCACTGGAAATTAGGGTTTTGACTAATTCCACTAAAGCAAAGTCGTGTTTCCGATTAGAATGCCCTAGTTGTTGTCCGTTATGGCGTTGGCCACAAACAGAAAGTGGGTTAGCACGCGGTTGTGCCATTTGTGGCACGTTGGCATGTTACTGCAGCGGAGTGGCATGTTGGCATGCCGATTAGCACATTGGCGCGACATGACACTTTTGGCATGCCAATTAACATGCTGGAGCGGAATGGCATGTTTGGCGTGCCATTAGCATGCTGGCGCGGCTTTGGGAAGTTAATTGGCGTTATGACCATCCGGCGCAACTTGCCTCTTTTAAAACTGTGGCGGGTTTAAAGCGACCTAATTGGTCGACAAGAAAGAGGGCCGGCAAGTATGGGCCCGGACACAACTCATGTGCATGTGGCGGATTTTAAGCGACCTGATTGGTCGATTGGAAAGAGGAGGGCCGGCAAGCAGCATGGGGGCGTGGCCATCTGCAGGTGGCGCCGGCTGGCCTATGGCACGGCCACGCCTCCCTTTGTTGCTGCTCCTATTTTCCGCGGCTCCTCTCTTGTTTTCTGATTTTAGGCAGGACTTTGCACCTACTAATCCATGGCGGATCAATTGCCTAGGTTTAGTTTCGACCAGCAGGGTCTGATATACTGCGCAGGGTGCAAAAACCTAATTTTTGCAAATTAATTAGGTTGATATTGAATCTTGTGAATTATCACAAAATTGATTGGATTATGCGTGTTGACACAGAGTTATTTATTGCCAGAGAGCAGCATGCTTTCTGACTGAGTACTTTTATGCAAATCTCAACCTTGATACTTCGAGAAATTTATGCTACTCAGCTGCGAGTGAACACTAATTATCATGTCATATCAATATCAAGGGTTCAGCCATGGAACATAGCACAGAAAGTATTCAGTGAGTCCTATATTAATGAATAATACAGACAGGGTGTCAAAATTTACAGAATATCTGGGATTGTTGCTACATGCACCATTCTGGATAACTTTCATGTAAACGTATTGAATTGCTCAATTAATGCGCAAATGAAGAGGTTGTGTACTCATCACTTTTACATGGCTCTGTCTCTTTGAAAAATGACAGCATAATAAATGCAGGGTTTTACAACTTTATCCTTGAACTAAAAACCACCATCAACATTAAGTCCCCTGCTTAGCACGCAACAATGACATTGTTGCGGGGTAAGCATTAGATGGTGACAGACGAGAACAAACTGAAAAGGTGAGGCATGTAGGGATTACCAGGAAATCTTGATCGACCTTTGGCGATAGGCCTATTCGTAGCTGGCGTTTTTGTGCTTTGATTGGGCCAATGAGCCTTTGTGCTGCAGGCTCAGCTGCCCATCTTTATGCAAGGTCCAGGAAGGAATCCCTCTGTTACTCAAATTCCAAAAGCGCTACGCGTGTAAAAAGGAATCACTTTTGCACTTCTTCCTTTTATTATCTGCTCGTCCCTCTTCATGCTTTCTTCGGTGGCGAGCTTCTTGCCGTCAGCAGCCCAGGTGAGTCAATTATCCCAAATAGATAAGCGTCTAACCAGTTAATATCCCGTATCTAGAGCCTTTATATGCGGCAGGTAAATAGTTTTTCTTTTTCAGGTTTCATCAATTTGTGTAATATAAAAGAGCACTTTGAGCCTTTCTTTCCATATCGATCACCACAGAATTGCATTCATCTACTTTTTAGGTATTGCTTCATATCTTCTTGCGATTTTTATTTTGTTTTCTTTTACCACGTAGGTTGTTGATGCAAACATAATGCTTCTATGCAGTATATAATGGGAACTCCTGGTGATGATTATTCCTCAAATTCTTCGAAAAAAAGCTTTGAAGTTGACAAACCAAGGGTTTCTACGTTCAAGGAAGTATTAAACAAAATTGATCCTTTATTTCGTGAAGCTGGTCGGGCCATAAAGGGTATGCCTCTCACCATTTTACGCATTGTTCGAGGGCGTGTTCAAGCTTTCATGGCTTCGGTTGACATGGAGAAGAAGTGGAGACGTGATGAAGCTTCCCAGCGTGATGAGGCGTCTCAGCGGGACGAAGCGTCTCAGCGACTAAGTGCCAAGGTTGAAAGGTTCGCTGCTCGACTGAAGCGACGAAGGGCTGAGCATAAGAAACCTCCAGGCGGGAATAAGGTTGATTACCCTGTTCATAACGGTATCGTAATCCTTGACTATGATGTGGACGAACCGGCGTATCCTCAAGAGGCTGTTGGAGCAGTTTCTGAGAAAGATGTCAGTGCGGCTCACGATAAGGAGACCGAAACGGCTTCTGGAGAGGATGCCAAAGATGTTGTTGGAGAGGTTGAAGCGACCTTTGAGGATGATGTTGAAGCGGCCGTTGGAGAGGGTGTTGGAGTAGCCGTGGGAGAGGGCGCTGGAGCAGCCGTGGGAGAGGGTGCTGGAGCAGCCGCGGGAGAGGGCTCTAGTGGAGGCGCCACTGACCTTGGCATTGACATCGATAACTAGTTTTCCATTTTTTTATTTCCTTTCGTAGAAGAACAATCTTTTCGTAGCTTGTATATGTTTTAATACTCCAGGTTTTCTTTCGTTCATGTGGCCATAGCCAGGGCTTCACCAAGTAATATCTTTCTTTTTTCACGCTGCTTTGATAATTTTATATCTTTGATTGGATGAATGAACAAAATCTACCGATTGAAAAAGAATCCAAACCCCTTTGCAAAAAACAAGTTCTTCCATTCTTCTAGAGCGATTCAGCAAATGGGAAGACACAACACACAAATAGTGCGATGAGAATTTGGCACACCAATAGTGTTGGTCGACATGTCACGTTCTCTCCCCTTGACCACTTCCACAATAATGTCTCCACATGCCGGCATCGGCAACAGTAACCCAAAACAGGGGAAATAATAATAATGGTTAAGGATTTGACCGACCTTCTATTTGATTTTCTCTTGCAAATTACACACTTTGGGGCGTCTGTGGCATGCCGCCTGGGTATGTAGAAGTGTGGGCTATCACGAACTGGGAAACACGCCATGAGAAGCGAGGAAATCTCGTCAGGCGAAGGTTGAAGCCGGATGTTCTTGAAAGAAGGCGTCAGTGCCACCGCTTGATGATTTTATTCCTTGCATATTCCCCTCTTCAGTATTTCTTGAATGATATAAGATATCTCTTGTAGGGTTTGATTTTTTTAGATATCTCTTGTAGTGTTTGATTTTTTCTGGTTTCGAATTGATGGGTAATGACTTTGTGAGGGTTTGGATTTACTTGGTACTTTTACTTTGGGATGATTCAGGCAAACTTATTTTAAAAGAAACGATACTTTAATTAACCGATAAATTGAAAACCTAACTATGAATGCAAGCAGTGCAATCATTTAGGAGGAATTACAAATATTGCATAAAAAGGGAAATTGCTAAAGGAAACACTAAGAGGAATTTTTGAGGCAAGGGGTGGCGTGACACCTTAGGCTTTGAAGGGTTTGAGCCACCGAGCGTGTATTACTACGCCTTCTAGCTTGTCAGCGTTAATGAGCTTGCAATAGCCACCCAAAATAACTCCTGCCACTAGATATGGCTCGTCTGTGGAATCGGATGAAGGAAGCTGAGCGGTAACTTTCACTACCATATCCCCAACTTGAAATGGGTTTTGATGTTGCACAGCTACTTGATTCTTAGATCCATTATTTTTGACTAAGGCAGCTTACAAACTTTTGATGAAATATTTGAAGGGCCCAGCATCCCATTCACATCTTTGATAGACGCATTTATGTGTCTATTTTCATCTCTATTGTGTATATTGTTAGTACCCATTTTTGTAATTATTTTGGTATTTTATCCCTTTGTAGGTGTTTTTGGAGAAATAGGCTTTTGCGGCGAAATTGGATCGAAAAGTTGTTAAAGACACCTGGAAGGACATTTGCTATTTGGACTCTCACTTTGGATAAGGGGTAACCCATTTCCAAGCAGCTACTAAACACAGACCGGGACTGGATAGGGGGACTCCACTTCTTCACGTTTTAGAAACAAAATTGGCGGGAAAAATGGTTTTCACGGACAGATTTTAGGGTTGGAGTTTTGATCGATTTTTATGGAGATTAAAGGGCTGAAATTGATTGGGTTTACTCCTTAGGACTACACAGGCCTGGTAAAGTCTTTGGATTGAACCAAAATTGGCTAGAGATCGAATTAGAGCAAAATAGAGGTGATGAAAGTTTCGGGTCTTTGATGAATTATTTTAGGAATTTCAGGGAGACTAAAGGCAAGATTTTCTTCCCAAAGCTTGATATCTATCTAAGGAAGAGTTTAGAATCAAAAGGAAAGCTCATATACGCGTAGAAATCCTAAAACAAGAAATTGCCGCAACTTTGCCGTGAAGAGAAAGGAAGAGATTTTGGAAGATTTTGGAGAGATTTAATCGGTCTTTTTGATATAAATAGGTTGGTTGGGTCATATAGAAGAGGTGTCGAAAGTTAGGGGAAGTTTAGAACACCACAGAGCCGAGAAATCAAAGTTGAAGAAAACCTGCTGCTGAAGAACACGAAGAACTTCGACCCACACCGAATAGTCGCAAAAGCAGTTTCATATTCAACTATAGGAAGCTGCTATCATTTATAACCGTAATCGCTTTAAACTTTCAACGACCATTGCTTCCCTTGCAAAAAGCTTTATGTAACTACAACTCATCCTTTTTAATAAAAATACCTTATTTGATCAATGAAATCAACTTTTGAGCATATTTGTAATATGAGGAGCTAAACCCCAACACTGGGATGATGGAGGAAGGCGAATATCATACTTGGGGTTATTTTATTAATTCTTTTTAAGACTTTTGCATTAATTTTAATTGAAATTATGATTTGAATTAATTGGTTGTCATTTAATTTGATGATGTATGCTTAGCTTAGGTGTTTTGATACATCATGCTTAGGATTTACAATCAATGTTTTGAGAATCTACCTTGGCAATAATAGAGTCCATGTTTTTCTTGAGCTAAAATTGTAAAAGAATTAATAATTGAACCTTATGTTTTGAATTCGGTGGAATCCTGAGTCCCAGTAATCTCGCACCCTTTGTAATATTTTTGTATATATTTTTATTAAATTTAAAAACTCGAATCTACACAAGTCTTAGAGTTCGAATCCTATTTACCACTTTTTCTACAACACTTTAAAATCACATCAATTTTTGGCGCCACCGACGCGGATTTTTTTTTTAGATTTAGAGTTTTTAGATTTTTATTCTTTTGTTCTTTTTTACGTTTCTTGGGTATTTGTCTTTTTGCTGCAGGTTTTGAATCAAAGAGGAATTGGAGACGAAAGACCTGGGGGATTAAAAGCTAGACAAAGCGAAAAGAACGGAGAAAAGACGAAGATATTTTATTTTTATTTTTAATTAGATTTTTTTATTTTTAGAAATTGTAAATAAGACTTTATTTTTGTAAATTTTTTTTTTGAACCTTTTATTTTTTTTGGACTTTTTGGACATTTTGGGACTTTTGGAATTATTTTTAAACCCTACGGAAGGGTACCATTAAATATAAACTGTTTGCAGGGAAGGACGACGGTTACGATACTGTCTTGGCCCCTCGGGTTCGCACACTGACATAGGAGTTGGTGGCCCGAGTCGACTTCAGCGGTTCTTCGCCCGTCTGGTACGGGAGGTAAGCTTCTAAACACCCGTGAATCCCCTGTCAGAGGGTTTACTGTCTTCCTTAAGGTGCATATATGCTGAGGAATTATATACCGACATTTATTTTCCTAGTAAAGGGCAAGGCCTGGCCATATAAGATAAGAGTTCGGATTTCATCACCGTTCTCTTCTTGCCCGCTTTAGGAAAACGATACCAAACGCGATCCCAAGCCTAAAATTTTGATTAGAACGAGACCGATAAGGTAACGAACTTGTAGGAAAGTCGTTTGAAAGGACTGTATTGGGTATTTTGTTAGCCCAACTCAAAGTTCAGGAAGATTACTGTAAGTCAATTAGAGCCGCCTTGTAACCCAGGGAAGCATTGCCAAATAGGTGGGGGTATCAAAGCTCCTCTTAGCTTCCTCTACCTCTCTTTAACTTACTTTATTCGGATCGATCTAGAGAGGTTTGCTAAAACTATACCCAGTTGCCTTTTGGGAGATTAGAAGCTGGTCTAGAAACAATCTAAGTTGAGCCATCATGCTTGTTGTTTGCTAGATTTTATAGGTTTTATTTGGTCGGGTCAGACTTGTTTGTGATTGTGTAGATTTCCCTTGCAATTAAGAATGTCGAACTGGTATGATAGAAGCCAATATAATGAGTATCGACCTGAATTTGAATATGGACATCATCATTTTTATGACCATGGTGGGAATAGTAGTTGGGAATGCCAACCTTTTCAAGGTTATGGTTCATACCATGGTGAGCCCAATTACTATCCACACACACACTGGTCATACGAGCAAGAAAATAAGGATTATTATAGTGCTAGTACCTCGTCTTTGGACAATACAATCAAATTGTTGAAAACTAGTCCTTATTATGATCCTTTTGTTCCTATTTATGATCCTTCCGTATCTTTAGAAGAGTCTCTTAAGCAGTTAACTGAGCAAACAAATAGGTAAACGTCGGAAAAGAATAGACAAACTGCACCATTGAGAAAACTTTCTATAGAGGAATCCCTCAAGCTGATGGCTGAGACAAACTAAAGACTTGCTCGAAATAATCTTAATTTCCAATACAGTGTTTCCAATAATACCCTTGAAAATAATGATAGTTATTTGCATAATCAAGATGACGAGGTTAGAATTGGTAACACTACATGTTTAGATGAGGTTCAACCATTTCCATGCTATTATAATGACGATTATGATGAGGATAGTGTTGCTGAAGAATCTGAAATATGCAGGCATAGTGATCAGGAATTTGTTACTCCAATTGAGCTTTATAATGATAATGTTATTTCTAGTTCAAATCCAAATAATTTTAATAATTATTCACCTATTCAAAAGGACGAGGATTTGTCTAGAGATATCCCCGTTTTAGACGATGTAGTATTTCCTTTTGATTACAAAGCCAATAATGGTTTAGAGGAACGAGTTTATTCTGAAAATACTGTTTTATTGTCTAGTGATTTAGGAACAATAGTCTTAGACAAAGAAAATGAACTCGTAGAGATGAGTGAGGATGAACTTGACTTAGAAGAATCAATTTCCTATTTTCAGGAATCTGATGACCTAGAAATTAGGGAGATTGTGACTAGTCTAACTAGAGACACTGAAAACTCTAAGTTTGAGGGTGATTATCATTCTCCATGTGCTTTAACTCTTAGAAAGGTCCCTCACTTGGGACTTGACATATGTGCCTCAACCGTTTTAACAGATTATCTTCATACACGTTTTCCTGAACCTAGTGATGTCCATAAGGAAGTTCAGTTGTTAGAAACCCATCCTATGGTTGATGTGGTTTACCAAGGCTATGATACCCCGATCGACTTTGTTTTCCCACCAAATATTTTTCTTCCAAAAGTGGGAACATATGATTTTCAAATGTGTCAATTATTAAGTTTTGAAACTAAGCCTAAGTACTTTAGGTTAATAACATCGACACATTTTCTTAAGAATGACCACTACTCTCAATGTGGTAAATTATGTAAGTCAAACTTGATTGACTTAGAGGATCCTCAATTATTTAGGTTATTATTATGTGCTTCTAAGTTCTTATTTGAGTTTCTACAGACTCTAGGACCTAATAATTTGGATCTCACTTATGAGGGAATGCATCCAATGAAAATATTTTATTTAGACCATTTCATAGAGCCTGAACCTGAACCACAATTAGATATAGATATTCTAATCAGGAAACTAGGCAAGGGTTTGCTCGGTTTGTTCATTTTCTTGGCATGTTGCAGATTCCTTTTACTTGTGATAGCTCTATTTGGTTTTGAAGACCCACAGTTATTCCGACTGTTACTATATGATTCTAGGTGACTAATCCTTTCTTAGTCTGGCTGAAGACTTTAAACTTAGCACTTCTTGGGAGGTAACCCATTCTCATGCAACACGGTAATATCTTTCCTTAACTCTTTTGCTTCAAATGGTAACAGTTTCTCCTTGTTCATTCTTTTAATTTTATCTTTAGAACATTGAGGACAATGTTAGATTTAAGTTTGGGGGTATGGGAGAAACTTTTTAGTTGCATTATAAACTCCAGAGCCTAGAAATTTATGCCTATTAAGGATGGCACTAACCAATCTAAGTGGATGGAAGCATTTTGGTTTTAGGAGTTGAGGAACCAATCTGAGTGGATGGAAACATCTATATAGAGTCTATTCATAAAAGCACGGAGCTCAGGTGTTAGAAATAACATGATAGTTTCACCGTATCTCGGAATCATCTTATTACTTCTGGTTTTGTTTTTGCAAATTTTTATGTTGATGTCTGCTGGGTTGAAATAGAGTGATTGAGTTACTAAAAAAGAAAAGAAAAAAAAAGACAAAACCAATTAGACCAATTGGAATAAATATTAACACTTGGATAGCAATATGTGTGTGTTCTCCCTGTCTCCGTCGCCTAAACAAGTGTGGAACGCAGGATCCACGGGAATTACCATGTAATCTGCTGACAAGAAGCATGCGCTTGGATCCAAAAGATCTAATCATGTCGTTAAAAATAAAATAAAAATAAAAATAAATAAATAAAGGTTTATTATAAAGTCGACCACTGGTTCCCTTGTATATGCCAGCTGAGTTGATGTAGATTTAGGATTGTCGACCACTGGTTCCCTTGTATATGCCAGTTGTGTTGATATTAGTCCAGACCAGTATCTCAATCCACTAGGTCATAGGTTCATTCACTTTGTTGATGGTGGTTTTTAGTTTAGGGCAAAAACTGTAAAAGTCTCTACCTTACCCGGCATCAGAAGTAGTAGACCTTGATATGTCTAAATTCCGCAAGGAATTTAAAGAATATATCAAATTCGATGAGTGCCTATGACTCTCTTCATATCGTATTGAAACTCAAGCTCCTAGATGAATTGTTCACTAGTATAGAACCTAATGAGTATTTAAGCTCCTGGTTGCATTATTCACTAATGCAGGGCCTGCTGAATATTTATTTTATGCTGCGTTCCCAACTAAACTCTTTGTACTGACATGATATGCCAATTAATGTTCACTCCTAACAGAGTAGCATGAATTTCTCGAAGTGTCAGGATTAAGATGCGCATAAAGATACTCAATCAGAGGCGCGCCGAGTTGCGCCAGTGAGACCAAAGCTGCGCTGCTCTCCAAGATACAAATTAATGATTTTGTGTTAACGTGCAAAATTCACCAAAATTGATTTATTTTGTGTCAATTCACACAATTTAATTTTTAACCTAATTTTGTGTCAGCTCACAAAAAATTAGGGTTTTGCCCAAAACTGGAGCCTGCGTGATATCTCGATCCTTATTGGTCAAGACTAAACCGAGGAAAGCTAGGAAACCGGCCCATCATGGAGCTAGTAGGAGTAAAATCCTATCGAAAGTTGAAAAATAGGGAAAAGAGAAACCGTGACTAACATGGGCAGTAGCAAAAAGGGGCGCTTACGCGCGACTTGGCCGGTTGGTTTGCCCTAGCTAGCGCCTTCTATCACCGACTGGCCCTGCTCCATATTGTTGTCCATCGGCCCCTCTTTCCCATCGAACAATCAAATTGCTTTAAATCTGCAAGATGCGCCTTTAATTAAAGATGGAAGTAGGCCGGTCGACGTGTTTAATTTCTTAAGAATTTAAATCTTGGCCGTCCAAGTAAGTCGCAAACTAATATCGACCAGACGACTTGGAAAGCTCCATTACCTAACCCTAGCTCTTGCAAGATCGGCAAACAAGGTTCCGTTATGACAACCGCCCGCCCACCTATTATCTCGACCAATCACGTCGCTCCTAGCCTACCTACTTCGCTCCAAATCATTGGCCAAAGTAGGCTAGTCGAGCGGCTTGTTTATATAAGAAATTGAATCTATACTTCCCATGACAGTATTAAAACGATCACGATTGTACGACTTGGGCGGTCGATTTAGCAAGATTGACCCCCTCCTGGCGCGACCAAGCAGGCTCCATGATACTCACCGACGGGCCCTCTATTATTTCGGCCAATCAGAGCTCTCCTAGCCTGCATGCAGCGATCACAATTGTTGACCAAAATAGGTTAGTCGAGTGGCTTGAAAAAGGGTCCTAATTAGGTCAAGACCGGCCATGGCAGTCTTAAATTAATCACAACCGTCCAACTTAGCCGGCCGAATTGATCGATTTAGATTCAATTTTAGGCGACCAATGAGGTGCCGTTATGTTCACCGGTGACCCATCTTTGGCCTTGACCAATCACATTGCTCATAGCCTACCTGCTCCGCTCCGAATCATTGGCCAAAGTAGGCTAGTCACGCTGCTTATAAAAGTCTTAAATAAATTCAACGATAATCAACAACTGCCGCAAATCATCTCAACCATCCAACTTGGCTAGATGATTTAACCGTCTTAGATCTAATTTGAGTCGACTGATGAGATGCCATAATGGCTACCGGTCGTCCTTATCCTATGAGGACCAGTCACCCCGTCCCCAACCTTAACAACTCCTGGCAGTTGCTCAAAGATAGCTGGTTATACTCCTTTATAAGACCGTGAAATCCGCGACTGGTTTGAGCAGGCTATGAACAATGATTCTTTACATGCATCGATTATGTTTAAGCTGTTTTGTTAACAGCGATGCTTTACACGCATCAATTAATTTCATAAATAATTTAATTGTTTAATTATTTGTTCAACCTAAAAGAATCATATGCTATTTTTTGAGTACTAACTCACGGCAAGTCTCATTCATGCTACTTGCCACTTATGACCACCTGTCGCCTAGCTTGCGCGTGATTGGTCAAAATAATTAGGTCTTGCAAGCAAGACCCACTTAGAAACTACCATGTAGGACTTGTTCCATTCTTCATGTAACTTGCTCCATATTTTCTACAAAAATACTCGAGACATCAAACATGTCACAAAACTGGGGGATGCTCATCAGGGTATTAATCTGGCGGTTTACTGCATGCGGTGTGCAATACACCCATTATGAGAATGTGACAGGAAGAGCGGACAATTAACAAGTGAAAGAGTAGTGGGTATGTAACCGTCCAGTCTTCCTCCATGATAGGGACACGGTTTCATCACTTTCACACGATCTCCACCTTCTCACTCGTTCACGGCTTCCACTTCCAATGAGATCAGGGTGTACAGGCATGGTTACACATAAATAGGTTTTCTAATTTATTTCTGGGGGGTATTCATCATTATCGTTAACACAAGTACTCAAAAAACACCTAGAACTTATGGATTACACTTCGCAAGTAGGTTTTGTATTCTGATACTAGTCATAAACAACAGGGAAGTCCCTTCCAATATCAATATGATACGAAAACTGGGATAATTCCAAACATGGCAAAACCAAAAAAAGAAAAAAGAAAAAAAAGACTAAAACATTTTTTCTTTTTCCGAAGCCTGAGGTGTGCACAATCTTGTCTCTTTTGATCAGGCACATGAGACAAGATACACCAAACAACACAATCAAGTTGTGCTGGGGTGAACAATAATCTGTCCACCATAACCTTTTTGATAGGAATTCATAGAACCCTGTTTCTCAGACACTTTAGACCGTACCTTTATTTCTAGTGGTCTAGTCCTTTCTTTGGAAACTAAATTCTTCGAAGATGAGATGGGTTTACATACCTCAGGTGATTTTTGAATAAGTTTGAGCTTGTTTGCTAATCGATTTGCTCTTCGTTGAAGTTTGTTAAAGTATCTTATTTTGTGTTTATACTTGAAACACTTTGATAGTTCATGACCTTTGAGAGAATAATAAGAACATGTCAACATGGAAGATGGTTCAGACGCCAGAGATGTGTAAGCAGCTAGACACATAGTGGAACCTGAAAAATCAGACAAAGAGTTTCCAGCAGAAACAGATAAATCAATTTTTTCTTCCAGAACGGTTGAGGTTTCTTCTGAAAGAATATCAAGATTGATGTATGTATTGTTACAATTATCAAAATCAATATTTTCACAAAGAAGTGCAACACTTGACTTTTCGTCCTCATTAGAATCATAGTGATCATACATTTCATCAAGAGTTGCAGCAAGACCTTTGTTCCCAGTGTATTTTATGCGATTCGGGCACTCATTTGCAAAATGACCAAATCCTTTACACTTAAAGCACTATGGCATATCCTCATCATCAATTTCGTCAATATCCCTTTTTTTAGGAGGAACACGATTATGAGGTTTAACTAGTGACTGAGATTTATCTCTGGAGAACCGTTTACTTCTCTTCAACAGAATATCTATAAACTGTCTTGTGATCAAAGAGTCTGACTTGTAAATATCTTCATCTGATTAATCAACCTCTGAAAGATTATCTTGAGAGATGCAAACACTTTTACTTTTGTCAAGTAATTTAGTGTTCTTTTGTGCTTTGAAAGCAACATCCTTTCCGGATTTGGATGTATGCTCATGATCAAAGATCTTTAACTTCCCAACTAGAGTATTTCTGGAAAGAGTTGCAAGGTTATTTCCCTCAACGATGGCATGCTTCTTAGAATCGTATTTGGATGGCAACGATCTGAGAATTTTCATCACAATGTCCTTTTTAGGAATAGTCTTACCCAATGCAAAAGATGCATTAACAATTTCAGACACTTTGTGATTAAACTCATCAAATGAATCTTCATATGCCATACAAAGGTTTTCCCAATCATAATTTAGGTTTTGAAGCCTATCTTCTTTTTCACAGGTATTCCCTTCAAATACGGTTTCTAAGATATCCCAAGCATCTTTAGACTTTGTGCAAGTAGTCACATGATGCTGAAGCTCTGGGGTAATGGCATGGATGATGGCATTTAATCCGTCAGAATTTTGCTTTGCAGCAAGAATCTCGGCAGCATAATATTTACCAATATCCTTGGGAACTGTTACATTTCCTTATGTAACTTCCGGAGGATCATAGCCATTAACAACATAAACCCATGATCGAAAATCACGCGCTTGAAGAAAGGCACGCATAGTAATTTTCCACCATAAGTAATTTGAGCCATCGAAGACTGGTGGTACGTTTATAGAGATAGCACTTTTGTCCATATTCAGATCGCTACAAACACAGACTTATGAGGTCTTAAATGTGTTTGCCTGCTCTGATACCAATTAAAAAGGTGGGGGTCTAACAACCACACCTAATATTTCGTTCGGCAATCTGAATAGACAAACTCCAATATATTTTTCAAGAGAATCAACTAGACAGTCAGACTCAATCTAGAGAAAAGTATATCAAAGAGTTATATCTCAATTTCTCAATTCAATCTGCAATCAAACAAATAGGAATTTGCGATCCCGATTGATTAAGAGAAATAACTTGGACGGTATCACAAACCAATATCCAAGTGTCAATCAATTCAATCAACAACCCAAAGGTCGGATTCAATAACTGATTGAATTTAACGCACAACCAGTGATATTTCTATTATATAACAAAATATAATGCAAGAAATAACACAGACTCCAGAAATTTTGTTAACGAGGAAACCGCAAATGCAGAAAAACCCCGGGACCTAGTACAGCTTTGAACACCACACTGTATTAAGCCGCTACAGATACTAGCCTACTACTAATGAACTTCGGACTGGAATGTAGTTGAACCCTAATCAATCTCACACTGATCAAGGTACAGTTGCGCTCCTTACGTCTCTGAACCCCAGCAGAATTCCACGCACTTGATTCCCTTAGCTGATCTCATCCACAACCAAGAGTTGCTACGACCTAAAGTCGAAGACTTGATAAACAAATCTGTCTCACACAGAAAAGTCTATTGGAATAGATAAATCTATCTCCCACAGAAATACCTACAAGTTTTGTTCCGTCTTTTGATAAATCAAGGTGCACAGGAACCAATTGATAAACCGGACTTATATTCCCGAAGAACATCCTAGTATTATCAATCACCATACAATAATCTTAATCGTATGGAAGTGAAACAAGATATTATGGAATCACAAATGATGAGATGAAGATGTTTGTGACTACTTTTAATCATACCTATCGGAGATAAATCTCAAGAAAATCTTAGCAAAGATTGTTAGAGCATTGCTCGATTGAACCCACCAAGCGTTGGTATGTCAAGTTTGGTTGTCATATTTTAGTAAATGTAAATCAAAACTCGTTTAAAGAGTCGCTTGATTATGTACTAGAGTCAACTTCGTATAGGTTAAACTATAAAGACTAGGATATGAGACATACAAGTATTACTCGAAAACTTGAAGAATTTGAAGAAGTAAAGAGCTACATCGATGACATCATCCTTCCTCTTGAGGTTAGTAATATTTTGACTTGAATTGTTTCATTCCTAACGTATCTTTCAAGTCATGCTATATTGAAAACATAACTGCGAAGCTGTGAATGATTATACTCTAGTTAGACATAGTATTAAGGAATTATAATACGAAGTATAATGCTTATCTTTTGAACTTCGTATATAAGACATCGACATAATCGTATGAATGCTATTGTGATTATGTGTATGGGTAAAGGTGAAGATTTCATCCTAGGAAACAATGCATGCATTTTTTTAAATGAAGTACATTCATAAACTTGTTTTGTGAATCGAAACGGAAATCGCTAGGCTTATTGGTATTGTTATTCATTGCATATCTTTGTATTACCAATATGTGTGGATTAGTAGAAACGATCATAATCAGTTATGTATCTTGGTAAAACTATTCACAGTGCCTTACTTATGTTTTGGTATGACTTTTATTAGTGCAACCGATCCTAAGTAATCACTTAAAATGGTATGATCGATATTTGTAATTGGTGTGACCGATCCTAGTAATTGGTGTGACCGATCACAAAAGAGATGTGTAATCGATCCTTGTAATTGGTGTAATCGGTCCTAGTAATTGGTATAACCGATCCTAGTAACTGGTGTGACCGATCACAAGTAATACCATGAGAATATTGTAACCGGTCCTGGTAATTGATGTAACCGATCCTGGTAACTGATGTAACCGGTCCCAGTAACCATATGGAGGTAGAACCGATCCTTGTGTTTGGTAGAACCGTAAACTCATGATTGTTGATTTGATATTTGATCAATCACATAGTTCTTGGAAATCAGATGAACCAATTCTAAACTCATTTGGAAGTGTGGTGAATCGGTTCCAAGATTGTAAATATGAAAAAGGATTTACAAAGAAAAAGATGTCGACATACTTTGAACATGTTCAGTAATTCTTATCTTTTATTGTTCAAAGATATTCCTTAATAACTCAAGGAGATCCCTAACTGAAATAAATTAATAATCTTTTAATTAAGGTTATTAATTTTATATGCTTTTAATTACCAGCAATTAAACTCATATCTCTGGAAAATAAAATTGTTAATGTGCATTTACTAATTGGAGATTTTCTACTGAGATTTCAGTAATATTGGACAGAGCATTTCCAGGAATGATGAAAACCGATTTTAGGCATTTATTGCATATCTTAAGAATATTTCGGTTTTGAAAATTCCATGGTGTCCAAACATCCTTGGTCTATAAATACCCAAGTTTGCATTTCGAGCAAACCATCCTAAGAGCCAGCAAAACTACCTTGTTGTGCTGTTACTTGTGGAGCCGTCTATTCGGAGAGGAAAGTACCCTAATTAAGCGAAATCTCTTACGACCGCTCGTTTAAAGACTTCTGTGGGATCAAGAAGCTTTACAAGTACCGTTGGTGGGAAACTAGATAATTGCAGTATTATTAGTTTTCGATTTGATTTGATTGACTAACGGTTGTTGAACTTTGATTGCACCTAGTTTGTTTATTCTTGAGAATCTTCTCTTCAGATATAAGATTCACTCAAACTAGATCAAAGTGTCGACGGGATCTTTAGAACTGTTTGTACATCTAAAGACGTCTTGTGATAATCCATTGTTAACAGACTCCGTTCTGTGCGTGATTGATCACAAGAGATTCAAGTTGTGGTGTGCAGGTGTTTATTGAAGATCTAAGAAGATTTGAAGACAAAGAAGATTTCTTATTGTTTTCATAATCTTTGGTGTGCATAAAACTTGATCGGCTGGGATCCAACTATAAACGGTTTATCTTTGATAGATTTGATTGATTAGTTGCGTAGATCGGCATCACTATATATTATCTTTATAGAATCTATATTGGTTGATTGCTTAGTCTAAACACGACTACTTTGGTAGTTGTTGAATAGATAGATCTAGAACCCGACAAAAGAGTTTATTGGAGTAAACAGAAGAGCCTTATTCAAACTCATATCACTGAGATTGAATAGAGTTGTTACCGAACAGATTTGTTGTTCCATTACTGTTCGGAATACGAACCAAAGGAATTGTTCCAGTGCGTGCACTTATCGAATGTCGGAAGCGCAGGGATACTGAAGAAACTAGGTCTCAACTATACGAAGTTGGTTTAGATTTTGTATAACGACTTAATTCTGAGAGTATTCAATTCTGGACTAGGTCCCAGAGTTTTTCTGCATTTGCGGTTTCCTCGTTAACAAAATCTTGCTGTGTCATTTACTTTTGTTTTCCGCAATTATAATTGTTGTTATTATAATTTAAAGTAAATTACACAAACGTTAATTCTGTATTACTTGATAGTTATCCTATAGAATTTGGTTAAGTCCGAACCTATTATCAAGTAATAATACTTTGATTGTTGTATTTTCTCGATCTAGTATCCATGGATGATCACTCAAAGTGTGAATACCGATTCGTTGTATTGTCTCGACTCAATCCATAGACAATCACTTTCGGTAAGAGGACTTATAGGTGGAAAAGTTTTAGATTGAGGTATATTTGTGTACCCTCGTCTTTTCAATTGGGATCAGAGCAAGCAAACACGAAATGATCTAACAATTTGTATTTGGTGCGATCCAACCTATAAGATATGAGTCAAAATAAGAAAAGCAAAGCTAAACTTATAAAGAACTCAGTTAATGTACAACAAGATGCTGAGAATAAGGTCTTAGAAAATATCAATGGAAATTAGTCTCGTAAGTCTTTTCGAAAATAAAGAAGAAAGTCTAAGACTGACAACTTGATTGAGAATCAGGATTCTAATCAGAAAAGAATGAATTCAGAACTAAAGTAACATGTTTTGGATCCGACTCCAATTATTGGTGAAAAATCTCATGTTTCTAAAAGAGAAAAGAGATTTGATTCACTAGTCTGCCCTAGTTCTGGAATTCGTAAAATGTTAGAAAGATTCTTCAAACATGTTGAAAATTATTCAGAAGCAGGGAAAACCATTGACAGTCTAGATGATGTCCTAGAACTTATTGTTCACTTAAATGTAAGAATTTGTGAAGGAAAGCGAGAAACACTTAGTCTTCAAAATAATCTAGCTGATTATTTCGAACAAAACTTGGCCTTGAGCAATAAAGTATATCAGCAAACTTTAGAGTGTGAATTTCTTACTCAATCGCTGGAGCATTCACAAATAAGGAATAAGGTCCTTATAGAAGATCTTCTTACAGAGACATATCGAAAGGTATACCTTGATAAGTGTTTAGAAAAACAGTTTCAACAAGGGATGGATACCTTGAGAGGACACATTGAATGTCTTGAACAAAAGACATCTGTAATCTGTTTAATGGCAGATCAAGATCATACGGGTTCGAATTCAAAGAACATACCATATTTGGCACAAGATGTAATCAAGAATATAACATCACGCAATATTTCTGATAAAGAGGATGAATCCGCAACCCACACTAGGAAACACAATCATGTCCCTAGAAATAAGAAGGAAGAAGTTCCTCAAAAGGTACTTGGTGAGAAAGATGTATCTCACTCCAATGCTTAATTGTGTTGGAAAGTGCATCCTTACAATGCCCGATCATTTGATGTAAGGAAGCACAAGTACCTGGGCATAGAGTATCCTGATAATATCTCTTATTCAACATAGAGAGTATACACAATCTACCTAAGAATACTTTTTGTATCTCCATGAGTAGAAAAGTTGTCTCACAACAACTTATGTAAACAAGATAAGTTTACTTGTGTAAAGTATCTTTTAATAACTGATCTAGAAGATCAATTCTCTCAAAAAGGAATCTTTGTGATTCATTAACACATTAGATGCGGAAATCTTTTCAAATCTGGTCAGAATTGTTTAAATAAGGCTGGCATCTATGCTTGGTATGTGTTAAAAATTTCCCTGGTATATGTACTCGTCTTGTTGAGAACTTACACTAAAGGATGCATCCGGAAACCATATCTCAAGCGAAAATTTTGAAAGTCTTGAGTGGAATGGTTTCTACTGAAACTATTAATCTTGATGATTCCTTCAAGAAATATGGTTGTGAAGATAAAGGAAAAGAAAAGGAAGATGTGACTCATCTTCTTGTCCAAAACAGTTTGGATGCTAAGATTGACATTCTCAATCTTCGTCAAGTCCTCCTCAGTACTATTGAAACATATCATAGACAAGCAGCATTACTAAGAACTGTTATCCGTAACCAAAGGAAGCTAATTAAACTTGGAATCGGTAATAGGGAGTATGCTCGGAACATTAATCGTAAGGTTAATGCTTTAGTCTGTGAACATAACCAAGGTACTATGTGCAGAATCCGAAAAATCAGTCGTGATGTTGTTGATGAAGATCCTGAAAAATTTGAGGAAATTGAAGATGATCTTTGAAGGTTCTTCTCAAGAAGAAAAATAGACATCAGTTTTTGATTACTTCAATCATTGTATGAGGTCTATTGCTGAATAAAACTATCTATTATATTATTAATAAAATTATTATCTTATAATTTTTTCTTGTGATAGTTTTTCGATTACATAGTCTGTGCTTGAATGCTTTATATTATTGCTATGTGTTTATGGGATGTTTGATATTGGTTTTCATAACCTTTATATTCGATCTCATATGGTGTGTACCCTTATGGTTTGTGTGGCTTTTTGATTTAGCGGGATTAAGTTCTATCCCATGTTGGTAGGCTTTATCAAAGGATCATAAGGTGTTCCGATTGAAACTCATATGTGAAAAAGTCACAATATGTTGAATCAATTTGTGTTTTCATAAGTTGTGTTTAGTAAAAAAGCATATGTGTTTCGGGTTTTCAACTTTTGCTATTGGCACGCATTAGTTAAAAACGATTCAACCTTTCTCTGGTAAAGGTTGCTTTTGTTGTTGTTCTTTTGTTCTTGTGAGAGGACGACAACACAATGGGGGAGAGTTCTAACTTGAACTTTCGCTTAATGATATATCTTTCTGGGGAGAAAAGGATGCGGAATCTGAGGTAACGAATTTGTTAGTTAATCGTTTTCCTGTTTAAGAAAAGCCTGATTTTATTTCATATATTTTGCTTTTGCTTAACAAAATTTCGGTACAATTGATGTTTATTCCATTATGTGTGTATGGATGTGTGTGTGTGATTCAATTGTTTCCGGTTTCGGTACAATTGATGTTTATTCCATTATCTTTCTTTATTGTTTGGTATCAATTGTTTAGGCTTAACGAAATTTCGGTGCAATTGCAGTGCTATAATGTCTATGTTTGTTTCAATTGCTTCCGGTAAAGAAAAATAATTGTGCAAGTTGATTTATTTGGTTTGTATGAATTATTTATGGATTAACAAAAATACGGGATCATTTGTTTAGTCCAATTTGATTCCGGATAAGAGAAACTAAGTTAATTCTGATCTTAGTTAGACTTATCAAAGTGTAGGGTTCGGTTATTCAAGTCTAATCGAATACCTTAACAAGAAATACTAGTTAACTAACCTAGTACTTGTCTTGTTTAAAGTGTAAGGTCTAAGTTATTGATTGAATAATTAAAGCCTGATGAGAAAAATAAAGTTAATTCTGATCTTTATTTTGGTCTTATCGAAATAAGCGATTGTATTTGTGCAATCGGTTTAGCAAAAGAACTAAGTTGCTTAGTCAATTTGTTAAACTATTAGGAAAAATTGCTTCGGGCAATTGTTTCCTTGATAACAGATTAGAACCAAATTACTTGTAGTTTCGGTTTTGATATTGGTTATCTAAAATGGTATGTGAAACCTTCGTACTTAACTCTTATAGGTTGTACAAGTCTTTTAGATTTGCAAGATCCTTTCGGTTTGTCCTTTATTTGCTCGTACCTTTGCAATTTTATGACAAAAAGGTGGAGAAATATATGGAGTAAACAAGTGATGTGTATTCACTAAGGAAAGGACAATTGTGCTTAACGTTATATCTAACGAAAGAGTAAAGCATTGATTAAGGGGGGGAAACATATCATATGATGATTGTAGTTATTTGAACTACAAAAGGGAAATAACAAAGATGTGCAGATTGAAAATCTACCTATCTCACCTTTAGGGGAAGTATTAGCTTTGTTATTATAATGTCAACAACGGCATTTAAGGATTGAATTTATGCAGGTTATTGTGCTGTTGAAACTTGGAATCAAGCGTATGTATAATGAATTTTTGTAATTTGTTTATCCATATGTTTTAAGAGTTTTGTCACTAAAATTGACAAAGGGGGAGATTGTTAGAGCATTGCTTGGTTGAACCCACCAAGCGTTGGTATGTCAAGTTTTGTTGTCATATTTTATTGAATCAAAACTCATTTAAAGAGTCGTTTGATTATGTACTAGAGTCAACTTTGTTAGAGCATTGCTCGGTTGAACCCACCAAGTGTTGGTATGTCAAGTTTGGTTGTCATATTTTAGTGAATCAAAACTCATTTAAAGAGTCGGTTGATTAATTACTAGAGTCAACTTCGTATAGGTTAGCTAGAAAGTTACTAGGATATGAGACTTACAAGTATTACGTGAAGACTTTGAAGAATGTGAAGAAGTAAAGAACTACAACGACGACATCATCCTTCCTCTTGAGGTTAGTAATATTTGACTTGAACTGTTTCATTCCTAACATATCTTTAAAGTCGTGCATATTGAAAACATAACTGCGAAGCTGTGAATGATTATACTCTAGTTAGACATAGTATTAAGGAATACAATACGAAGTATAACGCTTATCTTTTGAACTTCGTATATAAGTGATGTAATTTCAACTTTGTTGTAGTAAAAAGGTTCGTTGAGACTTGTGAAAGCAATTATTTTAGAATTATTTAAACTAAAAATAGAGAAAATTTAAATCCAAATTTGTTTTTTTAAGATTGAAAATAACCAAGACACTAGATTCCACTATTACACATGAATGAATGATGGTAAAAATTCCAAAACTCTAATTATCTTTAAAATCTCTTTTTCTTAATTCACAAATAATCAAGCATATTCTCAAACATTAATTGTATCCCTTAAGCATAGATTATCTAAACAAAGTATAACCTATCTAATTGAAACACAACTAATTAAGAAAATTATGCAAACAATTAAAATTCTGCAAAGCAGTGATTTGAGTGAATTATAAAATGCAAATTAGAGAAAAGTAAAATAATTACCAATTATTCATGCATCAATATCTTCCTCCGTGCCTTGATTACGCGAGAATTAGCTCATCATCATCATGGAAACATGCTCAAAATTCATCTTTATTAATGCTAAAAAATGGTTCACAAATGATGAAATGGGAGAAAAATGATAAAAACCGGGTTTGTAACACTTATATTTGTTACAAACTCAACTGATACAGGAAACGATAACAAATAACCGTCACAAGCACTGTTGAGGAACGACTGTCTTTGAGCGTCTTATGTTCTTCGTAAGTTCTTCACCAGCAGAAATAATGTTCTTCCTGCAACTTTTATTTTCCGATTCTGTGATGCTCTAAACTTCTCCCAATTCTCCCTAACTCCTCCTGTGACCTCTATCACCCTTTTTATACTCGACAGGCCTAAGAATCTCTCGTTATTAATCCCCAAATCTCCAGTGAATGCGAATATTTTCTTTTTATTGCTCTCGGATATTCACGGGAAAATAATTTCCCTTCTTGTTGTTTCACGTGTCTACAGCTTCCAAACCTTCCTTGTTTGACTCCTCCACACTTCTGCAGCAACCAAGCTCTATTCAAACTCAAACAACACACGTTTAAACACGTTGTAATCCCGAGATTGCATATGTACTTCCATATTTTCTTCCCGACGAATATTCAGCACAACTGAACTCATTCGAACACTCATACCATCATTGTTTGGGCATATCATGTTCATCCCAATCGAAATCAGTGATTGAGTCTCACTGAAACTCCTCCAAAAGTCCAACAGAAAATTTCGCAGTGAACTGGAAATTTTCCCGCCAAAATTTTATTTTAAACGATGAAGAAGGGTGTCCCCCTAACCAAACCAGGGGTGCGAATAACATGTGCCCAACTGAGGTGCCCCTTATCCAAACTGAGAGTCCGAATAACAAATGTCCCTTGGGTGCCTTTAGACAACTTTTCGAGCCGATTTTTTTCCAAAAAATTTTATTGCCCAAAAAATGCCTACAAACACATAAAACACCATAATAAGTACAAAAATGGGTACTAATAATATATACAATAGAGATGAAAATAGACACATAAATGCGTCTATCAATAAGACATCAACATAATCGTATGAATGCTATTGTGATTATGTATGGGTATGGGTGAAGATTTCGTCCTAGGAAACAATGTTTTACATTCGTTTAAAGGAAGTACAATTCATAAACTTGTTTTGTGAATTGAAAGGGAAATCACTAGGCTTATTGGTATTGTTATTCATTGCAAATCTTTGGATTACCAATATGTGTGTTTAGTATAACCGATCATAACCTGTTTATGTATCTTGGTAAAACTATTCATAATGCCTGACATTTGTATTGGTATGACTTTTATTAGTGAAACCGATCTTAAGTAATCACCTGAGATGGTATGATCGATATCTTGTACTTGGTATGACCAACTCTAGACATTGGGGAACCGATCCTAGTAAGAGGTGAAACCAATCACAAGTATGTGGAATTGATCCTTGTAAGAGGTGCAATAAGTCTTAGTAATTGGTAACCGATCCTATGATTTGTGCAACCGATTACAAGTTAAATACCATAAATATGTGGTAACCGATCCTAGTACCTAGTCAACCAACTTTTGGTAACTAGTGTGACTGATCCTTGTAACCCACATGTAGGTAGAACCGAAACTTGTTTTGGTAGAACCGTTAAACCCATGATTGTTGATTTGATAGGATAATCAATCACATAGTTCTTGGAAGTCAGATGAACCAATTTTAAACTTGTTTGAAAGTGTGGCAAATCGGTTCCAAGATTGTAAATATGAAAAAGGATTTTCAAAGTAAAGATGTCGACATACTCTGAACATGTGCAGTAATTCTTATCTTTTATTGTTCAAAGATATTCCTTAATAACTAAAGGAGAATCCCGGATCGAAATAAATTGAGAATCTTTTAATTAAGGTTTTTAGTTTTATATGCTTTTAATTTCTAGCAATTAAATGCATATCTTTAGAAAATAAAAATTGGTAATGTGCATTTACTAATTGGAGATTTTCTACTGAGATTTCGATCAATATTTGGACAGAGCATTTCCAGGAATTATGAAAACCGATTTGGACTTTATTGCATATCTTTGAGAATATCCGGTTTTGGAAATTCCTTGGTGTCCAAACTTCCTTGGTCTATAAATATTGAAGTTTGCATTTTGAGCAAACCAATCCTTAGAGCCAGAAAACTACCTAGCTGTGTCTTTACTGGTGGAGCCATCTATTCGGAGAGGAAAGTACCCTAATTAGGCGAAATCTCTTATGACCGCTCGTTTTAAAGACTTATTTGGGATTGGGAAGCTCTACGAGTACCGTTGGTGGAAAACTAGATAATTGAAGTTTATTATTAGTTTTTAATTGATTTGATTGACTAACGGTTGTTGAACTATGATTGCACCTAGTTTGTTTATGCTTGAGAATCTTCTTTTCTGATATAAGATTCACTCAAACAAGATCGAAGTATCGACGGGGATCTTTAGAACTGTTTGTAGATCTAAAGACGTCTTGTGATAATCCATCGTTAACAGACTCCATTCTGTGTGTGATTGATCACAAGAGATTCAATTTGTGTGTGTGCAGGTGTTTATTGAAGATCTAAGAAGATTTGAAGACAAAGAAGATTTCTTATTTGATTTCAAAATCTTTGGTGTGCACAAAACTTGATCGGCTGGGGATCCAACTATAATTGGTTTATCTTTGTGATAACCTTGATTTATTAGTTGAGTAGATCGGCATCAATACATTTCTTTGTGATTAATAGTATTGATTGCATAGTCTAAACAATTACTTTGGTAGTTGTTGAAGAGATTGATCTAAGAACCCGACAAAGGAGTTTATTGGGATAAACGGAAGAGCCTTTTGTCAAACTCATATCACGTTGTTTGAAAAGAGTTGTTACCGAATAGATTTGTTGTTCCTTTACTATTGGAATACAAACCAAAGGAATTGTTCCAAGTGCGTGACTTATTACAAGTTGTAGGCGCAGGGATACTGAGGGAATTGTTACCGAACAGATTTGTTGTTCCTTTACTATTGGAATATAAACCAAAGGAATTGTTCCAAGTGCGTGACTTATTACAAGTTGTAGGCGCAGGGATACTGAGGGAACTAGGTGAACTATAGGTTTAGTTGCTTGGTATCAACTATACGAAGTTGGTTTAGATTTTGTATAGCGGCTTAATTCTGAGAGTATTCAATTCTGGACAATGTCCCGGGGTTTTTCTGCATTTGCGGTTTCCTCGTTAACAAAATCTTGCTGTGTCTTTTACTTTTATATTTCCACAATTATAATTTTTTTTATTATAATTAGAAGTAAAATACACAAACGCTAATTCCTAATTACTTGATAGCAATCCTATTGTGTTTGGTTAAGTCCGAAGCTTTTATCAAGTAATCATACTTCGTTGTTGTATTGTCTCGATCTTGTATCCATAGTCAATCACACAAGTCATCTTGTTGTCGTATTGTCTCGATCTCGTATCCATAGACGATCACACAAAGTGTGAACCGATTAGTTATATTGTCTCAACTCAGTCCATAGATAATCACTTTCGGAGAAAGGACTTATAGGCGGAAAAGTTTTAGATTGAGGTATATTTGGGTACCCTCGTCTTTTCAATTGGTATCAGAGCAGGTAAACACGAAAAGATCTAATAATCTGTGTTTGATGCGATCCAACCTATAATACATGAGTCAAAGTAAAGTTAAGCGAGAGCGAAAACTAAAGAATGACACAGTTAACGTATCACAAGACATTGGAAGTTTTGATTTTAAGAAATGTTTAAAAGGGGCTTCTTCATCAAGTTCTACTTGCTCTTCTGAGAATAAGTATGAAGGTTCTTTAGACGAGATTAAGTTAAGCCCTGTATTCGCAATCAATGATTCAGACTCTGAAAAATCTCTTTTTGATGACGAGAATTTTTTGAGTTCTATGCTTGAGATTTCTGATGAAAGATCAAGTGTAAAAACATCCGAACTAAAGGAATTGAGCAAACAATTTCTTATTTGTTCTAATGAACTTCTTTCAGCACTTGAAAGAGAATGAGATTTAACTTTAAAGTTTGAGAATCTCGATGAAGAGCATAACTTGCTTAAAGAAAAATTCTCACAACAAATACAGAGTTTTAAAGATAAAGTATGTGCTAGTCTTTCTCAAACAGAATTATTTAAGAAAGGTCGTGATGCGGCTCTTGAAAAAGTACATTTGTTGGAAGAGAAACTTGTTGAATCTGATGCAAGGATTAACTCTCAACAAAAGAATTTTGAAGAGAAAAAAGGTGAATATCCTTCACAAGAAAAATGCCTTAAGGATGATCTAGCTAGTGCTCTTGATAAAATCAAGTTGTTGGAAGAAGAAAATTTGGACCTTAAAAAGTTCAATGCTAGCTCAAACAATTTAACCTCAATGTTAGAAGAAAGTAGAAATCATCGTGATACACGAGGATTGGGTTATAAGGGAATAAATGCTTCAAATATTAGCAAAGAGGTAAAATTTGTTAAAGCTAAAAATTCTTCTAAACCAGAGGCTTCCACTGATGTAAAAAAATGCTCGTATTTCTTATAAAGAAGTAAAACCAGTCAAGCCTAAGAATCATGTTCAACCATACTCCTCAAGTACGACAACCAACTGAGGCACTTCTGCTAATGTTAAGAAAGCAACAATGTTGAACAGAGATAAGAAGAAGAAGAAGAAGAAAATCGTCGAGCTCCAAGGTAAGTGGATCCACAAAAAGGTAACATTAAAACTCATACTCCTTATGTTACTAAGCATTATTATTATTGTGGTCATAAAGGGCACTTGCAATGGGGATGCAAAGTTCGTAAGATGGAAGATGCACTTTCTTTTGTATCAAACGAATTGGGTAAGTTTTCTCCCCGAAAGAACTCAGATTACTATTTTCCTAAGTTTAGGAAAAAGAATTATTATAATGATGGTTCAAATTTTGCATATCGCTCGACAAGGTCAACTCATAAAAGACCCGAATATAGAAAAAGAGATGACTTTATAAATACAAAGATAAGATCTGATGTTCCAAATTGGAGAAAGGTTGTTTCGAAAAATATCCAAAAGGACAATAATCCTAATGGTATGAAGGAGAAAGATGCTCCTGCGAAACCCAACTCTAAATGGGTCCAAAAGTCCTCCATAGATAAGAAGGGACCAAAAGTTAGTCACAAGAATGACTCTCAGTTGTTAATTGTTGGTGGAAATACTTATAAGAGTTTTCTTGAAAGACTAAAGAAAGACATCATGTATGAAATCTCTTGTACTAGTGAACTTTATGATAATGACACTCTTCATCACAAGTCAAAGAATAAAAACAAGATATGGAACAAGAGAAAACAAACCAAGCAAGAGGTCAAGAAAGCTGATTCTTTCTTAGTCACTCGTGACGAATAAGACAAGGATCAACTCAACACAACCTAGTTGTGTTGGAATGTGCATGCTCACCTTTGTGCTCAATCTTTTGAAGGGTGAGTAAGCACATGAAACTGAGCACATGATTTCTCGGTTATTATATGACTAATTAACATCTTTAGGGAGATTTATTTTCTTGTATACTCATACTTTCTCTATCTATATTTAAGCTTTTGATAGAAACGGTAATTTTTAGTTTATGATGTTGATATGTACTGATCATATATGTGTATCTCTTGTTTTTATGGTAAAAACGAGCCAAAAATCACTGAATTCGGACATCGTATGCAAAAGTTATGTCAAACAACAGTTTAGTGTTGTGATCCGTCACAAGTAAATCTTGTAACTGTTGATGGGGTAAAACGTGGGAATGAGGAACTAGCCCTAATCACAGAAAGTACTCCCAAGGTGTAGAGAGGTTTATGAGAAGTGATGGTATGTTAATGATGATCCCAATAAGTGTGCCCTCTTTCCCCTTTTATAATGATCATCTTATGGATAAGTGCCCATAAGATTAACATATTACTAAACTACCATTTCCCTCTCCTTAAGTTATCACCAAACCCTAAGAGGCTTTCTTCTTGGGTAAAAACCCAACTATCTTTAATATACTCTTGGATGGACTAGAACTATCCCATTCTAATGGGTTAGGCCTAGTCCCCTAGTCTCTTTATCTTAAAAGGACCTTTGATAGGTTAAAGGGCCATCTATTATGGGATTGATTATTTTCATGTATCAACATTAGTCCCCTGACTGTTTGACCGGTCAAAGGCCGTGTCAACAGTCACATGTTGATATGACAGTTACAACTGGTGAGTTTAGGCGGTTTAAGTTCGCGGCCCTTGGGATGCTGCAGTTACTGGCCTATCCAGTAACCGCTCATTCTTTTACCTCCCTATAAATAGAGGGGACCTCGCTTCTCGATCATCATTCTTATCACTGTATCCTTTTCTCTTTCACCCTTCTCCTTCTCACTCGCCATGTCTGACGAATCGCCTAACCATGATGTGCCTCTCAGGTCAGAGCCGTATACACTGGAAGAGATAAGGAGTAGTCACCGGCTTAAAGATAAGCTGCGGCCACCTGCAGCGGATAATAATACTACTCTTTTCCCGACTGATGACAATTGGGTCTCACGCATGTTTAATCCTCATCCATTTCCCCCGTACGCATCTGAGAGATGGCTTATCCCCCCTCAAGCGGAGTCGCCTCCCATACCTTCTCTTTTAGGATATGCCCCGTTTAGCAGTTCACAGGGGGGATTATGTCTTTCCTTCGATCAAATTTCGCTCGTCCGTTGAATCTCATGCCGCTTGGGATCCATGAGTAGATTATATTTACTCCAATCCGGATAATAAAAGAATTATCCGTTCTTTAGGTATAAAAGATGCTTTAAAGGCTTCAAAGTTTAGATACGTTCGGCGGGATCACGATAGCTTGATTCGTTTATGTGCACGCTGGGGAATTGATCCTCACACGTTTCTATTTTCTTCGGGTGAAGCGACCCCCATTCTAGAAGACGTAGTAGCGCTAACTGGCCTTCCTATCCATGGTGATACAGTTTTCGAAGGTTGCTGTCTTCACAAGTCTTTGGACAAGAGCGACAGAATTCTTCGTGATCACTTGATTGCCGCTAAGGAAAGTTCCATAACATTACAGAATCCATAAGAGGTCAAAACTGAAGCTCCGGGCGAAGTAGAGGGCTCGGTAGGTAGAAGAAAGGGCAAAGCTGTTGCATCGCCGCTCATGATTCTCCAGTTAATGTTTCACCTTCTTCAAAGATCATGGCATCCGCCATTAAAGATGCTCATTCAAAGTCATCTGTTGCTGAAGAATCCGATGATGTGAAAGTGATAAAGAGCGGCCAGAAATCGAAGTCCAGGCAACGCCGAGCTTCTTTTTCCTGTTGGATTAAATATTGGGCCCCTGTGATTTCTGGCGCGCGTGAAGGGGAAACAAGTCGAGCAGAGTTGGCAGCTTTCCTTTTTTTTTGGTTATGTCATGATGTATTTGAATACAGTCCCCGGGATACTATTAAGAATGAGCTTATTCCCATGGCAGTATTAATGTCCCGCGGGGTGTCATTCCCACTTTCACCTATGTTCTTAGGCGTTTGTATCGTCATCTGGATTTGCTGGCGCGTGATATTCGTCGAGTGGACGGATCTCATGAGGTGGAGACTTTCCTCCCTGCCAATTTCATACAAGCGCGGGTTTGGGAGCGCTTTCCCTTATACAGGCCCCCTCAACTGAATCCTCTTGCTCTCTCGCGGCAAGAAGAGGTCATTCAGAAAGATGGTTCCAAGAGACTTGTGATGGTACCCCGAGTCCCATCCTCGGATGGCTCTTTATCACAAGAAGGTTTTTCTGCCTAAAGCCAAGCTCAAGGACTTTATTGATAGAGGGGGCGATTTCAACCCTATCACTTATCAAGATGGTCGTACTGGTTCCTTACATTATAGTTTTGTTATCAAGTCTCAGAGGAGGATGTCTTCCGCGGATATACCCTCGTTCGGGGATTTTGATATCATTGTCTCTACCTTACCAGGGCGTCTTCCTGGTTTTCATGGTGGAGGGTTTTCATCCGAGACACATAACACCATTCGTGTGGCTCGGAAACTGGGTTTTAATCAAGGGGTTCCCTATAATCCCCCTCTCCCTTCCTCGTCTAAGGATGATATAGAGGTCCGGAAGAATTTTAATCGCTTCGTTTTCAGAGATGGTCTTCGGATGAGTGATCGTCAGTGCCATTTTGATTTCTTCCAACCTCAATCCCTGTGGCAAGTCAGTGTCACCAGCGAGTGGCTTGGGTATCGTAATGGTGTCAACCAGAATGTGTTAAACCTTCTTTTCAAGGAGCCATACGCTCCTCCGTCTTTAACCAAGGGGGATCTCAAAGAGATGCACGTATCTGGTCGCGTGAAGCTGAATGATGAATATGCCAAGAAATACAAGCTTTCCTTAAGCAATAAAGGTCGCCCTCTCCGTCCACTCGTCACTAGCTGGGATCCTCTTCCAGGCGAGGAGTCTTCCCAAGAGGATGGGAAAGGTAGTTATTTACCCCATCCGTCGGGTTCTAAGAAGAGGAGGCGTCTTCAAACAGTGAATCCCTTGGACATTCCTCTTGTCGCGTCTCCTCCTGCTAAGGTATCCTTCCTGTCTTTTCTTCTTTTGTTTCTCGCCGAATCCTGCTTTAGTTTCTTTTATATTTGTTTGTCATATTCTTTTAGAATTCTCCGCCTATTGGCTGGAAGCTTAGGGGCCTCTTCTTTGAAGAGTACATTAATATGCCTCTCAACGAATGGAGGTCTGATCGTCTGTCTAAGAAGATGAAGCGGGATGCTAGCGTGCTACATATTCCGCGATTGCCTTCTCTTCGTACTGCTAATATTTCCCCTCCATTTTCTTCGCATGCTCCAAAAATGGGGTCACCGTCCGCGAATTCGTTCATTGATTGTGTGGAACGTCAACTAGGCCGATCAGTTAGTCAAAGTGGTCCCTAAATGCTTTCTCCCCATATGATTTTACACTCCACTTGCCCTTTAGTTGTAAATATGGTTCAAGATCCTAATCACCCCCTTCATACTCCTTCCGATATGCTAGGTGCAGCGAGCAAGTCTGAGTCGGATCACTCCGTTCATGATTATTCCCAAGAGGTCAGTGGTCTTAAGGGAAGCGCCAAGGACCTAAGTTCTTCCCCTTCTAAGTCTCGTGAGTATACTATATTTTCCCTTGTTGAGTTTCGAGCATTGACACGTGCCAGTCAAAATATTCTGTTGTTATTATTAAATGCACCTGGCGATCTATATATACATCTTCATTCCCTATGTCTTTCTGATAAAATTATTTTATTTCCTCTCTTGCTTTCTTCTTTTATTAGGTCACTCGGAGCCAGCTGCATCAAGCTCTTCTTCCTTATCTCGTCGATCAGTTCATTCTCCTACCAATCTTCCTCCTCCCTCCGATCCGGTATGTGTTGCGCATTTTGTTATTATCATTACTTCCTTTGTTGTGTCGGGATACTTAGTTACGCTTTCTTTTCTTTCCTTAGGATATGGGAAAGCGAGATGGCGCCCATAGCAAAGGGAACGGCTCAAGCCAGCAAGTTAAAGGTAGCGAATTCGGGAGTGCTAACGATAAGTGGCAGAAACCTTCCAATCCAGTTCCTAAGGTTTCTCGCAGCGTGTACGCTGATGCCGAGATGATGGCTACTCTGGAGGATCATCAGTTTCGATACCCCCATGCTATTTCAGCGGCGGAGGATGGCGTTGATAACCGCTTCGAGCTGGTGCATGGGTTTTGGGTCCCTTCGTCTAAAGCAGCCAACTATCGACGCATAGTGGAGAGGTTTGGCCACATGTGTGTTCATGAATAAATGCTCGCCAACTTTTTAGTTGTGGATAATGAGGACTTACTGGATATAGCGGACGACCTTTCTCAGGCGGAGGAAACTCCTATCGATTCGGCTACTCTGAGGAAGTGGGACGCCTTCATTCAAACTTATCTAGTTCTCCGATTTCCCAATCATTTGCTCAAGAATCTATTGGATCTGGCAAAGGCGGGTCACAATGCACGGACCACATTGCCTCATAAAATTGATGAACTGGATCGAGAATACAGACGCTTGCTCAATGTTGCTGATGTCAAGAAAACGGCATATGACCGACTGATGGCGGACGTTAGTAAAGATGCTGAGGAGTTGAGGATCGCCCGAGCTGCTGCTGAGGAGGTTAATGGGCGCCTTACCAAGAAGGGAGCGGAGTTGGTCGCTTTGGACATTAATTGAATTTTTGGTTGTTATAAGTGGGTTTAAACAATAATTTCTTTGCTTTTGTTTGGGTAGAACTGGAAAATTTTGATGGTTTGTTTTTCTTTTGTAAGACATATTTTACTATTCAGTTATCTGCATTTATTATTATGGTTGGATGGTAATTAATGTGGTATTATTATTCGTTTCTATAAATAGAGGTGAATGGGATTGCCTTAGTTAGCGTCTTTCGAGTTTCTTTTATTGTTCTGTTTCTTCTTTTTGTTGTCAGTTATATTTTGCAGCAGATGGATCATCGTCTACATGGTTACACTTTGGCTCTGGCTCCTGTGCCGACGCTATTCATTCCTTATGAGAAAAACCATAAGTTAAGTCGCTTGCTATTGGTGAAGGCTGAGGTAGAGGTGCTTAGAGAAATCAGAATGGTGAATAGAGTGACCACATGCGTGCAGTTTGATGAGCAGTATGAAACGTATTCAATGGCTCAGAGGATGCAGGCGCCCGGGCGATTGACTGGCAGTTCAACGCGTGCTAGATGATATTGTTGCTGCTCGGAACAGGGCTTAGCGACTATTCCAAGAGTCGATAATTATGACGACTTACATTGAGCAAGCGATAGCTGAATGTCATGCGTTTATCACTCAGCAGGCGGGTCCTAATCTTCGTGGATGTGTTTTGACTCTGTCTGCTGTGTCCGCTCTTATTCATCCTACCGATAGGAAAGCAGAACTAGCACGCTTACTAGTATTAAAGGACGAAATTGGGGTATTAGAGACTCATCGATTGATCGCTCTGGATAAAGCGCACAAAGCCTTTGAGGAGCTTAAGGAAACGCTAAACATAGCTCAAGAATCCCATGCCTCCGGTGATGTTATGCACAAGATTCATCATGTGCTAGAAGAGGTGTGTAATGCTTATACTGACTCCACTACTCAGTATGGTGAAGTTCAGTTGATAATGCAGGACCTAGATAAAGAAATTTCTTATTGCCGCTCGCTTACTACCACATCATTTTTTTAAGGGATTTATAAATGTTGTCTTGGGTGTTGTGTTATTTGGTTATATATATGAGAATTGTCTTGGTTAATCACAGTAAATACTCAATTTCTTATCTTTGTTTTATGGCTAATCGTGTGAGGTTGGTTCTGGAGGTAGGGTATCTAAATCGCCTTTTACGGGTGATGTGTCTTGCGCGTGATACTTTTGAGATCGAGAATTCGTGTTGGCATGAACGATTGACAGCTGCAGATCATCTTGTGATGAAGATTCAAAGTGAGGGCGGGTTGCCCAATGTGACTCTTCTTGAATATCGTGGTTATTGCTGTGAGCGACGTCTGATTACTCATTTCCGATGTGTTGAGGTGAATCGTAGTATTAGGTCTATTGAGATGGCACTTGCTGGAGTTCACAGGGCACTTCAAGCGTCACCGTTTTTTTTTTTTTTTTTTTTTTTTTTTTTTTTTTTTTTTTTTATAGCCTAGAGGTTTTCAGAGAAAAAACGATTAGTAACTATGGCAGAATCAATCAGTACTCTATGTTTGTCTCTTAAGAAACAAAAACTTGAACTGTTATAGGCCACTGTTATCGGAAATACTCGACTTGCTCGCGAGTGTGAGGATTTATTTGAGGTTATCCAAACTCAGTATCTTCATGCAATG
Source organism: Papaver atlanticum (assembly GCA_023531105.1). Lineage (NCBI taxonomy): Eukaryota > Viridiplantae > Streptophyta > Magnoliopsida > Ranunculales > Papaveraceae > Papaver > Papaver atlanticum. The sequence goes on along the minus strand of JAJJMB010004648.1, from coordinate 4,224,206 downwards.
GATTTATATGTGAATCGGTTAAGTGTTTGTCGGGTCAATAGTTCGGTGGAGAATGTCATGGCTTCGGATGAAGCATTTGAGGTGTTTTCTAATGCTCGAGTCCACATGGAGCATAGGGAGAACAACTTGGCTGTTGCGCGTGGCATACTGAGGCGTGCAAACTCAGCTCTGTCTTCGGTTCTTTGACTCAATGGATTTTATCTATAGAATGGTTGTACCTGCTTTATGTACTACTCTGAATGTTTATGAATGAATATATCAGTTATGTTATCTTTACGCAATGTCAGTGCTATGATGTTTCTTTTAGAATTATACTTATTCTGCATTTGCATTTCATCTGTTCCTCTTTTTAAATGCATTTATCATTGGGATTAGTCAAAACCAATACTTATCTGATACGTTGTGTCTATGGTTATCCTTCGGAATCTTAGTATTTTTCATGCGCGGAGCTTGGCCAGCTCTGAAACTATTGGTGCACTTCATTGGGTCATGCATTGAACCTAGCTATACTCGGGGCTATTAGTGCACTTCATTGGGGTCACGCACGGAACCTAGCAAAACTCGGGGCTATTGGTGAACTTCATTGGGTCATGCACAGACCTAGCCAGACTCGGGTCTATTGGTGCACTTCAATGGGGTCATGCATGGAACCTAGCCCTACTCAGAGCTATTGGTGCACTTCATTGGGTCGTGCACGGAACCTAGCCATACTCGGGGCTATTGGTGCACTTCATTGGGTCATGCACAGAACCTAGCCATACTCGGGGCAATTGGTGCACTTCATTGGGTCGTGCACGGAACCAAGCCATACTCGGGGCTATTGGTGCACTTCATTGGGTCGTGCACGGAACCTATCCATACTCGGGGCTATTGGTGCACTTCATTGGGTCATGTATGGAACCTAGGCATACTCGGGCTATTGGTGCACTTCATTGGGTCGTGCACGGAACCTAGCCATACTTGGGGCTATTGGTTCACTTCATTGGGTCATGCACGGAACCTAGCCATACTGGGGTATTGGTGCATTTCATTGGGGTCATGCACAGGACCTAGCCATACTCGGGGCTATTGGTGCACTTCACTGGGTCGTGCATGGAACCTAGCCATACTCGGGGCTATTGGTGCACTTCATTGGGTCATGCACAGAACCTAGCCATACTCGGGGCTATTGGTGTACTTCATTGGCTCGTGCACGGAACCTAGCCATACTCGGGACTATTGGTGTACTTCATTAGGTCATGCACAAAACCTAGCCAAACTCGAGGCTATTTATAATGACTCATATCTCATGATAAAGATAATCGTGTTATTACTAATCAGCCGTCCGACATACATTTTGTTATTATGCATAATAAGTTTTAAGCCATTTACCATTGATGGGGGTGTTGATTCGTGACCCATTCATCCGCTTGAGATAATAGTATTCACTCTCCGTTGCTTCGTTGATCATGTAAGGTCCTTCCCAATTCGTGGCAAACTTTCCCGCTTTCTCATTTCGTTGAACATGTGGGGCGATCTTCATGACTATGTCATTTATGCAGAAAGTTCGTTCTTTTACCTTATGGTTATAGTATTTTGCCGTCCTCTGCCTATACTTGTCCGCGAACCGCTCAACTTTAGCTCGTCGTTCCTCTAGAGTATCAAGATGAGCAAAACGGCTAACCTCGTCTGGGGTAGTGAGACTGGCCATGGTTACACATGCATAAGGAATAGCGATCTCCGCTGGTAGTATTGCATCTTCTCCGTATACCAAGGAATAAGGGGAGGCTCCGGTTGAACTTCTCTTGGAGATACGGTATGCCCAATGTGCGAGAGGTAATTGCTCATGCCAGATTCTATGGTGATCATGTACTGTGTGGCTTAATATCTTCAACAATGTTTTGTTAGTAGCTTCTACCTGTCCATTCCCCTGAGGGTAATAGACAATCGAAGTATGGAACTTAATGCCATACTGATCTAGCAATTCCTTAACAGTTTGGTTAACAAAAGAGGTACCATTATCCGAGCGGATGACCATTGGCGCGCCAAACCGACATATAATATGTTCTTTAATAAATGCCGCAATTGTAGCTCCTGAATAGTCTCGGAGTGGAATGGCTTCTACCCATTTGGAAGAATACTCGGTCGCAGTGATGATATACTTATGTCGTCCGGATGAAGTTGGACTTATCTGTCCAATGATATCGAGTCCCCAGTTATGAAAGGGCCAAGGAGTGACAACGTTGTGTAACAAGGTATGCGGAGCGCGGATTAGCGGCCAATGGCTTTGGCATTGCTGTCACTTCTTCACGTGTTCGGCTGTATCAAATTCCATCGTAAGCCAATAAAACCCTCCTTCATACAATTGCAGGAAAAGTTTCCTCATACCTTGATGCTCCGCGTTATGAGTTGTAGCCATGACTACCTCCGCTTCTTCCTGCGACAGGCAAAGCAATATCTTATCTCCATAGATTTTTCTGTAGAGGATTCCTTCTCTCATAAAGAAACGTCCGGATTTCCTCTAAACCTTGAGTGCATTTTGTCTGTTTTGCGGCAGGCGCTCATGCTGAATGAAGTCTATATAAGGTTGTCTCCAATCCTCTATTTATGCACTACATACCCCTGTTTATTGCGGAAGCGCTTGACGATCTTCGCAATTATCCTGTATTACCGCCGCTTGAACCGCCATGTTTGGCTAATATACACCCATCCTCTGCAAACGGCGATATAATGGAATTCCCCCTAGCTGTCCGCAAGATTCTTCATGGATGCGGTTAAACAGTTCTTGTGCCTTTATCTTTCCTACGCAACGTGATAAGGCTCCTCCGGGTGTTCGAAAATATAATGCTCCTTTTATTATGACGAATTGCTTTAGTATTTTAGTAGGCAGAAGCTGGTCATCCGCTTCCTTGGTGAGGTCCTCAATATAAGCTACTCTCCAGTCATCCTTTTGTTCGAATGCCGCGTCTTCTTTTCATGTGCTTGGTAATGCTCTTTTCTTTACCACCACTGTTCCTTCATCTGCTTCATTTAGTTGCATTTTTTATGCTAGGGTTGCTAGTGCATCAGCATGGCGATTAGTGGTCCTGCCGGTATGCTCGATGACAGTACTTCCTCTTTTCGCTATAAGCTCTTGGACCTCGGCTCGGTAAGGAGCCAAATGCAGCTCTTTCACCTGAAAATCTCCTGATATCTGGTTCATGACCAGCTTTGAGTCCCCTTTTATGTCTATCGCCCCTAAATTAAGTTCCTCCGCCATACGCAGCCCCAAAATTAACGCTTCGTATTCGGCTACGTTGTTGCTGCATTCAAAATATAACTTGAAAGCGAAAGATAACAGATCATGCGTGGGTGTCTCTAAAACTATACCAGCTCCTCCGTGCGAACCGTATGATGAACCATCAAAAACCATTACCCATCGTTTTTCTTCTTCAACCTCCGCAATGTCTCCGGGTATCTCTTCACTTATCTCCATCGTATCCGTACCTGGAAACGCGGCCAACAAATCTGAAAATGCCTGCCTGCGTACTCCTTTGGACCGCTGATACTTTAGTTCAAACTCGGATAGCTGTAACAACCATCGGGCTGCTCTGCCGGATAGGACTGGCTTTGTGGCTAGGTAGGCGATTGGGTTAGCATTTGCCACCACTATGGTTTCATGAGCAAGCAGATAGGATTGTAATTTTTGCATGGCGTATATGAGAGCTAAACATGTTTGTTCCGCTTTCGAATATCTGAATTCTGTGTCTCTAAAACCTCTGCTGATATAATGGATCGGACACAATTGGTCGTTGCAAAGGTCTTGGGCTAACAAAGCTTCGACTGCCACATTGGTGAATGTTGTGTACAAATAGAGGGGCTCTCCTTTGACAGGTGGTCGTAAGACTCGTGCACTGATTAGGCATTCCTTGAGCTTTTGGAAGGCTCGCTCTTGATCATCTCCCCATTCATACTGTTTGTTCTTCTTTAATAAGGGCGAGAATGCAGACAGTAATTGTGCCAATCCGGGGATGAATCTCCGGACATAAGACACTCTTACTATAAAATTTTGCAATTCTTTTACATTTGTGGGCGACCTCATAGTTGTTATCGCTTCAACCTTGTCTAGATCAATCTGTATCCCTTTGTTAGTAACAACGAACCCCAGGAATTTTCCGGAGGTGACTCCGAAAGCGCATTTGAGGGGGTTCATTTTTAAGTGATACTTTCTACATCTGTTGAAAACACGTCTTAAGTGATCCGAATGGTCCTCTCGTTCTCTTGATTTTACCACGACATCATCTATGTATACCTCCATTATCTGATGCATCATATCGTGGAAGATAGCTACCATCGCCCGATGATAAGTCGCGCCTGTATTCTTCAATACGAATGGCATCACAATGTAGTAGAAATTTCCATACGGCGTCTGAAAAGATGTCTTATGGGCGTCCTCTGCGGCCATCTTTACTTGATTGTACCCGCTAAACCCATCCATGAAATAAAACATACCATATTCGCACGTGTTATTCACCATTACGTCTATATTCGGTATGGGAAAATCATCTTTAGGACACACGCGGTTTAGATCTCGATAATAAACACAGCATCGGACCTTTCCATTCTTCTTCGCTACCGGGACGATGTTAGCCAACCACACGGGATGTTGGATTGGTTTAATGAACTTAGCCTTCAACAGCTTCTCCACTTTTTCTTTAATGGCGATCTCTATCTTCTCCGAAAAATTGCGGCTTCGTTGTTTAACATGCTTGTACTCGGGTGAGACATTGAGGTTGTGCGCGATCAGACCACTATCCAAGCCAGACATTTCATCATATGTAAACGCAAACACGTCTTGGTATTTGCGGAGCAACTTAATGAATCAAAACTCATTTAAAGAGTCGCTTGATTATATACTAGAGTCAACTTCGTATAGGTTAGCTTGAAAGTGTTAGGATATGAGACTTACAAGTATTACATGAAGACTTGAAGAATGTGAAGAAGTATGGAGCTACAACGACAACATCATCCTTCCTCTTGAGGTTAGTAATATTTGACTTGAAGTGTTTCATTCCCTAACGTATCTTTTAAGTTGTGCATAGTGAAAACATAATTGCGAAGCTGTGTATGATACTCTAGTTAGACATAGTATTAAGGAATACAATGCGAGGTTTATTGCTTAACCATTAAACTTTGTATATAAGACATCGACATGATCATATGAATGCTATTGTGATTATGTATGGGTATGAGTGAAGATTTCATCCTAGAAAACAATGTTTTACATTCGTTTAAAGGAAGTATGTTCATAAACTTGTTTTGTGAATCGAAAGGGAAATCGCTAGGCTTATTGGTATTGTTATTCATTGCAAATCTATTTTGACATACCAATATGTGTGTTTAGTATAACCGCTGATAACTTGTTTATGTATCTTGGTAAAACTATTCACAATGCCTGACTTTTGTATTGGTATGACTTTTATTAGTGAAACCGATCTTAAGTAATCACCTGAGATGGTATGATCGATATATTGTAATTGGTATGACCAACTCTAGACATTGGGGAACCGATCCTAGTAAGAGGTGCAACCGATCACAAGTATGTGGAATCAATCCTTGTAAGTGGTGCAACAAGTCTTAGTAATTGGTAACCAATCCTATGACTTGTGCAACCGATTACAAGTTAAATACCATAAATATGTGGAAACCGATCCTAGTACCTAGTCAACCAACTTTTGGTAACTAGTGTGACTGATCCTAGTACCCACATGGAGGTAGAACCGAAACTTGTTTTGGTAGAACCGTTAAACCTATGATTGGTGATTTGATAGGATAATCAATCACATAGTTCTTGGAAGTCAGATGAACCAATTCTAAACTTGTTTGGAAGTGTGGCAAATCGGTTCCAAGATTGTAAATATGAAAAAGTATTTATAAAGTAAAGATGTCGACATACTATGAACATGTGTAGTAATTCTTATCTTTTATTGTTCAAAGATATTCCTTAATAACTAATAAAGGAGAATCCCGGATCGAAATAAATTGAGAATCCTTTAATTAAGGTTTTTAGTTTATATGCTTTTAATTTCCAGCAATTAAATGCATATCTTTAGAAAATAAAAATTGGTAATGTGCATTTACTAATCGAAGATTTTCTACTGAGATTTCGGTCAATATATTGACAGAGCATTTCCAGGAATTATGAAAACCGATTTGGACTTTATTGCATATCTTTGAGAATATTCGGTTTTGGAAATTCCTTGGTGTCCAAACTTCCTTGGTCTATAAATATTGAAGTTTTCATTTCGAGCAAACAAATCCTCAGAGCCAGCAAAACCACCTAGCTGTGTTGTTACTGGTGGAGCCGTCTATTCGGAGAGGAAAGTAACCTAATTAGGCGAAATCTCTTAGGACCGCTCGTTTTAAAGACTTTTTTGGGATTGGGAAGCTCTACGAGTACCGTTGGTTGGAAACTAGATAATTGCAGTTTATTATTAGTTTTTAATTGATTTGATTGACTAACGGTTGTTGAACTTTGATTGCACCTAGTTTGTTTATGCTTGAGAATCTTCTCTTTTTATATAAGATTCACTCAAACTAGATCGAAGTATCGACGGAGATCTTTAGAACTGTTTGTAGATCTAAAGACGTCTTGTGATAATCCATCGTTAATAGACTCCATTCTGTGTGTGATTGATCACAAGAGATTCAAGTTGTTTGTGTGTAGGTGTTTATTGAAGATCTAAGAAGATTTGAAGACAAAGAAGATTTCTTATTTGAGTTCAAAATCTTTGGTGTGCACAAAACTTGATCGGCTGGGGATCCAACTATAATCGGTTTATCTTTGTGATAACCTTGATTGATTAGTTGAGTAGATCGGCATCAATACATTTCTTTGTGATTAATAGTATTGATTGCATAGTCTAAACAATTACTTTGGTAGTTGTTGAAGAGATTGATCTAAGAACCCGACAAAGGAGTTTATTGGGATAAATGGAAGAGCCTTTAGTCAAACTCATATCACGTTGTTTGAAAAGAGTTGTTACCGAACAGATTTGTTGTTCCTGTACTGTTTGGAATACGAACCAAAGGAATTGTTCCAAGTGCGTAACTTATTACAAGTTGGAGGCGCAAGGATACTGAGGGAACTAGGTGAACTATAGGTTTAGTTGCTTGGTCTCAACTATACGAAGTTGGTTTAGATTTTGTATAGCGGCTTAATTCTTAGAGTATTCAATTCTGAACAAGGTCCCGGGGTTTTTATGCATTTGTGGTTTCATCGTTAACAAAATCTTGCTGTGTTTTTTACTTTTCTATTTCCGCAATTATAATTGTTTTATTATAATTAGAAGTAAAATACACAAACGTTAATTCCTAATTACTTGATAGAATTCCTATTGTGTTTGGTTAAGTCCGAACCTTTTATCAAGTAATCATACTTCGTTGTTGTATTGTCTCGATCTTGTATCCATAGAAAATCACACAAGTTAACTTGTTGTAGTATTGTCTCGATCTCGTATCCATAGACGATCACACGAAGTGTGAACCGATTAGTTGTATTGTCTCGACTCAGTACATAGACAATCACTTTCGGAGAAAGGACTTATAGGTGGAAAAGTTATAGATTGAGGTATATTTGGGTACCCTCGTCTTTTCAAACTTCGTATAGATTAAACTAGAAAGATTAGGATATGAGCACTCGAAGACTTGAAGAATGTGAAGAAATAAAGAGCTACATCGACGACATCATCTTTCCTCTTGAGGTTAGTAATATTTTGACTTGAACTGTTTCATTCCTAACGTATCTTTCAAGTCGTGTTATATTGAAAACATAACTGCGAAGCTGTGAATGATTATACTTTATTTAGACATAGTATTAAGGAATTATAATACGAAGTATAACGCTTATCTTTTTAACTTCATATATAAGACATCGACATAATCGGATGAATGGTATTGTGATTATGTGTATGGGTAAAGGTGAAGATTTCATCCTAGGAAACAATGCTTGCATTTGTTTAAAGGAAGTACATTCATAAACTTGTTTTGTGAATCGAAAGGGAAATCGCTAGGCTTATTGGTATTGTTATTCATTGTATATCTTTGGATTACCAATATGTGTGGATTAGTAGAACCGATCATAATTTGTTATGTATCTTGGTAAAACTATTCACAGTGCCTGACTTATGTATTGTGACTTTTATTAGTGCAACCGATCCTAAGTAATCACCTAAGATGGTATGATCGACATTTGTAATTGGTGTGACCGGTCCTAGTAATTGGTGTAACTGATCCTAGTAATTGGTGTGACCGATCACAAAAGATATGTGTAATCGATCCTTGCAATTGGTGTAACCGGTCCTAGTAATTGGTGTAACCGATCCTAGTAACTGGTGTGACCGATCACAAGTAATACCATGAGAATATGGTAACCGATCCTGGTAACTGATGTAACTGGTCCCAGTAACCATATGGATGTAGAACCGATCCTTGTGTTTGGTAGACCGTAAACCCATGATTGTTGATATGATATTTGATGAATCACATAGTTCTTGGAAATCAGATGAACCAATTCTAAACTCGTTTGGAAGTGTGGTAAATCGGTTCCAAGATTGTAAATATGAAAAAGGATTACAAAGAAAAAGATGTAGACAAATTTTGAGCATGTTCAGTAATTCTTTTCTTTTATTGTTCAAAGATATTCCTTAATAACTCAAGGAGATCCCTTACCGAAATAAATTAAGAATCTTTTAATTAAGGTTATTAATTTTATATGCTTTTTATTACCAGCAATTAAATACATATCTCTGGAGAATAAAAATTGGTAATGTGCATTTACTAATTAGAGATTTTCTAGTGAGGTTTCGGAAGATATTGGACAGAGCATTTCCAGGAATTATGAAAACCGATTTGGGCATTTATAGAATATCTTGAGAATATTCGGTTTTGGAAATTCCTTGGTGTCCAAACATCTTGGTCTATAAATACATAAGTTTGCATTTTGAGAAAACTAATCCTAAGAGCCAGCAAAACTACCTTGTTGTGTTTTTACTGGTGGAGCCTTCTATTCGGAGAGGAAAGTAACCTAATTAGGCGAAATCTCTTACGACCGCTCGTTTAAAGACTTCTTTGGGATCAAAAAGCTCTACGAGTACCGTTGTTGGGAAACTATATAATTGCAGTGTTATTAGTTTTCGATTGATTTGATTGACTAACAGTTGTTGAACTTTGATTACACTTAATTTGTTTATTCTTGAGAATCTTCTCTTCTGATATAAGATTCACTCAAACTAGATCGAAGGGTCGACGGAATCTTTAGAACTGTTTGTAGATCTAAATACGTCTTGTGATAATCCATTATTAACAGACTTCGTTCTGTGCGTGATTGATCACAAGAGATTCAAGTTGTGGTGTGCAGGTGTTTATTGAAGATCTAATAAGATTTGAAGACAAAGAAGATTTCTTATTGGTTTCATAATCTTTGGTGTGCACAAAACTTGATCGGTTGGGATGCAACTATAATCGGTTTATCTTTGATAGATTTGATTGATTAGTTGCGTAGATCGGCATCACTATATAGTATCTTGATAGACTCTATATTGGTTGATTGCTTAGTCTCAACATGGCTACTTTGGTAGTTTTTGAATAGATAGATCTAGAACCCAACAAAGGAGTTTATTGGAGTAAACAGAAGAGCCTTTGTCAAACTCATATCACTTAGATTGAATAGAGTTGTTTCCGAACAGATTTGTTGTTCCTTTACTATTTGGAATACGAACCAGAGGAATTGTTCCAGTGTGTGCACTTATCGAATGTCAGAAGCACAGGGATACTGAAGAAACTAGGTGAACTATAGGTTTAGTTGCTTGGTCTCAACTATACAAAGTTGGTTTAGATTTTGTATATCGGCTTGATTCTGAGAGTATTCAATTCTGGACTAGGTCCCGGGGTTTTTCTGCATTTGCGGTTTCCTCGTTAACAAAATCTTGCTGTGTCATTTACTCTCTTTTTTTCGCAATTATAATTGTTGTTATTATAATTTAAAGTAAATTACACAAATGTTAATTCCGTATTACTTAATAGTGAAACTATAGAGTTTGGTTAAGTCCGAACCTATTATCAAGTAATCACACTTTTATTGTTGTATTGTCTCGATCTAGTATCCATAGACGATCACACAAAGTGTGAATACCAATTCGTTGTATTGTATCGACTCAGTCCATAGACAATCACTTTTGGTAAGAGGACTTATAGGTGGAAAAGTTATAGATTGAGGTATATTTGGGTACCCTCCTCTTTTCAAAGATAATACTCAATCACGATAGTAGAAGTAAGATCAGAACACGAAACTACAGAGAAAATAGTTGGGTCTGGCTTCACAATCCCAATGAAGTCTTTAAGTCGTTAACCTACAGGGTTTCGTGAAAAACCTAAAGTTAAAGGAAAATTGACTCTAGTCGCAACTAGTATCACACAGGAGGTGTGGGGATTAGATGTCGTCGTTTTAGTTCGTTACTTCTTCACATTCTTCAGGTCTTCAGAATAATACTTGTATGTCTAAACATTCCTAGACCTTTTAGTCTAACATAAACGAAGTTGACTCTAGTATATAATCAAGAGACTCTAAATGAGTTTTGATACTAAAATATGACAGCCAAACTTGACATACCAACGCTTGGTGAGTTCAACCGAGCTATGCTCTAATAGAGTCAAACAGAACTACTAGATTCGGATACTGAAGAGTACCACCAAATGATAGCTTGTTTATCTAAATACGACTAGTCAATAATAAGTCTATTAAAAGATAAACTAGATCTAATCGGATCCCAACCGATCAAGTTTGTGTAAGAAGCAAATGACGAAGATACAAAACCAATAAAAAAATATTTTTGTATTTAATCTTTAATAATCTTCTGTACCTACATAATAACAAACTTGATTCCTCCTGACTTATGATCGATCACGCACAGAACGGAGTCTGTTAATAATGGATGATCACAAGTCAACGTTAATCCCTTGATCTAGTTTGAGTGACCTTATGTCAAAAGAGAGGGCTCTTAAGAATAATCAAACTAGGTGAAATCAAGATTTAACAACCGTTAGCCAATCAAATCAATAATAAAAAATTAAAATAATAATGAAATTATAGTTTCCCACCAACAGTATTAGTAGATGCTTCTTGATCCCAAAATAAGTATTTAAACTAGCGAACGTAAGATATATCGCCTAATTAGGTTACTCTCCTCTCCAAGATAGTATTACGATAATATTATTAGTCGGCTACACCGGAAACAACAAAGATGAAGTTTGCATGGCTCAGGATAAGTTTGTAAGAAGAACAAACTTCATTATTTATATACCAAGGTAGTTTGGACACCATGACATTTCCATACCCGAAGATATTTTTAAGATATGCAATAAAGCACCTGAATTCAGATTTATAAATTGATCGGTGCCTAATAATTGCATATTTCTAGATCATTTTGTTGTCATTTATCACATCTCTAGTGTTTTAATGTTCTATCTTATGACAATTCTTTTGTTTTGTGCATGTGTCCATTAATGGGTAATTTTGTCGGAATAATCTGATTTTGAACTATGTTGTAGGTGGTTGAGTAAATGATGAATAAGAGAGCAGTGGGTTGATACAAAGGGGGGTAACTATAAAAAACATGGTGGCACAACAAATGCAAGAAAGTGGTCAAGCTGTGATGGTGGGTCAAAGTTCAAAGTCATGTTGCTATCCATATATAAAAAATGTAAAGAAAACCAAGACTCTTATACACCTAAGCCAGGTGTGCGAGTATAACACCCAAGCGGACCCTAAATCATATCTTTCATTTCACTTTCAAGTTTAGAAATCGGAAACAATTTTCCATCCTTTTAACACCTCCAAAAAAGCCTTTCTTTGTCAACCGTAAACCCTATCTCTGTCAACCTCATCCCTCTCTACCCCTATTTCCCTAGCTTTCTCTCCACTTAGTAGCATAATAGCATTTCACATCAAGTTACCGTTAGAAGAATGATATGAAGATGCATGGAGACAAATTCAGGAGACGTTGTGAGATGGATGTGTACTTTGAAGTCTTCTTCAGTGGTGAGTTTCAAGAGCATCAAATCCCTAATTTCTGATTGTACTTGTTGACTTTGGGAATTATATATAATTTTGGGGAAAGTTTGGTATAAACATGGATGGGTTTGTGATGTAGAAATCAAACCCGGTTCTCCGGTGTAAAATGCAGTTTTAGTTTAGGTTTTATTTTCAATGTTTGTTATGTTCTAAAAATCTCTGCTAGGGCAGAGATGAAACCCCCTTCATAATTAGAATTTTTGGGTTTGATTTTATTTGTTCTTCATGGAATTTTATTGATAAACATGTCTTAATTTCTATATTACAATAGATTACCCTCACCTTGTATGTGATGCATCCTTGGTAGTTAGGTTAATTCTCTATTGGATATTCAAGCCTATACAAATTGATTTAGTTCAATCTGTGATTATTTATGCCTAAAAAAGATAGGTAATCCTAGGGATTGGCATATTAGCTAATGTTAAGTCATACATATTGGTAGTGATTTATCACATCTTCAAGGGTGCTTGAGGCTAGTACCTCTGTAGTTCCATGATTAAAGAGAGAACAAGTTTTCAAATCACGAAAATCTATGCATTTGGGTGGTGGATTCAAAGTCCTAGTTCATCTTTATATTGCCTTTTAATCTTGTTTCTTTGGTATAATCATCATTCTTCTCGTCGTATCGACAAACACTGTCTCTAAATTAGTATTAGTAGAACCTTAAAAATTTAGTTTCACCGATCCGACTCCCCGTAGGATCGACCCGTATTTTCCATTGTCTGCGTTGTAGACGACGTGCGCTTGCGGTTTATAATCGCAGGTTTCTAAGCCTACAATAAATTCCAACCAATATCCAACTATATAACCGAAATCTTCTTGGAAAACTCAATATTATATAACACTTAACTAATATATCTTTCCAGGGATATGTTTCTATTGCTGGTAAAACAAAACATATTAATTTCGAAAATGTCTATGAGATTCTCTACTATTTCGATTTTGGATCTCACCTTGAGTATCAAGGAATATCTTTGAACAATCAAGAAATAAGATTTCATCACATGTTCAAATTACTCATTATGTGGACATCTTGAACTTTCCTATTTTGCAAACCCAATTTCCAAATCCCACAAACCCTAAAGTGTAAGTGACTTAGAGAAATCGGTTTTGCCTATTGGGACCGGTTCTACCATGACTCCTAAAGCAAGTTAGGATCGGTTCTACCTTGACTTCTAATAGACGTAGGGATCGGTTCTACCTTGACTCCCAACATAAGTTAGGATCAGTTCCACCTTGATTCCCTATATAAGTTAGAATCGGTCCAACCTTAAGATCTTCAATGAAAACCTGACCATCAATCCTTTTAGTTTCCTTTCGTCTACGAAACATGTTCGTACGTCTACTTCCTTAAAATCATGTAATTAAACATAGTTTTCTATGTATGAAATCAAATATATGTTCACTATACAATCTAGCAACGGGTTACAAATATTATGTCGATGTCGCAATTATGAAGTTCAAAAGATAAGCATCATACTTCGCAACTCAATATACCAATATAAAGTACTTTATTCATATATTGTTCCTTTACACTTTGATCACAATATGATGATCAAGTCTATTATACTAGAGTTTCATATATATAACTTCACATGTTTTATTTTCAATCGGGAACAACTTGAAATCTTACGATATAGAAATGGAAACAAGTCAAGTCATGTATTACTAACCTCGAGAGGAAGGATGATGTTATCGTCGATGTCGATACGTCTTCAAAATCTTCAGGTCTTTTCAGAGTAATACTTGTATGTCTCAACATTTCTTGAGTTCCTAGATTAACCTAACGAAGTTGACTCTAGTAATATAATCAAGCGAATTATGAGTTTTGATACTAAAATATGACAACCAACTTTGACATACCAATGCTTGGTGGGTTCAACCAAGCAATGCTCTAACAAATAATAAAAGATTATATTTTCAACTCAAATAATTGTTTCTCAGTTTGATAAGCAGTGTTTTCCGTGCTTTTTGAAGTTCATCAATTCATTTTATAGCCATCACTTCATATGCACCGTACCATATTACTGATAGTCATAATACATAAGTATCAAATCGTTGATATGGTAATTCCAAATTAGCACCGGTATACTTAGAACTATTTATTGCATAATACATGAGTGAAGCTTCTGCAAAAATAAAATAAAATATTTTGTCAGTGTAGAGACCCTGGGGTAAACCCATGAGCCGTAATGAGATAACCGAGCTGAGGCAACTAGTTGCATTTACTTCGAAATTGTTTAAGTCGTCACTCAATTAAATGTCAGTTATGTAATTGTCAAACTAAAGAAGGACGTTAATTTCAGTCCTTATGAAAATGTAAACTAGATGAGGACATTTTAGTCGGTTCTATAAATAGTAAGACAAAAGTTTGGTGTAATACCTAATTGATTAAAGAAGTATCCTTCATTTTCTTGGATATTTATACAATTTTTATTTTTATATGTCTTTTACACCAGGAAAAAAAGTTTTTTATGGGTTATTGAACCAATTTTGTGGTAGTCCTAGGGGCCACTATTCTGTGTAATAAAAAAAAAAAAAAATCTACGGTCCAAGATTCTAATTTATCCATATTTTTTGATATTCATTCCATTTTAGCAATTCAATCCGATATTAAATGATATGAGAATTAAAAACGTTAGGGCATGCACAAATATTTACACTCATTTTAAAGAAAATAGTTTTTTTCGATATTCACGTTGGGACTTTCTAACTAAAACCTCTTATATCTCTAATAGACATTATATCTTCATAAATATTTATATGTTGAATACTAGATATCACCCGTGCCCTAACGGTTTTGGTAGAATAATACTATCAATTATATATATTTGTAATTGGCAAATATATAAATAGTGGTCTTAAATTTTTTTTCAAATTTGATTTATGTCTATGACCCTAATTACGAGGGAATCCAATTAATGTATCTTCACGGTGAAAATAGGTTAACTTAGCTTTTTATGTATTATTTTTTGGGATATTTTGACTTTGGGTCACATAAAAGTGACCAGAACTGCGTATGAGTCACGAGAAAATTTTAATTAGAGTTTGGGTCACAGGACCGTGGTTGACCGTCTTGACAGTTATCCAGTTATTTATTTTTAAAAATTAATTTTAATATAGTTAACTTTGTTAGCTGCCGTTAACATGTGTCAATCAAAACATATGAAACGTGTGATAAACTAATCTCCACCGTTTACCTTTTCACAAAACGGTCGCACCTCAACTCCACCTCCACTTCCATCTCCATCTCCCTTCCTATGGTAAAGATGAACAGAGAAGTACTAACATGAATTAACCACAACCCAAGTAATTGACTGATCAATTGCTCACCTCAAGTACTCAATTAGATCCAATTCCAATCAAATCCATAAATCCCCTAAGTCGTTGTTGTTATCCTGTTCAGTAAATAGGCTAGTAGCATATCAAATCCAGTAAATAGTCGTTGTTGTTATCCTGTTCAAGTCTCATGTAGAGTTATTTTGTACCTTTCAAAGATGATGGAGGTGATGAACGAGGGAGAAAAGTTGAAGTAGCAGGAGAAATGAATTGGATTTTCTGAGATCTATGAACCCTAAGTTATTTTGGGATTTTTTCTGAATTAATTACAGCCCTTGATAGTGGCTCTTTTGCACCATACACGTGTCAAACAGAGGTACAATGGCTATGTTAGTAAATAAATTGAAGCCATTTATTTATTTGGTCATTTCAGTTTTTAACTAACTTAGATAACTGTCAAGCCGGTCAACCACGGTCCTGTGACCCAAACTCTAATTAAAATTTTCTGGTGACCCAAACGCAACTCTGGTCACTTTTATGTGACCCAAAGTCAAAATATCCCTCTCTTTTTTAGTTCAGAAAATTTAATTGATATTTAGAGTTATTACAAGGAAGGAAAACAAAGCAAACAAAACAAAAGATAGAAACCACCGAGATCCCAAGAGGATTCCGACATTGGACACGCAGGTGTTGCATCATCAAAACCTTGACAAGGAAAACCTAAGTGGACAAAACCTTGACAAGGAAAGAGTACAAATCGATAAGTCCGAAATTAAAGATATTACTCAAAGAAGCCTCACTATAATCTAAACAAAAGCAAATCTTCAGTAAGTTAGAAAATTTCATATCTCATTCGGTACCCAATGAGAAGTCTTCTAATGATTGCAGAATATAATAGTCCGCAAACAAGTTGCTGATGATGAGCGCCCTAACTCGCGATATAACTATCAAGATGAGATCATGCATCCTTATAGTCACCTCATGAGTGATAGAAATATCCCAATGATGTATCCAGGAGAGGAGGGGTGTAATACCCCGATATTCGGCAGTTGTTGGCCGAATGGAATATAAGTAATGGTTTGTTCTTTCTTAACACCGAGGCCTAATGGGTTCACTTGACTGAGTTGTGGGTAAAAAACTTCTCAGTAGCGTGCTCGTCCAGGAGTAATCACAGGATGGGTGACCTCTCGGGAAGCTGCTGCAGGATGACCGCAGTAATGCCGTTTAAAATCCCACACTGCTGGATAACCGCAGTGGGTAAGTGGGAACAATATCGGTGTTAGTTGGGATGCAACTAGGGGTAGTTCGCTTGTGCTTGGGTGGGGGAGTATGCTGGGCGATTGTGCCAGATACTGCTCTCACATGAGACAAGGGACGTCTACATAATACCGGGGCCTTTTCAGTACAATTGGCTCCAGAGTTGGCAGAAAACTCTGCAGTTAAGCGTGCTCGGGCGGGAGTAATCTAGGGATAGGTGACCATCCGGGAAGTTTCTGCTAGATTATCGCAGCAATGACCGTTAAAAAAAACCACACTGCCGGATAACCGCAGTGGCTAAGTGGGGACAGTATCGGTTGAGGGACGGGTCATTACAAGGGGTCCTGCTACTGATTGTGGATGACGGGTGCTAAGCCATATTCGAGGACTGAAAAGGTGAGTGAAGAGGTTGCATCTTCGGAAGAACACATCCATTGGGATCACCAGCCCTGAAGCTTAATCAACTTAGAGAAGAAGCCATATTAATAAAGCCAACATTGATTTCAACATCAGGTTTTCACAAGAGCCCTCATTTTCCTATTCAAATAAAAACACATGAGTAAAAAAAGTTACACACTAACCTTACATAGACACAATACATATTAGATGGAAATACTAATATTACACTACGTAAAAGAAAAAATAAAACATAAGATGATTGAAGCACGATATTCAATCTGAACAAATCACCATAGCAAGGCAATTGAACTTTGAGGAATAAAATGACCTTTTTTTGGAATCATTATATAAAATGGTCGAGTTTGACATTTTCCATCCTGTGTTTTTCAAAAAACCGGTAAGGAAGTTAACTCAAACGTGTCAGTTATCTAACTTAATAAAAGACTTAGAATATCCCAAATGTTTGACTAACCTAAATACGTCTCCCTATATCTTCTTCTCCGACCTTCAATTTCTTAAGTTCATCACAAAATTGAAACGATTTATTTCCTACAAAATCAATTCTAATTCAAGTATCCCAAACATCAAATTAATTCAATTGGAAATAAGAATTTATTAACTCATATAAAATCACAATTACCGAATTCATGGAGTATCCAAATAAGTTTATATATGGTATAAATACAAGATCATATATAATCAATCTCAGAATCAATTTCATCGCTACCCCCATTTAAACATCATCAACAACAAAAACAAACCAATACTTTTTCATCATCATCATTTGATGTTCATGGCGCTAATACGCATATATTAGTCTAATGAATAATTCAACATTAACCAGCATCACTCATAGCAACAAAGAGCAGCCATCAAGATATCACCGAATCAAGACCTTACTTGAACAAGATACCATCAATTCATCACCACAAAACAAAGATCGAAACAAAAAACATAAAATAAAAAATCGTAAATCAGTAAATCCCCCAATTTCAAATTACCCTAAATTCAATTTCTAGTCCAAGTAACAAATTAATACAATTAACCATCTAATATGAACAATACAAAGAAATAAACATTAGGTTTCGAAGACCCGTATTGCTTTGATTTAAAAAAATTCTTCTTCGTCTTCCTTTAATTTCAACTATTGTTTACTGTAGTCGACAACAAACTATAGTAATACTCTTGGTATACCATTAAATCTTCTGAATAATCAAACAACAACTTTATTTTTTAATGGTACTCTAATTATCAAGATTTCTCTTCACTGTTTTTTCTGTTTTGTTTTTTGTTGTAACTGTAACGCCCCAAAACTAAGCTACTTAATAATCTAAGAGATCAATCAATGATGCATTAATGATCTAAATAATTTATCTAAACATCAAATTATATATTTGACACAAATCTTAACCCAAAACTAAACCCTCTCTGAGAATATATATATAAGAAATACAATAGCGAGTTGATTTTTTAGATAGAATTAAATTTATTAAAAGATCATAGTGTAAGTTAACGTTCGATCATATTTCCCATCCTAGCTCAAATCTTCGAATCCTGAACATTCTTCACCATGAAAACTACTTGATCTGTCTCTGAAATTGAAAGTGAAAATAGAGTGAGCACATCATCCCAAAGGGTGCTCAGTGGAAACAACTACAACATTCGAGTAATCACTAACATGCTTCAAAGTTCAACTATATAAAAAATGATAAAACACCTTTTACACCCAGCACACAACAAAAGATTGCTCTAATTCACCTCTCCAGATATTGCATATGATTATTACAATATATATGAAATATTTCTACCAGATAATCTAAACAAGTGACTTAAAACAACTTATCGTAACCTTGCCTTACTCATTGGAAAAGACGATGCTATGATAAGTCCAGTCTCAAACGATAGCGTCATTCACACGAAATGTGTGCGCCTCATGATTCAGGTGAAAAGGGTACCATGTACACCATCAAATTTTTTATTCGGAAACCTGTATGGAAAAAACCTAATACAATTGCAAGTAGACCAACTTAATAATCCTTGACATTATGTATATAGAGTTCATATCTCTATCTCTTCACAATCTGAAAGTCTAGACAATAGATCTCGTGAACATCGTTGTTTATTAAAGTACTTTATCATTTTCGTGTTATAGATATGGTTAAAGATTCCTTTCTTAATATCTTGAATTGGCCGACTATAGTGTCTACATTGAGTTCTAATTTCCACCTAACAACGAAAACATTATGGGGCGGCAGATGTGACAGGTGAATTGAGACCGTCGTGAATCAACGCGAAAACACCTTGAAGCTTCGTTTGATTGACATCAGTCGGTTTGTATGTGAACTGATAATTTCGATGATTTACGATATAATTTCCAAAACCAAACCACTAGTCTTTTTTTTGTTTTTTGTTTTTCTTTTTGGAAAATGGGGTTTGAAATTGATAAACTAAATGTGTCGAGGAGGCACAAGAGGATACGGGGTACAACCAAAAACCACATACAAGAGAGAAGGAAAAAAAAAAAAAAAAAAAAAACGCTCCCAAACAAAGGAAGGAAAAAGAAAAGAAAAGTTAACAACTCAGTACCAACCATAAATCAAGGTTACGGACCCTTCAACATCTTAAAAGGGTACCGTGCCAACGGACAAGGGGAAGGGAAAATGAGGCTAAGGACCGACCCATGGGTTAACCATAATATCAAGCCCTTAATTAAAAGAAGTTTAAATCTAGGCCCCGAAATATTAAAAGACGTTGATACCCTTATGCATATTGTCAATCCCATAATTAAATAAATTTAAATTTAGGCCCAAAGTTATTAAAATATAGTGTGATGATGTTCCAACCACCTCCGACCACCACAACCACCGCCAACCACCACCGACGAACGCCACCGCCACCAACCACCTCCGACCACTACCGCCGCCAACTACCTCCGACCACCACCGCAACTGACAACCGCCGCCGCCACCCACCACCACCACCAACATATGGATGTGTACACATAAGTTACACATGCATATGGCATGTGTATCCAGAAGTTACACATTCATATGACGTGTAATGCAAAGTTACACTTGTATATAGATGTGTACTCGGTAGTTACACATGTGTACGCAGAAGTTAAACATGCGTACGGCATGTGTATCCAGAAGTTACATATCCATATAATATTTGTATTTAAAGGTTACACTTCCATATGACATGTGTAATGAGAAGTTACACATGCATATGGATGTGTACTCAGCAGTTACACGTCAAAAATATAAATACATAAAACACATATATTAATTTAATATTCATTTACAATAATTTCTCCGTTTATCGATCATAGTAATTGGTTATTATTGAACACAATAAACGAGTTAAAAATGCGAAATCATGTTCCGCTCTCTTTTTGTCTTCCTCGATACCAAAATGCTTGCATATCTACAACAAAATAAACATGCCTGGGATTAGGTTGGATGAACAAAAAGGAAAAAACAGAATTATATAACAAATTGTAAGGCGAATAACATAAATGACAGAAAAACACTTAATAACTTAACTTAGCATCTGTAATTAGGAGTTACATATGCATCTATCCAGTGTAATTAGAAGTTACACATACATCTGACTAGTGTAACTAGGAGTTACATATGTGACACACATGTGTAATTAGGAATTACACATCCATATTACTTATGTATATCAAAAGGTCTACTAGGAAACATCTAAAAGGTCTACTAGGAAGCATCTAACCGAATGAAAATAAGAGAAAAAGTAGTCTAGTCCAATACAAGGAAAAGTAAATAAATAAATAAAATGAGCAGGATAGCATGTACAAAAATATGAAAACCCATTTTTAAGTCTAAATACAAGCAGTGTCTAGACTTGGTGAAACATGAATATGAGATGTGCACTCAGCAGTTTATATGCATATGGGATGTATATCAGTTAGTTACGCATGCAAAATGCACTAAGCTGCTATTACATTTACCAATCTAAAAGCAAATTCACTAGCAAAATTTAAAAACTTTGCCTAGTACTTCCAGATGCTACTATTGCGTCATTTTTGCACAATTTATCCATGTCCAAATGAAACACATGAATATAAGAGGAACAAGTACCTTAATCTGAATCTGCAAGTACTTGACATAGTCAACGATATCATCCATGAGAAAAGGATCATCACTGCTCACCTTGACAGTAGCCAACATCTTTATCTATCCAGGCATAAACTGTTATAGTGTCTTGTCAGTGTGCACAAACCACATTGAGACCTGCATAGACATCAATTGATCCATAAAGGGTTATAATTATTTAGAAATTACTTCCATAGAAATACATATTGAGATACATACTAGAAAAGTTTAAGAGTAAGCGATTTACCAATAGTCTGAAAGGTTCTCAGATATTTTTGCAGCCAATCCAATTGTTCTAATGAATGCCTAAACTAACACATGGCTTTTGTCATTCTTCATGCATGAGATCGAGAGTGAATCTGGGTTGGTTTGCAGCTGATGAATCCATCTTTAATCGACTTCCTAATGTGTTTCCCTGCACAAAACAACACAAAACTAGTAGATCAACAGACGAGTTTCAATTAGATCAGCATGTATGCCTCTTAGAACTGCATATGCATATCCCATCAAATTAGCATGTGTAGCTATAAGTTACACATCTAATTAGCATGTGTAACTAGTAGATACACATCCATTTAGCTTGTGTACCTAGAAGTTACACATTTAATTAGCATGTGTAACTACTAGTTACACATCCATAGTCTACCAATGCTAGTTAAATGTGCAAACTGTCATGTAGAGTACACATGGCTGCAAACTGATAAGCAAGGATATGGTTATAGAAATCACAGAATATGATGATGGAATGATTTTCCAAAAAGACCGGTACTATCTAGCTCTCGCTTAAACTGAGCTCAAGTCAATGTGTAAATCAAATGAATACTCAACTGCAGGAAATGAACGACTACGGTAAAGCTATTCAAACAATTCCTAATATGAGTTTGTCAATGTCTAACATATGCAAGAACTTTCCAACTGCAAAATTAGTACCAGACAAAAACCAACAAAATACCATTTGAAGCCAATAAATAATCGTCGACCTGAAGAACCAGTATCAACTTACGATTGTTCACACATGCTCTAGCAAGATCATGACTACCAACATATAAAAAAAAACTAAGACAAACAGAATGTAAAGTAGATCCAACTTACAGTGTCCAGTACATCTCCAACATCCATACTAAACTTCTCAGCTTCATACCAAAACACCACCACTAACTCCAAATCCAAATTATCCTCCAAACCTGATCCACTACGAACACCACCACTGCCTCCTCATCCTCCTCCAAAATCTGCACCTCCACCATCAGCACCAACAAAAATTCTTTAATCAAACTGCATATTTGTAGGCCAAGACTCAAGATAAGCAAACTAAAATCGAACCATAATGAAAAGAATGCAACCTTAATGGAAAGAATGCAACATTTTCAAGTAAAAAGTCGAACAAAGAGATTTTGACTATCGTCTGACAGTGATTTAAATGATTCCGTGAAAAAATACACAACTCACTGGTTAACAATGCAACAGAATAATTTTACACATAAATTATTAGTAGTAACAACCATTACTATGTAAGTTAAATCTATGTAACCAGAAGTTACACATTCAATCAGTATGTGTAAGTAAAAGTTACACATCTAATTAGCATGTGTAACTATAAATTACACATCTATTTAGTCTATGTAACTATAAGTTACACATCCACTTAGCTTGTGTAACTAGAAGGTACGCAACAATATGGGTATTTCAGTAGAATTTTGGTTACCAGGGAATCTTGTTTCCAGGCGTTTCCTCTTAGATTTACCGATGCCAATGAACTTCTATC
This sequence comes from Papaver atlanticum, assembly GCA_023531105.1. Taxonomy (NCBI): domain Eukaryota; kingdom Viridiplantae; phylum Streptophyta; class Magnoliopsida; order Ranunculales; family Papaveraceae; genus Papaver; species Papaver atlanticum. Next base: position 4,201,297 of record JAJJMB010004648.1, on the reverse strand, counting down.
TGCAAATAAGAGATAAGACAAGTTAAAGATCACCATCACTTCACCTATCAATTTGTTTACTTCACAGTCAAACCTCCTACATGCCTTTTTGAATCTGAGAGTTGATGTCCTGCAACTGTAATTTTATTCTTTAGTGACAGACGCCAGAATCACGGAGCTTCTCTTGCTTGTCTATGCCTTCATTCTGGTCTTGAATTTTTCTATTATGAAAGCAAAGAGAGTAACGGCCCTGACATATTGTAATACGAAAGAATTAGTTGCAACATTGTATAGGTAAAATAGTTTGAAGTCCAAATGAGATTGATCATAGCTTTTTTCAATAACATGCAAGGGAAGATAAAAACCAAATTCATACCATTCCTATGATCATTCCAGACGTCATTTATTCTTATATGCACAAACATAGCAAATCATAAAAACAAAACCAATGAATCTAGCAAGCTAAACAAATAAAATGACATATAACTGTGTGTTGTTTGAACTCTCAGAGTCATTTATTCACTGTGAACCAGCTACTGCCTTTATCCTCAATTGAGGTTCATTTGAATATACTTTTGGAACTGATTCTTCTAATATAGATTAGTATTTTCTCAATTATATATCAAAATTCCAGGTTTAAAAACCTCATTGTTTTGTTAAAATTACAGCAGCAATGTTAAAGTAATATGCCGATTGAAGCTATTTCAATCAACTAATAACAGATAGAAGTTCCATATAAGGTCGAAAATCAAAATTAAGTCAAATCCAAAATTAGTTGATGGATAACATAGATTAAAACGCTCTGATTTTGAATATGAAGTTTGAATTTCGATTAAGATAAAGGACATACAGAACAACTGATTTACAGTCAAGAACCCTAGAAAATTTTTAGTAATTTTTTTTCTAAATTTATATCTTAATAGAAAGATTAAGACGAGATGGTTATAGATCTAAACTACGATCATGCAACAAGTCAGAAAAATGAAATGAAATTGAAGTTTTCAGTTTTTGAGATTTATGAAAATTTTGAGATCTATCAATTAATAGTTTAGATCGAATCAAAATGATTGCAAAAGAAGAAATTTACATGTTCAATAATTTCCGGTGATGAAGTCTTCTCGATCTTTCACTGCTGATGACTTTCTCGATCTTCTTTACCGTCAACAAAAGAACTCATTCAAACAGAGAAGAAACCATAGATTAATTGATGATCGTATACTTAATCTACTGATCAAATTGATTTCTCCTCTTCGATTGATTTCCTTTTCCATAACAAAGATAAGAGGTGTTCGAACTAAGTTTAGGAAATCTTCACCGAATCTCCAGAAAGAGAAATCTTAAGATCTTCAACGACGAATGATTTTTACGAAATCTCCATTGAATCAAATCGATTCGAAAGGTGAAAATGAATCTCAGAAAACCCTAGAAATGGTTTTCTCTACAGACGAGAGAGAGGGGCAAGAGAGAGAAAGAAAATTGAGAAATGAAAGTATCTACTAATTTTATTCTTGTATATATATAAAAGGGTAAAGTTGTCATTATGAAAAAGCATTTTTATTATAAAGCCCTGAAAATGAAAGTTTTGGGCCTAAAAATATCAAAATGTGAAAGTATGGAGTTGGGAGAGAAGGATCCATTTTGTGGGGCTTCTATATGTTGAACCCATATAGTAGAGGGTTATAGTATTTTTCACCAACGGGAATGCTAGTCTTACTCAATTAATAATTCCACAACCTTCTAGTCTATCTACGTACATATCTCGGTTTTGGACATTTGGTAGATTGTCCGTAGATGACATATATAACACTACTTGGCTTTGTAGTCGATCGTCCTTTCTTATCAGCAGTTAGGTAGGTGACCTAGCCCGTATCAATAGATAAAGTAGGTTGATGCATGTTTGTAATCTGAGAGTGGGTGACGCAGCTGCATCCATTACAGAAGCTGGGTTTGCGAGGAAAATAAACGCTAAAAGCCAATTTTAGGAAAATTCTAGCGAGACTTGATTTTAGTCTTTTATCTTTCTCTACTTCGATCTTTTCGAAGCGATCTAAGCACTTTCACTTTCACTAAAGCCTTAAACTTTTTTCTTTAAAAGAAAACGAAAAAAATCACAAAGCCCTGGAATTGTTCTCTTGTAATGAACGTTATAGTGTTCCGCTACTTAGTTAGCTTGGTAATTTCAAAAGGACTTGAAATGCAGCATATGTATGTGGTTGTTACGTATCTCTGAAAGAATCAAGAGATAGCAGATATTTACAAAAGTATTTGATAGCCTTTTGTTGCCCAAATCAAATGACTCTAAACCACAGAGTGCGTTTACAGTTAGATAGAATGCTCACTTATAGATTCAAGCAATCAGGCGGATATGGTATACCCTTCTAAGTGACTATTTGATTTGGTGGGGATAGACAAGAAAGTTATTTTTCCTTGCATATTCATAAGAAAGTTCCTGATTTAAAATTGTAGCTATTTATGTTGATGGTACAGACATGATGTGTACTCCTGATGTAATACGAGACCTTAAAAGCTATTTAAAATCCGAATTTGAGATGAAAAATCTAGGGAAAGCTCGATCGAATACTGAGCTTGTGGTATATTATTCCACCAGTTTGCATATATCTAAAGTTGTCAGGCAATTTAACAAAGACATGCATCCTGATAGCACTCCCATGATTAGTCGAGGTTCAAATGTAAGTAAGTAACCATTTCGACCAAAGGAATATGACGAAGATGTGTTGGGAGATGAAATTCCCATATCTAAGTACAATAGACGCATTATTGTACTTAGTATAATAATGTACTCGATTAAATTATACATCCTCAGGGAACTTTTTAGCTAGATATAGCTCTGTGCCAACGCAACGTCATTAGAATGGTATAGTGAATGTAATCATGTACTTAAAATTAACCATTGACATAAATTTGTTTTATCCTTGCAAAGACATAAAAAGGAATGCTAATGAAAGTGCAATCTAAAAGTTGTTGATTATGAAGCAACAATAATCTCTTCTCCAATGAAAGTAATCAGGGGGAGATATGGTAGACTATTTTCTAAGTCATTACCAATATTCAGTTTCGAAAAATACATGACTAAAGGAACTGTCTGGAAGAACTCTGAAAGTAATCAGGGGGAAATGCCGACATCAGGGGGAGGGTCCAAGGATATGATGTCGACATATTTTACTTCGAAATTGAAGCCGTGTTGTACTTTTTTCCCTTCGATCGAGAATAGTTTTTCCCAAAGGATTTTGTTACTAGACAAGGTTTTTAGCGAGACAACACTAAAACATCAAGTATGTTGAACGTTGAAGACATAAAGATCGCGTTGATATTACTGAAAATATCTGAATCAAAGAAATGAAATGCGATAGTCTGTTAAGCAACGTAACTTCCAGAATCAACAACATGGTCTTATAAAATTTCAAGTAACCAAGGTACAGTGTGATAAACTCCTTTTGACTACATTATACTAATGAAAATTGTCTGACATCAGGGGGAGCATCTTCCTTCACCGAGGTTACTTTTTTCCCACGGGATTTTGTTACTCGACAAGGTTTTTAATGAGACAACAACAAACACCGGGAATGTAATTTCCCATCTAAGATTATTGTCTTTCCTACAAGGATTTTCTTCCTTAGGAGTTGTGAAGCAACTAGTCAACTTCGACGGAGCCAAGTGATCATCTTCTACGGATCACCTTTACTTGCATCTGTCATGTTGTACTCTTTTCCCTTCGTCAAGGTTTTATCCCACTGGGTTTTCCTTGTCAAGGTTTTAATGAGGCAACGTATATGCATCCAGTTATGTTCTAAGTTTACTTAATGTTGTACTCTTTTTCTTTAGTTCAGGTATTGTCCCTCTGGGTTAGCCTGTCAAAGTTTTAACGAGACAACTAACTTAGACTCGACGATCTTTAAAGATCATATTACATGTGATGAACTACATGTAAAATACGAGGCAACATGTGAAGTACTACATGTGAAGAGCTGTACCAAGGTTTTGTCCCACTGGGTTTTTCCTTGTCAAAGTTTTAATGGAGCAATTTTCATAGACACAATAGTCATCAAGGAGAGAACTACATTTGAAGACCTACATCTGAAGCACTGTATGTGAAGTAATGCATATGGAGTTCTATTGGACCGCACAAGGGGGAGTGTTGTAGGGATTTATCCCATGGATGTGCAGCCCAATATAGTAGCTAGGGTTCTATTCCTATTGTATATAAAAGACTATCTATGTAACACACTAAGGATAATGAATAAAATATATTTCTTTTTATGCCTCTTTATCTTTCCCTATTATCTACTGCAAAACAAAATAATTAATTGGCGGATGATGTCTTATAAGAAAAGGCTTTTCCATGATGCCTATATTATTTAGCTACCCAAAATTTGCATCGAGACTCCAAAGAGTCCAAACTTACTAACCCTAAAATTTTCGAAGCGATCCAAAACTACTAGATCTGCTTAGTTGCCTTAATTTCCTTAATTACCCCATGACCCAAAATTTACGACACACACCAAGATCAATCTAGTCGTATCCAAATAACAAAATCGGAATTTCGTCAAGTGTGAAAGTTGTTATCTATCTTTCAAGATACGAATTCTACAAGAACAAGTCTCGTAATTGACGTAATCTACTAGTATTGATTACGTATTACTTGTGTTATCAAGAATACAAGCTAGACACAGTTTGGCCAAGTTTTCCTATGTAAGTGGCGGTCCATATTTATCTATAAAAAGATAAATCAATGGCTACGGTTGTTTATAGGAGAATTCAGTCGTTTAGTGATATGCAAACGTCTCTGTTAGAGCACTGCTCGGTCGAACTCGCAAGCGTTTCTATCTCAAGCTTGTTTGTCAAGTTTAGTTGTCAAAACTATAAGTCTTGATTTCTAGTCTACTTATAGCTATGTCTCGGATTAGGATAAAATGTGTAGTTAAGCTTTAGACTTCACGGCGTTCATCGATTGAAGACGAAGATCTACTAAGAGGAGCTTGGAGGAACTTCATCAACAAAAAGTATGTGGAGACTTAAACTCATCTATCACTCAAAATTCTATTCTATTCTATCTCCTATTGAGACTAAGTCGTATAGCTATATAAACTTTCACATTATACACATTTGATATTTCGAGCTGAGTTTAACTCGCCTATATCTTTCTCGAAATATGTGTTGGAAAGCTTTTTGCTTTAACCACGTTCATCATTATTCTTGACGAAAGTCAAAATATGATCATGTGAAAATCGTCTTGTAACATTTTACATGATTTATGTGAGACAGTCATTTGATGTATACTCGGAATGTTTCGTATTGATCATTCGATCACTTGAAAATTACTTATAAGCTAATAGTTTGTGTGAGACATCTATTATCGTATTCTCATGATGTTTCAATAATTGAAATGGGAGTTTAGAACAATTAACCATTGTCTGGATATAGCACAGTATGCATACCCGTATGCAAACTGTTGTAAGAATAATTCAGGTCCGGGAACCAAGTATGTGTACCCGTATGCGAACGGTTTTAACTGTCAAAGTCTGGGAACTAAGTTTGCGTACCGGTTTGCAAACTGTTTCACCTGAAGCTAGTCCGGAACGACAGTATGCGTACCCGTTTGCTAATTGTCGGAAAATATCAAAGTACGGAACTTAAGTTTGCGTACTCGTTTGCAAGCTTATAAGGTTAAGTTCTAAAATCGGTTAAGTATGATTTCATACTCATGAAAAACTACATTTATAAATTAAGGAATGCAATCTTTGCAAACCGTGGATAAAATGTTCATGAATTGATTCTTGCGAATCAAATCTGATTTTGGTTCAATTGTGTCTTGTATACTTCTATGAGAATATAAACAATTGAACAACTCTATTAGTAACGCATTAGATTCATTTGATTAGCATTTGATCTAGAAGTGGTAATATGAACATGTTTAATACAAAAGTGTTCATATGGGTAACTTCGGTTAACTGTTATTGAGCCAACTCAATATACACGTTTAGGTACGGTTACCCACATCTAAATGAAGGTATATTTCATTTGTGTATAACAAGCTAAGACAATCTAATGGTGGAGAGATATTGCCTTGGTTTAAGCAATCTTATCTTGAATCTTAAATCGGGTTTTCATCCAACGGTGAATATTGATTGCTTTTTCTCAAAGTTATCAAACACTGATTTGAAGACTATATAAGGGAGAACTTTAGCAACTAGGAAACCTAATACCCACACTTCCTATGTGATACTAGTTGCGACTAGAGTCGATTCTCCTTTAACCTAGGTTTTTTCCTAAAAACATTATAGGTTAACGACTTAAAGACTTCATTGGGATTCTGAAGCCAGACCCAACTATTTTATTTGTAGTTGCGTGTTCTGATCTTACTTGTTCTATCGTATTGAGTACTATCTTCTCTAAGATTTGCTTGAGATTTATCTTCGATAGGTAAGATATAAAAAGTAATCACAAAGCTTTTCGTATCATATTTTCTGATTCCACAATAACTTGTTCTACTACCATATAGTTAAGTTGTGAGGTGATTGATATTTCTAGGCTGTTCTTCGGGAATATAAGACCGTATTATCAATTGGTTCATGTTCACCTTGATTTATCAAATATGGAACAAACTTCGTAGGTATTTCTGTGGGAGACAAATTTATCAATCAGAATACACTTTTCTGTGGGAGACAGATTTGTTTATCAAGTCTTCGACTTTGGGTCGTAGCAACTCTTAGTTGTGGGTGAGATCAGCTAAGGGAATCAAGTGCGTAGAGTCTTGCTGGGATTCATAGGCGTAAGGAACGCGATTGTACCTTAAGCAGTGTGAGATTGGTTAGGGCTCAACTACATTCTAGTCCGAAGTTAACTTGTAGTAGGCTAGAGTCTTTAGCGGCTTAATACAGTGTGGTGTTCAAATCTGGACTAGGTCCCGAGGTTTTTATGCATTTTTGGTTTCCTCGTTAATAAACTTCTGGTGTCTGTGTTATTTCTTTTCCGCAGTATATTTTCTGTATAATTGAAATATCACTGGTTGTGCGTAGTTCAATCAATTGGTAAATCCAACCTTTGGTTGTTGATTGAAATTGATTGACACTCGAACATTGGTCTTTGGTACCGTTCAAGTTGTTTCTCATAATAATTAGGCTCGCGGATTCCTATCCTTTTGATTTGCTAATTACATTGAGAAACAGAGATATAACTCTTAGATATATTTTCCTTGATTGAGTCTTACTGTCTAGCTGATTCTCTTGGAATTATATTGGAGTTAGTCCATACAGATTTCCTAACGAAATATTGGGTGTGGTTGTTAGACCCCCGCCTTTTCAATTGGTATCAGAGCAGGCAAACACGTTTAAGACTTCATAAGTCTGTGTTTGTAGCAATATGACTCTATGGACAATAAAGCTTTATTAAACGCACCACTAGATCCAGGGGACTCAGAATGTTCTTCCATGACTGATTTTATTAAATATGTAGAAGATATTCTCTCTCGACCTTCTCCAGGTCTAAAATCCTTTGAAGCGTTTTCAGGAATTGAAGAACAACTTAAAGGTTTATCTTTTGATGTTGAGTTTTATCTCCAAAAAGAACAAAACTCTCTTGATAAACTAAACCAAGTTACGATGAGTAATCTTCATGTTGAGATTGAAATTGATCTGCTTATTAGTGAGGGAAATACTTCTTTTCTTTGCATTCCAAAAAATGTAAAAGAGGAGTCTAAATCTCATCTATCATATTGTTTCATCTCAGAACATGACTCAATTCATCAGTCAAATCCTGTTACGCCTTATCAAGATAATGGTGTTGCATTATCTTGTGAGAATGTTAGGATGTCTCTTCTCATCAAAAGAGTTTCCCTATGCAGTATTAAACATTATCTACAGAGAATGCTTTTAATAAGTTGTAAAACAAGAAATCAGGAACACAAATTCATTGGTGTTCTTTTAAAGTTCTTTGAAAAACTTGTTAAAACAGACTTTTGGGTGTCTCTCAATACTATTGATTGCAAAAGTAGTTGGAAAGAAACTCTTTCTTGGTGTCATGGTGTGCAAAGGGTACTTTGTACTGTGTCTTCTTGACCTTTACAGAGAATTGCTCAAGAGATTTTTTTTGAGTTTTACTTCAAAAAATTCTCATCTATGTATTTATTCTCCATGAGCATAAATTCTTGCTTATCAAAACATAATGTGGCATAAAATAAACATGCCCTTGTTTGCACTCGTGTGGTTCATGTACATTGAACTTATAACCAATATGTGTTAGAACCATGTTCCGAAACGTACAATAGCTGGTTCAGGTACCAGTCCGCCTACTCATAAAAAGAGAAAGAGCTCTTCTCGTTTTTTCACCCTTCTTCTCAACAGTTCGAGAACGAAAGAGAAAAACCTCTGGCTCACAAACTTTTTTTCACCTCTCTCTCTCTCGTTTCTTAACCATTTTGTGTTTTGTTTGAACCTTTGAAATCAGGAGAAGCTTTTGTGTGTTGGGTCAAAAACCATTTTCATTATACTCATCGTTTTGGAACTTTACCATTAACGACAGTTCGTGTACCAAGTAAGTTTTTCACCATATTTTTGTGTTTTCCTTTCAACAATGGCATCTGGGAAGAAGAAAAGAACACTGGTAGAAGATGACCTTGTCGAATCTCAAAACTCTGAAGATGATGAGATGATTTCTGCTGCTATTGTTCTTGATTTTCTTAAATACTTTGAGGAAGCAAAACTGCAACTCGTTGATACTATGAAGGGTCTCGATGTGTTACGAACTGAGTTGAAAAAGGTTAATTCTGACCTTTTTCTCATGAAAACACATGTTAAAGATCTTCTCAATGAGGATATCTTATCTGAAGGAGTAGTGGATGCTGTCAATCACAAGATTAAAGGACTCAAGACCCGTGAGGGTTCCGGAAGTGCTCCTTGATTTCAGTTCATGATTGGTTTTGATGATTTAGGAGTTATTTGTTTTTAGCTTGTTGATTTTTATTTTGTCTAGGAAACTTCTTATGAGAATTTATTCTTATGTTTTAAGAAGGATAACTAGGGTTTGTAATAGCAAATATTGTTGTTTTTTTTTTGCTTAATCAATCCTTTGTATTACTTATTAAGGAAAATTACAAATCAAAGTCAAAACTGAAAGTTATATACATAACCAAAATAAAAAACTAAAAACTGAACTAAAAAGAAAAATAGGCCCATTAGCCAGAAATGAACAACAAATCCCATTAACTTCTAAGCTTAACAGAATCTGTAATATACTTTGTCAGGCATTTCCAATGAAGGAATGAATCTGGGTCTTGTTGTGTACTTCTGACAAATCCCCCTGCTTAGACCTGCACCTTTCTTAGCCATTGCATCTGCTGTGGAATTTATTTCTCTCATACTATGCACAAATTGAATCCTCCAGAAAAGTTCTTTTATTCTATGCCATCTTGCTTGAATTATCCAAGGTAGCTTTCCAGATGTATAAGCTGTTATTGCTGCATATAAATCAGATTGAATACAGAGATCAAACCTGTTATTTTCTACTGCCCATTCAGCTACTCCTATGATAGCCATTATTTCTGCTATGAAGTTTGTTGCAATGCCCAGACCTCTTGATTTTGTATATATAAACTCTTCACTCTCTCCTCTGCATACAAAGCCAAAGCCTGCTGCTCCTGGATTACCTCTAGAAGCACCATCACAACAGATGAGTATCTGATTAACTTCAGGGAGCCAGAATCTCAGTTCAACAATCTTATGGAGTTTTATTGGTTGCCTCTTAAGCTCAATTTTTTTGAAAATCATGTAGTCATAACTACAATCCCACATGAAATTCTTTATTCTCAATGCACAGTCTTTAACATACTGTTTTATTCTCATCTTGATACTACCCAAATTCACTTTTTCATCTTCAAAACATATCATGTTCCTTAAAAACCTAATTTCCATCATTGTTATGGAAGCAGCAAGAATCCATACTTCTTTTACTGCACCACTTTTATGCTTTGCAAACTTCATTACATCTTCATAAGATTTAGGATTGCAAAATAGAAAAATTCCACCCAACCATTCCCAGATAATCTGACTAAAATTACACTTCCACAAAATATGCTCAATACTGTCAGTATCTTTCCCACAGATGTAGCACTTTGAAGCTAAGTTGAATCCTTTGCCTTGCATTTTCTCATCAGTTGCACAGATCCCTTGGACTATTTTCCATATGTTACTGGCAGTAGTTGGATATAGCACTGGATTCCATACATATCTAGCCCAGTCCACCTTATTGCATTTTTTCCTTATCAGTTCAGCAGCTGAAGATACAGTAAACTCACCAGACATTGTACCATCCCATATTCTTCTATCCTCTTGACCTGATATTACTGGTAATTCCTCCACCTGTATATAATTTAACATTCTCTGAGGGATCAACTGATGTGTTTTGTAGTTGTAGTGGTAAAAAGGTTCGTTGCTCGAACTTGTGAAGGATTTTTGAAAATAAAATAAAATTGTTTTGACAATAATAAGAAAATACCGAGACTCTGGATTCCACCATTGACCAATTAATTGATAAACTCTAATCAATATTCATGCAATATTCTTATTTAAAGTGATTCTAATATTTGCCTTTAATATATTTTTGAAGTAATAATTGTAAGCACGAAGCATGAAACATCAAAAGTATTAAAACTAAGCATGTCCCATCAAAACACTTCACAACTACTCAATAAAAACCAATTTTTCTTTTAAGTTCTATGCAAATAATCATGTAAAATAATTGCAATAAATAATTAAAATAGAACTATACCACTTTTCATGGAACAATGGCTTCCTCCGTTGCCTCGGCTAAGGGGTTTAGCTCCTCATATTAACCACTTGCTCAAAATACATATTTGGTGTTCAAAAGTTGATTAAAAGAGTGAAAAGTGTTAAGCAGCGGATTTTGTAACAAATATAATTGTTACAGAACCTATTCATACAGAGAACTGTTGCGAACTGAAGCTAACTGTTGGAAAAATTGTTACAAAGGGTATAGAGTTTGAAAGCTACGGTCACAGTTTCTGCGACTTTCTTTTAATGCTGTTTCGTGTTCTTCGTCTTCTCGGCCACAGCTGCACCAGCAGAAATTCGTTCTCTTCCAATGATTTTTCTGGCTTCTCTAAGGCTCTAAACTTTCCCCTAAACTTTGTTGCTTCTCAATATGACTCGAATCAACCTATATATATCCACCAAACCCCAAAATCACTCGAGTTAATCCAAATCTTTTCCTTTTTTTCTTCACAGCACGTTACAGCCTTTTGATCTTCTTTTTACGCATCAACTTGGTTTCCAAACTCTCTCAAACTCTCTCAGGACTGAATAAGGACTCCATACACTCCAATCTTGCCGTAAACTCTTCACAAATTCTTTTGTAAACCGAAAACAACTCCAATCGTGAATTCTCCCTGTTTTGCTCCAACACGGATTTCTATCCCTGTTTAATCGATTCTACAGCTCATACCATACTTGTTTATCCTTAACAGGGTTAATCCAATGAAAATCAGCCCTTGAATCTCCTTAAAAATCGTCCAAAAATCAAACAGAAAATTCTGTTTTCTGTAAACTGTTTTCCCGCCATTTTTCGTTTTGAAAATTTGAGAAGAAATTTTACCTCCCCCTATCCAGTGCTGGTCTGTGCTTAGCAGCTGCTTGGAAATGGGTTACCCCTTTTCCAAAATGAGAGTCCGAATAGCAAGTGTCCTCCCAGGAGCCTTTAGCAACTTTTCGAGCCAATTTTGCCGCAAAAGCCTATTTCTCCAAAAACACCTACAAAGGGATAAAATAACAAAATTAGTACAAAAATGGGTACTAACAATATATACAATAGAGATGAAAATAGACACATAAATGCGTCTATCATCAACCATTCACCATTCACAATCAAGTCTGCGACCTTCATATTTTCATTTTGCAGCATATAATCATCTTCAGCAAATAATTCTTTTAGAGGCTTATCTTTGATCCAAGTATCATTCCACACATAAATCTGTATATCAGAACCTGTAATCCATCTTATGTGTTGCTTAACTTCATCAATGACCCACTTCAAACCAGGCCATATAGAAGACTTCTGGTAGCCAGTAATCCATTCTCCTTTCAAATTAGTGAACTTTGCTCTCATAAATCTTGCCCACTCTGCTTCAGAATTTTGAATTTTCCACACTAATTTCATTAACAATGACTTGTTAACAACTTCAAGTCTTCTTATTCCAAGTCCTCCTTCCTCCATTGGAGAGCATGTTTTTTCCCATTTCAGAGTTACACATTTTCTCTCATATGGATCACCAGTCCATAGAAAATTCCTTATCAATTTTTCACACATTTTCACCACACTTGAAAGCCACTTATATACTGACATATTATAAATTGGAATGCTACTTAATATGGATTTCACAAGAGTGATTCTGTCCATAAAAGAAAGCATTTTTCCAATCCAACTTGCCAATCTGTTTTGTAAAATTTCTACCACACCCCAAACTGTACTTGATTTCACACTCCCTGGTTTTAAAACAACTCCAAGATACTTGTCAGGCAAAAGAGCCACATTTATTTGAAGCTCATTAGCAATTTGTTGCTTCCTTAACTCAGTTACTCCCCCAATAAGCAGTTTACTTTTTTGCTGATTTATTACTTGACCAGAAGATATTTGATAATCTTGTAACATCTTCATCACTTTTTGTATATTTCTCTTGTGGCCATTAAAGAAAGAAAAAACATCATCTGCAAATAGATATGAGTTGGATGCACACCTTTGTAGTTGACCATTGGTATAATTTTTCTTTCTTCTACCATTTTAGTCATACTTCTACTCAAAACATCTTCAGCTATCACAAAATTGGTGACAATGGGTCACCTTGCCTTAATCCTCTTCTAACTTCAAAAAAAACCAACATGACCACCATTTACTAGCACAGAAATTATAGCTGATATAAACAATTGATGGATCTAGTTAACACATCTTTGAGAAAATCCAAAAAAATTCATTACTGCAAAAAGAAACTCCCAACTCAAAGAAGCATAGGCTTGAGTAATATCCAGTTTTAAGCCTATATTTCCACCCCTCCTTTTTGTATCCAGTTCATTAATCATTTCAGAAGCCAAAACAACTTGTTCTTGTATACATCTACCTTTTATGAAGGCTCCTTGTTGAACAGAAACAATTTTATCCAACAGTCCATACATCCTTGTTGTCATGATCTTGGTAAAAAAATTAAAACAGAAATTGCTGAGGCCAATGGGCCTGAATTGATTTGGCCTTCTAGCACATTTTACCTTTGGTAGAAGAAATAAAAATTAGAGTTTAATCCTCTTGGTATAACACCTTTCCCCCAACAGTATTGGATAACTTTTATCAAATCATCACCTATTATCCCCCAAGCAAATCTGTAAAAGAAACCTGGAAAACCATCTGGCCCGGGAGCACTATCTGCATTGAGTGAAAAGACAGCATCCTTGATTTCTTGAGCTGAAGGGATATCTTCCAACATATTATTATCATCTGATGTAACTACTTCAGGTATAACATCAAAAATTCCATCAGCAAAAGTTACATTTTTAAACTTAAGCTTCTCTTCAAAATGTTGCTCTAGGAAGTGTGCAATTTGATGTTGATCAGTAATAAATTTGCCATTAGCATCCTCCAATTCAGTTATAGCATTTGCAGCTTGTCTAATCTTAATTGAAGTATGGAAAAATCTTGTATTTGCAGCTCCCTCTTTAAACCACTTCTCTCTAGATTTTTGTTGCAGAATAAATTGATGTTGTTGAGTTAATATTTCCTGCTTCCCTCTAGACACAACCAAATTATTTAATAAAATAGTATCACTTGGACTCTGGTCTGATATTAAAGTTGCATTTAAGACCTCTTCCTCTGCCTTTGCTAATTTGACTCTAACATCACCAAAAATAGTCCAGTTCCAATTCTTAATTCTTACCTTCATAATCTTCAACCTTTGCATAAAAATAAACATTGGATTACCTCTTATATCCTCATCCCATATTTATTTTATCAGCCTCTTGAAGTCCTCATGTTTAAACCAGATTTTTAGCACTCTGAATGGAACATTTTTAGGTTTAGGGACATTAACACAAGATCCCAGTAAGGGACTGTGATCTGAAATGCTTCTCACTCCAACTTTATAGTTCCATCCAGGATATTTCTCCATCCATTTTAGGTTAAACAATGCTCTATCCAAGGTGCAAACTATTCTTTTGCTATTAGCTCTATTATTACACCATGTAAACTGTAAACCAGAACTTGGAGCCTGAATTAGATTACAAACATTCAAAGCTTCATGAAAATACTGCATTACTACTCTTAAAGGTGTTCTCCCTCCCTTCTTCTCATCCACACTTAAGACTGTATTGAAATCACCAATTAACAGCCATGGTAAGTCCATACTACTTACTTGCTCCAATTCTAACCATAATTCTTTTCTATCAGCTAGAGAAGCAGCATGTATACCAGAACTAAAACACCACCCACATTTACTGTTATCACTTGATTAGTAATTGAAACAACAGAAGGTTCAGTAATTGAAGCACTCCAAAATAACCACATATTACCTTTTTTCTCATTTGTAGAATTGTGTATTAACTTGTGATGCATACCATGTAGCTTTAAACTCTTACAATCTCTTGAATTCCATTTTATTTTTGGCTCCACCACCCAAACTAAAGTAGGACTAAAATGTTTAACTAAACTTCTTAGTTTGTCTTTGGCTCTAGGTCTCCTTAAGCCTTTGACATTAAAGAAGATTGTCTTCATTTAGAAGTAGTAGATTGAGAAGACACAGGACTTCTCATTCCTTTTTTTTATCTTTCACTAAATTAAGAGCATTTTGTTTTCTTGTAGTAATCAAGCTTATAGGTTTAGGCTTTAGAATCTTCTTAACTACTTTTTTTACTCCCAACTCCTTTTTATTTTCCATATTAACAGAATTAACAATAGAAGAGCTACTAGATGCAACATCCAATAGTTTGTTCACACTAAGAGGAGGAAAATCATCATTCATAAAATTTTGTAGAATATGAAATTTACCTGAATTTTTAGTTCCAGGATTAGTATCTTGAACAAGAAAATTCTCCACTGGAGGAATAATAGCATCAACTATTTCATCATCACAAAAGATTTCATTCTCTGCATCCTTTGATTTATTTATTTTTGGAGTATTATAGATATCAAAACCAATAGGTTGAGGTACTGTTCTTTCTTTTATCTTCCAAACCTTTTTGGGAATAACATAATGAATACCACTGTCATCATCTTCTTGTGCTGATTCCTTTCTCATAACTCTACATTCAGTAACCAAATGACCCACTACCTTACAATGACTGCAAAATTTAGGTAACTTAGGGATTTTTACCTCTTGTTCAAAACTTCCATATTTAGAATTAACTACAACTTGATGAGGAACAACTCTTGCTAAATCCACCTCAACTAAGACACTAGCATAGTAACCCACCTCTCTTTTAAGAGTAGTATCATCAACTTTAATGGCTCTTCCAATTGCATCACCCATGGACATAAGGATTTTCTCTTTCCAATACTCAATACCTAATCCAGGGAAATTAACCCACACAAAGGATGTAGTAGATTTTTGAGCAGCAGGATTAAAGTTTGGTTCCCATAGTCTTAGTTTAAGCACCTGAGAATTCACCATCCAATACCCATTCCAAATGTATTTCATATCAACTTCATTTTCTAGTTTTATGACGAAAAAACCTTTACCAAGAGGAATTAATTGATATTTACCTGTAGTTATCCACTGTTTTCTCAACTCTTCTTCAGCAGTAGCAAATTTCATCTTGACAAAATCCAACCTCCCAATTAAACTAAATTTCCATTAATTAAGACTCTCATATATATCTTCATCTGGTATATATAACGAAGGAATTTTATGAAGATTTTCAGCATCAGCATTCATCGTTTGTTGATCCGAAGAGAACCTAAAGTTACTGGCATCTAATCTTGATCCGGAATTCATTCTGTTCGAAGGGCAGTATTTGAAGATTCACTAAAAACCATATCCAAAAATAGTTTCCATCGATTTCAACTTATTAACAAAAGTATAGTGAAGATTTAGAAATTAAAACACCAATCATTAATGAAAGAATTGAAATCACCTAAATTAATGAAGAATGTCGAATCACAGAAATCAAAATTTTGGTAAGAAAAAATCTCCGAGTTAGTCGCCCGATTCACAGAGCAAATATTGTGATTACACATGGCTATTGCCAACGATTTTCATCTTGCAATGTTTTAGATTTATTTATTTAAATTCTAAGTTATTTGGAAGATGATTTTGCAGTATTAATCTTTATTAGTTTTATATGTTGCAAAAAATTTATGGGATATGTGTGTTTACGCCCGTGAACTATGATTGTCCAGTATATGTCAAAAGTTAAGTCTATTATGTCATTATGCAAATATTGAATATTCCACAGTATTGATCTTTCCATGACCCACTTCTATGTGAAATTATTGTATGGCTCCATAAGTTTTCTAATGTTGAGCATTTCCAATTAAATTAATTCTCTTGTGGTTAATTTAATTGAGTTTACTGGATACAAATTCATGTTTCATGTGATTTGTTAATGTTCAAAGAAATCCTTCTTTTCTTGTAAAAGTAAGGTCGCTCTTAGTGTGCTTTCGGGAATGACATTTTATGGGGGGGAGTTCTTAATTGAACTTGTGCTTAATTGCCAAATCTTTGTGGGGAGTGCGGTTGTGGAATATTGTAGGAGTTATCTTGTATCTTTATAAACTCCTTGATGAATACACTAAGTTTCGACTATGTGAAATCATCGAAACAAAGTTGAGTGGTTTTCATTGTGAGATGAAGTATTGACTAAGGGGGAGTGATACATATCACCGTAGTATTATTGTCAAAGTTGTGATACAATTGAACTTTGATGTTGTGTAATAATACTATGACACTGTATAACAATGATTGAGAGCAACTGTTTTCTCATTGTTATAGCTACGGATCTCCAACAACTGTGATGCTGAATTGAACACCTTTAGAATCATGGAGTACTTGGAAGTGACGAAGATTTCAAGTAATGTTGAAGAACCAAGGAGATCAAAGCATTCGGATGAGAAGCTACAAAGGTTTATTTATTTTGTAATCCATATGTATTGATAGTTTTGTCACTAAAATTGACAAACGGGGAGATTGTTAGAGCCCTGCTCGGTCGAATTCGCAAACGTTGCTATCTCAAGCTTGTTTGTCAATGTTAGTGATCAAAACTATAAGTCTTGATTTCTAGTATACTTATAGCAATGTCTCGGACTAGGATAGATTATGTAGTTGAGCTTTAGAATTCAAGGCGTTTATCGATTGAAGAAGAAGAACTACTAAGGAGAGCTTGTGGAACTTCATCAACAAAAGGTATGTGGAGACTGAAACTCATCTATCACTCAGAAAGTTTATTTCTACTTTATCTCCTATATTGAGATAAAAGTCGTATTACTATATAGTATTCGATTATACACATTTGATATTTCAAGCTGAGTTTAACTCGCATACATATTTCTCGAAATATGTGTTGGTAAGCTTTCGTTTTAACCAAGTTCATCTTATTCTTGACGCAAGTCAAAAGATGATCATGTGAAAATTGCCTAGTAACATCTTACATGATTTGTGTGAGACAATCATTTGATGTAACCGGGAATGTTTCGTGTTGATTATTTCAATAACTTGAAAATCGCTTTGATGTTAATAGTTCGTGAAAAAAACTATTGTCATCCTCTAAGAAAGTTTCAATGATTGAAATAGAGTTTAGAAAAATTGGATTTGAACATAGTATGCGTGCTTGCATATATGTAATCCATGTCCGGGAACCATAGTATGCATACCCATATGCATAGATGGTTTGTGAAATTCCGGGTACCTAAGTACAAATATCGGTACGCGTACTGGCGTAAGGTTTAGGTCCGTGTACAAAGGTATGCGTACCCGTTTTAATACTGGCGAACCCAAACCAAGTCCGGTCACTAAGGTATGCGTACCCGTTTGCATACCTAAGTGAATGATGTTCTAAAATGGGTTTGTTCATGAACTAATACATTTATATAATAAGAAATGCAATCTTTTGCAAACCGTGGCTATAATGTTCATGACTTGATTCGAGTGAATCAAAATCGATTTTGCTCCAATTGTGTCTTTTATACTTCTATGAGATTATGAACAATTGAACAACTCTAGAAACTAGTTTCATTTGAGTCATTTGAACTAGTTGTGATCAAGATGAATAAGGTTAATATGAAAGTGTTCATATGTCTAACTTCGGTTAACTATTGTTGAACCAACCGTGTGCACATGTTTAGGTACGGTTACCCTTATATATATTAAAGCACATTTCATTTGTGTATAACAAGCTAAGTTCGATCTAACGGTTGAAAGATATTAGCTTGAATCTAATCAGGTTTTCATCTAACGGTGAATATTGAATGTTTCGTTACCAAGGTAACTTAGATTGCAAACCCTGATTTGAAAACTATATAAAGGAGAACTCTAGCAACTAGGAAACCTAATCCCCACACCACCTGTGTGATATTAGTTATGACTAGAGTCGATTCTCCTTTAACCTTAGGTTTTTCACAAAACCCTGTAGGTTAACGACTTGAAGACTTCATTGGGATTATGAAGCCAAACCCAACTATTTTATCTGTAGTTGCGTGTTCTGATCTTGCTGTTTTCTATCGTGATTGAGTACTATCTTCTCTAAGATTTTCTCGAGATTTAATCTTCGATAGGCAAGATAAAAATAAGTCACAAACATCTTCGTCTTATCGTTTTTTATTCCACAATATTTTATTTCGCTACCATACGATTAGGATTATTGTGAGGTGATTGATATTTCTAGGCTGTTCTTCGGGAATATGAGTCTGGTATATCAATTGGTTCCTGTTCACCTTGATTTATCAAAAGACGGAACAAAAATTCTTGGGTATTTCTGTGGGAGACGGATTTATTCATTTTATAGACTTTTCTGTGTGAGTCAGATTTGTTTATCAAGTCTCTGACTTTGGGTCGTAGCAACTCTAGTTGTGGGTGAGATTAGCTAAGGGAATCAAGTGTGCAGTATCCTGCTGGGATCAGAAACGTAAGGAGCACGACTGTACCTTGAATCAGTGTGAGATTGATTAGGGTTCAACTATATTCCAGTCTGAAGTTAACTTGTAGTAGGCTAGTGTCTGTAGCGGCTTAATACAGTGTGGTGTTCAAATCTGAACTAGGTCCCGTGGTTTTTCTGCATTTGCGGTTTCCTCGTTAACAAAATTTCTGGTGTCTGTGTTATTTCTTTTCCGCATTATATTTTGTTATATATTAGAAATATCACAAGTTTTGCGTTAAGATCAATCAGTTCTCGAATCCGGCCTTTGGGTTGTTGATTGAATTGATTAACACTTGGTCATTGGTTTGTGATACCGCCCAAGTTATTTCTCTTATTCAATCAGGCTCGCAAATTCCTATTTGTTTGATTGCGGATTGAATTGAGAAATTGAGATACAAATTATTTGATATACTTTTCTTAAGATTGAGTCTAACTGTCTAGTTTATTCTCTTGAAAGTATATTGGAGTTTGTCCATACAGATTGTTAAGCGAAATATTTGGTGTGGTTGTTAGACCCCCGCTTTTTCAATTTGGTATCAGAGCAGGCAAACACGTTCAAGACCTTACAAGTCTGTGTTTGAAGTGACCTGATTATTATGGACCAGTTTATCTCTAATAACGTACCAGTTCAGAAATTACCAGATGTTTCTGAAACTTGGCTTCACCTGAGAGAAATGTCACATCTAAGTCAATATCTAAACATTCTCTTGATGTAGAAACTGTTGATTAGGAAACACGCCTAGAAGGACAGTTGGATGAACTTTCTGATGAAGGTGATTCAGATATTGATAGAGATGTTGATGAGGAAATCTCAATGTATGTTAATCTATTAAATTCGTTGGAAAAGAAGAAGTTGACAACTTCTCATGTCACACGTCTTCTGACTCATCTTTGTCGAGAAAACAAGAAATTAAAAAGGTGTTACAAAGGTCTTTATGGTTGGAATCGTTCTTGCAAAACGGTCCTCAAAGATTCTGAGGAAAACCTGAGTAGAAAGTCACTTGAATATGATAATGTTTATCAAAAATACTTCTTGTTGGAAGGGAAACTTGCAGAAACTGAAGCAAGGATTAACACCCAGCAAACAAGTTTTGATGACAGAGAAAACGCTTATCTCGCTCGAGAAAAACGTCTTGAGGCTGATTTAGCTGCTGCTCTTGATAAAATCAAGATGTTAGAAGAAGACTTGAAAAAGTTCAACACTAGTTCAAGCAAATTAACCACTATGCTAGGAGCAAGTAAAAATCATCGTGATACACGAGGATTGGGCTATAAGGGAATAGATGCTCCAAGTATTAGCAAAGAGGTAAAATTTGTCCAGGATAGTGATTCTTCTCAACAAAAGGTTTCCAATGATGGCAAAAGTGAAATACCTTCACCGGAAGTTAAAGTTCGAAAGAGCAATGTATATCAACCTCCAAAGTCAGCACACACGGATCGAGGTAAGAACATTCCTTATGTTTGCCACTATTGCGGAAATAAAGGTCACCTGGAAAGGAGATGTCATTTCCGTATAAGGAATGAGAAACTTCATGATGTTCTTGTTTGGGTATCACAAGAAGTTTTGAAACCAAGATCATATGTTAAGATTAATCCCCTTAACATTACAGGTTGTAACTATTCAACCTTTAGGCAAAGGAATCAGTGTTGTGATAAACCTAGATTTTCCTAAAAACGTCATACCGAATCCTTTTCATAATCGTAATGGTTATCAAAAGGGTAACTTCATAAAGACGAAGATAAGATCCGATGCTCCCAATTGGAGAAAGACTAACTTGCAAAAGAATAATCAGTCCAATTCTCTTTCGAGAAATCTAGAAGAGAGTAATGGGAAGAAGGTTCATATTGTTCCTAAACGCACTCAGAAGTGGATACCAAAGAAAGCTTATGATACTTTGAGTGTGAAAAGGAATGATCTCCCAGAAAGATCCATGACTGTGGAGAAGGAAGTATCCATGATGTTGGAACTTACAAAGTTCTTTGGAAAGATGGGTTTGGATGTGAAAGGTTCTAAAAGCGATCTCTTTCATGATAATCCAAAAATGAAACTGAATAAACCAAAAACTATAGATGGTGAAAATTCCATAGTTACGAAAAAGTCTGTTTCAGTTACTTGTGGTGAGCAAGACATTGTTCACCTCAACTCAACTTAATTGAGTTGTAAGTGTATCCTCACCAAGGAATGCCCTGTTATGTATACGGTGAGGGAAGCACGAGAATTGGGGCGCACAGATTATGTTCGATAAGGCTGTAGAATTCGATTGGATTCTTCTAAAAAGGTATGTCTATAAACTTGAGCAAGATTTGTGTTTTTATTTGCTTAGAGTACTTATAATGATCTATGTACCTTGCTTATCGTTCATTTCTACCTGACTTGATCTGTGTTTAAGGTTCTTAAATGTTTAGGTATGAAAATTGTAGTTCGGGATGTTTGGACTTCATGGTACACATACAAGATATGCATACCATCATTTAAAATCATAACCCAGGGATTTTAGTACGCAAACCCATTTGCATACTGCTCCAGGTCACGAAATTTCGTTTGAAAACTGGTATGCATACTGGCCTATAGACGTCGTTATTCGGTAAACTTGTTTTGGCTATAACTTCTTCGTCCGAACTCGAAATAACCTCATTCTTTATAAATTCTCTTCCTCTTTGAATTCTCTTCAAAATGGACATGAGAATTCTTGAATTTGGATGAGTTAAGATTGGTCTTTGTCCTGTCTCTTGTTTTTGGGTGTTTTGCTCCGTTTCTTCGCACTTGTTCCACTTCTCTTGGACTTGGGCACTTGGATTCTTGGAGTACTACTCTTCTAAGCTCATTTGTAGATTCTACAAGAATGTTGTTGGTGAATCACAAAGAAGGAAGTTCAAGAATGGGCAGTAGTACGTATTGATATGGGATTCTTGAATGTTCACAATCATCTTTTGTGAACTATGGTGCATGGTCGTTAATGACTTTGTATGTTCTTCTTTGTTAAGAAAATATTTTTATACGCATTTGGTAGCTTTTCTTGGTGTAAATCCATGCGAAAAAGATTGATTCTACCTTCTAAGGGAAAAGATTGTTTTTGTAGTATTAATTTTTATGGTTTTATATATTGCAACTTGTTATGGGATATGTGTGTTTGCATCCGTGAACTATGATTGTCCCATATATGCTCAAAAGTTAAGTCTATTATATGTCATTATGCAAATATTGATAAAAGATAGAATGAACTTTTGACAACAAAAGTTAAGCCTATTATGTCATTATGCAAATAATTGATGGAAGATAGGATGAACTTTTGTTTACAAAGATTAAGTCTATTACACGTCTCTATGCAAATACTGATAAAAGATAGAATGAATCTTTGTTTATTCCGCAGTATCGGTCTTTCCCTGATCCACATCTTTGTGTAAATACTGTGTTGCACCATAAGTCTTCTTATGTTGAGCGTGGCCAATTGACTTGATCATTTTCCTTGTGGTTAATTCAATTGAAATTTTTGGGTACGAATTCATATTTCATGTGATTTGTTAATGTCCAAAGAAATCCTTCTTTTCGTGTGAAAGTAAGGTCGCTCTTGTTGTTCTTTCGGGAATGACATTTTATGGGGAGAGTTCTTTTTGAACTTTTGCTTAATTGCCAAATCTTTCTGGGAGTACGGCTGTGGAATATTGTAGGGGTTTTCTTGTATCTTTATAAACTCCTTGATGAATGCATTTAGTTTCGACTATGTGATTGCATCTAAACAAAGTTGATATGTTTCTTTCTTTTGGTCATGAAGTATCTCTATGAAAATTTCATGAGGATCCCATTAGTTTTCGTACCTTTGCCAATTTTTATTGACAAAAAGGGGGAGAATTAATGTGTAGTTCACACTACAAATACATATGGTTTACGAATCATTATGTAAGAGGGAGTGGTTTTTATGTTGAGAAGTATTGACTAAGGCGGAGTGATACATATCACCATACTATTGTTGTCAAAGTTGTGATACAATTGAACTTTGATGTTGTGTAATAATACTATGACACTGTATAACAATGATTGAGAGCAACTGTTTTCTCATTTTTATAGCTACGGATCTTCAACAACTGTGATACTGAATTGAACACCTTTAGAATCATGGAGTACTTGGAAGTGACGAAGATTTCGAGTAATGTTGAAGAACCAAGGAGATCAAAGCATTTGGATGAGAAGCTACAAAGTTTTATTTATTTTGTAATATATATGTATTGATAGTTTTGTCACTAAAATTGACAAAGGGGGAGATTGTTAGAGTACTGCTCGGTCGAACTCGCAAGCGTTAATATCTCAAGCTTGTTTGTCAATGTTAGTGATCAAAACTATAGGTCTTTATTTCTAGTCTACTTATAGTGATGTCTCGGACTAGGATAGATTTGTGTAGTTGAGCTTTAGAATTCAAGGCGTTTATCGATTGAAGAAGAAGAACTACTAAGGAGATCTTATGGAACTTCATCAACAAAAGGTATGTGGAGACTGAAACTCATCTATCACTCAGAAAGTTTATTTCTACTCTATCTCCTATATTGAGACAAAAGTCGTATTACTATATAGTATTCGATTATACACATTTGATATTTCAAGCTGAGTTTAACTCGCTTACATATTTCTCGAAATATGTGTTGGTAAGCTTTCGCTTTAACCAAGCTCATCTTATTCTTGACGCAAGTCAAAAGATGATCATGTGAAAATTGCCTAGTAACATCTTACATGATTTGTGTGAGACAATCATTTGATGTAACCGGGAATGTTTCGTATTGATTATTTTAATAACTTGAAAATCGCTTTGATGCTAATAGTTTGTGAAAACAACTATTGTCATCCTCAGTGATCTAAATAAAGTTAGAACAATTGGATTTGAATATAGTATGCGTGCTTGCATATATGTAATCCATGTCCGGGAACCATAGTATGCATACCCGTATGCATAAATGGTTTGTGAAATTACGGGTACCTAAGTACACATACCGGTACGCGTACTGGCGTAAGGTTTAGGTCCGTGAATTTCTGCTGGAATTTGGAAGCGTACTAAGGTATGCGTACCCGTTTGCATACTGGCGAACCCAAACCTAGTCCGGTCACTAAAGTATGCGTACCCGTTTGCATACCTAAGTGAATGATGTTCTAAAATCGGTCTGTTCATGAACTAATACATTTATATAATAAGGAATACAATCTTTTGCAAACCATGGCTATAATGTTCATGACTTGATTCGAGGGAATCAAAATCGATTTTGCTCCAATTGTGTCTTGTATACTTCTATGAGATTATGAACAATTGAACAACTCTAGAAACTAGTTTCATTTGAGTCATTTGAACTAGTTGTGATCAAGATGAATAAGGTTAATATGAAAGTGTTCATATGGCTAACTTCGGTTAACTATTGTTGAACCAACCGTGTGCACATGTAATAGGTACGGTTACCCTTATCTAAATTAAAGCACATTTCATTTGTGTATAACAAGCTAAGTTCGATAAAACAGTTGAAAGATATTAACTTGAATCTAATCAGTTTTCATCTAACGGTGAATATTGAATGCTTTGTTACCAAAGTAACTTAGATTGCAAACCCTGATTTTGAAACTATATAAAGGAGAACTCTAGCAACTGGAAAACCTAATCCCCACACCACCTGTGTGATACTAGTTGCGACTAGAGTCGATTCTCCTTTAACCTTAGGTTTTTCACGAAACCCTGTAGGTTAACGACTTGAAGACTTCATTGGGATTTTGAAGCCATACCCAACTATTTTCTCTGTAGTTGCGTGTTATGATCTTGCTGTTTTCTATCGTGATTGAGTACTATATTCTCTAAGATTTGCTCGAGATTTAATCTCCGATAGGCAAGATAAAAATAAGTCACAAACATCTCCGTCTCATCGTTTGTGATTCCACAATATCTTGTTTCGCTTCCATACGATTAAGATTATTGTGAGGTGATTGATATTTCTAGGCTGTTCTTCGGGAATATAAGTCTGGTATATCAATTGGTTCATGTTCACCTTGATTTATCAAAAGACATAACAAAAACTCTTGGGTATTTCTGTGGGAGACAGATTTATTCATTCTATAGACTTTTCTGTGTGAGACAGATTTGTTTATCAAGTCTTCGACTTTGGGTCGTAGCAACTCTTAGTTGTGGGTGAGATCAGCTAAGGGAACCGTGGAGGTCGTACCAAAATATAATGTGTGTGTGATTCAATTGTTTCCGGTTAAGAAAAACTATTGTTATCTTTCTTTATGGTTTGGTATCAATTGTTTAGGCTTACGAAATTTCGGTGCAATTGTGGTACTATAATGTCTATGTTTGTTTCAATTGCTTCCGGTTGAGGTAAATAATTATGCAAGTTGATTTATTTGGTTTGTATTAATTGTTTATGGCTTAAAAAAAAGGTTTTCAGGATCAATTGTTTAGTCCAATTCGATTCCGGATAAGAGAAACTAAGTCAATTCTGATCTTAGTTAGACTTATGAAAGTGGAGGTTTCGGTTATTCAAGTCTAATCGAATGCCTTAACAAGAAATGCTAGTTAACTAACCTAGTACTTTTCTTGTTTAAAAGTGAAAGGTCTAAGTTATTATTTGAATAATTGGAACCTGGTGAGAAAAATAGAGTTAATTCTGATCTTTATTTTGGTCTTATCGAACAAGCGATTGTATTTGTACAATCAGTTTAGCAAAAGAACTAAGGTGCTTAGTCAATTTTTTATTTGCTAAACTATTAGGTAAAATTGCTTCGGGCAATTGTTTCCTTGGTAACATATCAAAACAAAATTACTTTGTAGTTTCGATTTTGATATTGGTTGTCTAAAATGGTGTGTGGAACCCTCGTGCTTAACTCTTATAGGTTTTGCAAGTCTTTTCAGATTTGTAAGATCCTTTCGGTTTGTCTTTTATTTGCTCGTACCTTTGTCATTTTGTGACAAAAAGGGGGAGAAATATATGGAGTAAACAAGTGATTTGGTATCACTAAGGAAAGGACAATGGTGCTTAAACGTTATATCTAACGAAAGAGTAAAGCATAGACTAAGGGGGAGTAACATATCATATTGATACTTGTGGTTATCTTAACTACAAAGGGAATAACAAAGACGTGCGGATTGAAAATCTACCTATCTTACCTTTAGGGGGAGTATTAGCTTTATTATTATAATGTCAACAGCGGCATTTATAGATTGAATGTATACAGGTTATTGTGCTGTTGAAACTTGGAATCAAGCATATGTGTAATGAATTCTTGTAATTTGTTTATCCATATGATGTAAGAGTTTTGTCACTAAAATTGACAAAGGGGGAGATTGTTAGAGCATAGCTCGGTTGAACCCACCAAGCGTTGGTATGTCAAGTTTGGTTGTCATATTTTAGTGAATCAAAACTCATTTAAAGATCCGTTTGATTATTTACTAGAGTCAACTTCGTATAGGTTAGCTAGAATGTTACTAGGATATGAGACTTACAAGTATTACGTAAAGACTTTGAAGAATGTGAAGAAGTAAAGAACTACAATGACGACATCATCCTTCCTCTTGAGGTTAGTAATATTTGACTTGAAATATTTCATTCCTAACGTATCTTTCAAGTCATGCATATGGAAAACATAACTGCGAAGCTGTGAATGATTATACTCTAATTAGACATAGTATTAAGGAATTACAATATGAAGTATAACGTCTGAAAAGACGAGGGTACCCAAATATACCTCAATCTAAAACTTTTCCACCTATAAGTCCTTTCTCCGAAAGTGATTTTCTATGGACTTAGTCGAGACAATACAACTAATCGGTTCACACTTTGTGTGATCGTCAATGGATACGAGATCGAGATAATACGACAACAAGATAACTTGCTTGATTGACTATGGATACAAAATCGCGAATTTACAACAACGAAGTATGTTTACTTGATAATAGGTTCGGACTTAACCAAACACAATAGGATTGCTATCAAGTAAATAGGAATTAATGTTTGTGTATTTTACTTCTAATTATAATAAATAATTATAATTGCGGAAATATAAAAGTAAAAGAAACAACAAGATTTTGTTAACGAGGAAACCGCAAATGCAGAAAAACCCTGGGACCTAGTCCAGAATTGAATACTCTCAGAATTAAGCCGCTATACAACATCTAAACCAACTTCGTATAGTTGAGACCAAGCAACTAAACCTATAGTTCACCTAGTTCCCTCAGTATCCCTACGCCTCCAACTTGTAATAAGTCACGTACTTGGAACAATTGCTTTGGTTCGTATTCCAAACAGTAAAGGAACAACAAATCTGTTGGGTAACAACTCTTTTCAAACAACGTGATATGAGTTTGAAAAAAGGCTCTTCCGTTTATCCCAATAAACTCCTTTGTCAGGTTCTTAGATCTATCTCTTCAATAACTACCAAAGTAATTGTCTAGACTATGCAATCAATACTCTTAATCACAAAGAATTGTATTGATGCTGATCTACTCAACTAATTAATCAAGATTATTACAAAGATAAACCGATTATAGTTGGATCCCCAGCCGATCAAGTTTTGTGCACACCAAAGATTATGAACTCAAATAAGAAATCTTCATGTTCTTTAAATCTTCTTAGATCTTCAATAAACACCTGCACGCAAACAACTTGAATCTCTTGTGATCAATCACACACCGAACGGAGTCTATTAACAATGGATTATCACAAGACGTCTTTATATCTACAAACAATTCTAAAGATCCCCGTCGATACTTCGATCTAGTTTGAGTGAATCTTATATCAGAAGAGAAGATTCTCAAGCATAAACAAACTAGGTACAATCAAAGTTCAGCAACCGTAAGTCAATCAAATCAATCGAAAACTAATAATAAACTGCAATTATCTAGTTTCCCACCAACGATACTCGTAGAGCTTCCCAATCCCAAAGAAGTCTTTAAAACGAGCGGTCGTAAGAGATTTCGCCTAATTAGGGTACTTTCCTCTTCGAATAGACGGCTCCACCGGTAACAACACAACTAGGTAGTTTTGCTGGCTCTGAGGATTGGTTTGCTTGAAATGAAAACTTCAATATTTATAGACCAAGGAAGTTTGGACACCAAGGAATTTCCAAAACCGAATATTCTCAAAGATATGCAATAAACGCCAAAATCGGTTTTCATAATTCCTGGAAATGCTCTGTCCAAATATTGACCAAAATCTCAGTAGAAAATCTCCAATTAATAAATGCACATTACTAATTTTTATTTTCTAAAGATATGCATTTAATTGCTGGAAATTAAAAGCATATAAAAACTAAAAACCTTAATTAAAAGATTCTCAATTTATTTCGATCCGGGATTCTCCTTTAGCTATTAAGGAATATCTTTGAACAATAAAAGATAAGAGTTACTGCACATGTTCAAAGTATGTTGACTTCTTTACTTTGTAAATCCTTTTTCATATTTACAATCTTGGAACCGATTTACCACACTTCCAAACAAGTTTAGAATTGGTTCATCTGACTTCCAAGAACTATGTGATTGATTATTCTATCAAATCACCAATCATGTGTTTAACGGTTCTACCAGAACAAGTTTCGGTTCTACCTCCATGTGGGTACTAAGATTAGTCACGCTAGTTACCAAAAGTTGGTTGACTAGGTACTAGGATCGGTTACCACATATTTATGGTATAAACTTGTATTCGGTTTCACAAGTCATAGGATCGGTTCCCAAATTACTAAAAACTTGTTGTACCTCTTACAAGGATCGATTCCCTATTCTGATCGGTTGCACCTCTTACTAGGATCGGTTCCCCAATGTCTAGAGTTGGTCATACCAATTACAATAAATCGATCATACCATCTCAGGTGATTACTTAAAATCGGTTTCACTAATAAAAGTCATACCAATACAAAAGTCAGGCAATGTGAATAGTTTTACCAAGATACATAAACAAGTTATGAGAGGTTATACTAAACACACATATTGGTAATCAAAAGATTTGCAATGAATAACAATACCAATAAGCCTTGCGATTTCCCTTTCGATTCACAAAACAAGTTTATGAATGTACTTCCTTTAAACGAATGTAAAACATTGTTTCCTAGGACGAAATCTTCACCCATACTCATACATAATCACAATAGAATTCATACGATTATGTCGATGTCTTATATACGAAGTTCAAAAGATAGACGTTATATTTCGTATTGTAATTCCTTAATACTATGTCTAACAAGAGTATAATCATTCACAGCTTCGCAGTTATGTTTTCAATATGCACGACTTGAAAGATACGTTAGGAATGAAACAGTTCAAGTCAAATATTTCTAACCTCAAGTGGAAGGATGATGTCGTCGTTGTAGTGCTTTACTTCTTCACATTCTTCAAGTCTTCACGTAATACTTGTAAGTCTCATATCCTAGTAACTTTCTAGCTAACCTATACGAAGTTGACTCTAGTAAATAATCAAGCGACTCTTTAAATGAGTTTTGATTCACTAAAATATGACAACCAAATTTGACATACCAACGCTTGGTGGGTTCAACCGAGCTATGCTCTAACAATCTCCCCCTTTGTCAATTTTAGTGACAAAACTCTTACATCATATGGATAAACAAATTACAAGAATTCATTACACATATGCTTGATTCCAAGTTTCAACAGCACAATAACCTATATACATTCAATCCATAAATGCCGCTGTTGACATTATAATAACAAAGCTAATACTCCCCCTAAAGGTAAGATAGGTAGATTTTCAATCCGCACGTCTTTGTTATTCCCTTTGTAGTTAAGATAACCACAAGTATCAATATGATATGTTACTCCCCCTTAGTCTATTCGTTACTCTTTCGTTAGATATAACGTATAAGCACCATTGTCCTTTCCTTAGTGATACCAAATCACTTGTTTACTCCATATATTTCTCCCCCTTTTTGTCACAAAATGACAAAGGTACGAGCAACTAAAAGACAAACCGAAAGGATCTTACAAATCTTAAAAAACTTGCAAAACCTATAAGAGTTAAGCACGAGGGTTCCACACACCATTTTAGACAACCAATATAAAAACCGAAACTACAAAGTAATTTTGTTTTGATATGTTACCAAGGAAACAATTGCCTGAAGCAATTTTCCCTAATAGTTTAGCAAATCAAAAATTGACTAAGCACCTTAGTTCTTTTGCTAAACTGATTGTACAAATACAATCGCTTGTTCGATAAGACCAAAATAAAGATCAGAATTAACTCGATTTTTCTCATCAGGTTCTAATTATTCAAATAATAACTTAGACCTTTCACTTTTAAATAAAGCCAAGTACTAGGTTAGTTAACTAGCATTTCTTGTTAAGGCATTCGATTAGACTTGAATAACCGAAACCTCCACTTTCATAAGTCTAACTAAGATCAGAATTAACTTAGTTTCTCTTATCCGGAATCAAATTGGACAAAACAATTGATCCCGAAAACCTTTTTGTTAAGCCATAAACAATTCAGACAAACCAAATAAATTAACTTGCATTATTATTACCTCAACCGGAAGCAATTGAAACAAACATAGACATTATAGTACTGCAATTGCACCGTAATTTCATAAGCCTAAATAATTGATACCAAACCATAAAGCAAGATAACAATAGTTTTTCTTAACCGGAAACAATTGAATCACACACACATCCATACACTAATAATGGAATAAACATAAATTGTACCGAAATTTTGTTAAGCAAAAGCAATAAATATATGCAATAAAATCAGGCTTTTCTTAAACAGGAAAACGATTAACTAACAAATTCGTTACCTCAAATTCCGCATTCTCTTCTCCCCCAAAGATATGTCATTAAGCGAAAGTTCACATAGAACTTTCCCCCGTTTTGTTGTCATCCTCTCGCAAGACAAAAGAACAACAACAAGGACCAACCTTTACCATAGAAAGGTTGAAAACCGGTTTTAACTAATGCAATGCAAAAGTTGAAACCCCGAAACACATATGCTTTTATGCTAAACCAAAAACGATTCAACATATTGTGACTTTTTGACATATTAGTTTCAATCAGAACCCCTTATGATCCTTTGATAAAGCCTACCAACATGGGCTATAACTTAATCCCGCTAAATCAAAAAGTCACCCAAACCATAAGGGTTCACACAATATGAGATCGAATAATAAGGTTATGAAAACCGAAATCAAACATCCCATAAACTCAAATGCAATACACCATAAATATTCAACAGAAAATCAAGTATTGCAACTACCTCAATCTTGTAGGAAATTGAATTACGAAACCAACGCAAAAAGAATGAGGTTATTCCGAGTTCGGACGAAGAAGTTATGAGCAAAACAGTTTTACACTCCTTCGTATGAACCAATCACGCCAATCACTAGGATCGCTTAAACCTCTCACTAGGATCGGTTATAGTAGTTACTTGTGATGGATCACAACACTAAACTATTTTTGACATAACTTTTGCATACAATGTCCGAATTTAGTGATTTTTGGCTTGTTTTAACCGAAAAAACAAGAGCTACACATATATGATCAGTAGATATCAACATCATAAACTCAAAATTACCGTTTCTATAAAAAAAAAGCTCAAATATAGATAGATAAGGTATGAGTATAGAAGAAAATCAATCTCCCTAAAGATGTTAATTAGTCATATAATAACCGAGAGATCATGTGCTCAGTTTCATGTGCTTCCTCACCCTTCATAAGATTGAGCACAAAGGTGAGCATGCACATTCCAACAAAACTTGGTTGTGTTGAGTTGATCCTTGTCGTGTTCGTCATGAGTGACTAAGACAGAATCATCATTCTTGACCTCTTGCTTGGTTTGTTTTCTCTTGTTCCATTTCTTATTTTTATTCTTTGACTTGTGATGAAGAGTGTCATTATCACAACATTCACTAGTACAAGAGATTTCAGACATGATGTCTTTCTTTAGTCTTTCAAGAAAACTCTTATAATTATTGTCACCAACAATTAACAGCTGAGAGTCATTCTTGTGACTAACTTTTGGTCCCTTCTTGGCTATGGAGGAATTTGGGACCCATTTAGAGTTTGGTTTCGCAGGAGCAGCTTTCTCCTTCATACCATTAGGATCATTGTCCTTTTGGATATTTTGCGAAACAACCTTTCTCCAATTTGGAACATCAGATCTTGTCTTTGTATTTACAAAGTCATCTCTTTTTCTATATTCGGGACTTTTATGAGATGACCTTGTCGAGCGATAGGAAAAATTTGAACCATCATTATAATAATTCTTTTGCCTAAACTTAGGACAATAGTAATCTGAGTTCTTTCATGGAGCAAACTTACCCGATTCGTTTGATACAAAAGAAAGTGCATCTTCCATCTTACGAACTTTGCATCCCCATTGCAAGTGCCCTTTATTACCACAATAATAACAATTCTTAGTAACATAAGGAATATGAGTTTTAATGTTACCTTTTTGTGGATCCACTTGCCTTGGAGCTCGACGATTTTTCTTCTTCTTCTTCTTCTTCTTCTTCTTCTTCTTCTTATCTCTGTTCAACATTGTTGCTTTCTTAACATTAACAGAAGTGCCTCAGTTGGTTGTCGTACTTGAGGAGTATGGTTGAACATGATTCTTAGGCTTGACTGGTTTTACTTCTTTACAAGAAATACGAGCATTTTTTACATCAGTGGAAGCCTCTGGTTTAGAAGAATTTTTATCTTTAACAAATTTTACCTCTTTGCTAATATTTGAAGCATGTATTCCCTTATAGCCCAATCCTCGTGTATCACGATGATTTCTACTTGCTTCTAACATTGAGGTTAAATTATTTTAACTAGCATTGAACTTTTTAAGGTCCAGATTTTCTTCTTCCAACAACTTGATTTTATCAAGAGCACTAGCTAGATCATCCTTAAGGAATTTTTCTTGTGAAGGATATTCACCTTCTTTCTCTTCAAAATTCTTTTGTTGAGAGTTAATCCTTGCATCGGATTCAACAAGTTTCTCTTCCAACAAATGTACTTTTTCAAGAGCCGCATCACGATCTTTCTTAAATAATTCTGTTTGAGAAAGACTAGCACATACTTTGTCTTTAAGACTCTGTATTTGTTGTGAGAATTTTTCTTTCAGCAAGTTATGCTCTTCATCGAGATTCTCAAACTTTAAAGTTAAATCTCGTTCTCTTTCAAGTGTTGAAAGAAGTTCATTAGAACAAATAAGAAATTGTTTGCTCAATTCCTTTAGTTTAGATGTTTTTACACTTGATCTTTCATCAGAAATCTCAAGCATAGAACTCACAAAATTCTCGTCATCAAAAAGAGATTTTTCAGAGTCTGAATCATTGATTGCGAATACAGGGCTTAACTTAATCTCGTCCGGAGAACCTTTAGACTTATTCTAAGAAGAGCAAGTAGAACTTGATGAAGAAGCCCCTTTTAAACATTTTTTAAAATCAAAACTTCCAATGTCTTGTGATACGTTAACTGAGTCTTTCTTTAGTTTTCGCTCTCGCTTAAATTTACTTTGACTCATGTCATATAGGTTGGAACGCATCAAACAAATATTGTTAGATCTTTTCATGTTTGCCTGCTCTGATACCAATTGAAAAGACAAGGGTACCCAACTATACCTCAATCGAAAACTTTTCCACCTATAAGTCCTTTCTCCGAAAGTGATTGTCTATGGATTGA
This sequence comes from Papaver atlanticum, assembly GCA_023531105.1. Lineage (NCBI taxonomy): Eukaryota > Viridiplantae > Streptophyta > Magnoliopsida > Ranunculales > Papaveraceae > Papaver > Papaver atlanticum. Next base: position 4,167,549 of record JAJJMB010004648.1, on the reverse strand, counting down.
GTCGAGACAATACAACTAATCGGTTCATACTTCGTGTGATCGTCTATGGATACGATATCGACACAATACGACAACAAGATAACTTGCGTGATTGACTATGGATACAAGATCGAGACAACACAACAACGAAGTATGTTTACTTGATAATAGGTTCGGACTTAACCAAACACAATAGGATTGCTATCAAGTAAATATGAATTAACGTTTGTGTATTTTACTTCTAATTATAATAAACAATTATAATTGCGGAAATAGAAAAGTAAAAGACACAGCAAGATTTTGTTAACGAGGAAACCGCAAATGCAGAAAAACCCCGTGACCTAGTCCAGAATTGAATACTCTCAGAATTAAGCCGTTATACAAAATCTAA
>JAJJMB010004648.1:4151787-4166779 GCA_023531105.1 Papaver atlanticum | reverse complement strand
GAATTATGAAAACCGTATTTGGACTTTATTGCATATCTTTGAGAATATTCGGTTTTGGAAATTCCTTGGTGTCCAAACTTCCTTGGTCTATAAATATTGAAGTTTGCATTTCGAGCAAACTAATCCTCAGAGCCAGCAAAACTACCTAGTTATGTTGTTACTGGTGGAGCCGTCTATTCGGAGAGGAAAGTACCCTAATTAGGCGAATCTCTTACGACCGCTCGTTTTAAAGACTTCTTTGGGATTGAGAAGCTCTACGAGTACCATTGGTGGGAAACTAGACAATTGTAGTTTATTATTAGTTTTCGATTGAATTGATTGACTAACGGTTGCTGAACTTTGATTGCACCTAGTTTGTTTATGCTTGAGAATCTTTTCTTCTGATATAAGATTCACTCAAACTAGATCGAAGTATCGACGGGGATCTTTAGAACTGTTTGTAGATCTAAAGACGTCTTGTGATAATCCATTGTTAATAGACTCCGTTCTGTGTGTGATTGATCACAAGAGATTCAAGTTGTTTGTGTGCAGGTGTTTATTGAAGATCGAAGAAGATTTGAAGACAAAAAAGATTTCTTATTTGAGTTCATAATCTTTGGTGTGCACAAAACTTGATCGGCTGGGGATCCAACTATAATCGGCTTATCTTTGTGATAATCTTAATTGATTAGTTGAATAGATCGGCATCAATACAATTCTTTATGATTAAGAGTATTGATTGCATAGTCTAGACAATTACTTTGGTAGTTATTGAAGAGATGGATCTAGGAACCTTACAAAAGAGTTTATTGGGATAAACGGAAGAGCCTTTTATCAAACTCATATCACGTTGTTTGAAAAGAGTTGTTTCCGAATAGATTTGTTATTCCTTTACTGTTTGGAATATGAGCCAAAGGAATTGTTCCAAGTGCGTGACTTATTACAAGTTGGAGGCACAGGGATACTGAGGGAACTAGGTGAACTATAGGTTTAGTTGCTTGGTCTCAACTATACGAAGTTGGTTTAGATTTTGTATAACGGCTTAATTCTGAGAGTATTCAATTCTGGACAAGGTCCTAGGGTTTTTCTGCATTTGCGGTTTCCTCGTTAACAAAATCTTGCTGTGTCTTTTACTTTTCTATTTCCGCAATTATAATTGTTTTATTATAATTAGAAGTAAAATACACAAACGTTAATTCCTAATTACTTGATAGCAATCCTATAGTGTTTGGTTAAGTCCGAACCTATTATCAAGTAATCATACTTCCACTACACCATTTTTTAAGGATTCGCAACGGCCCCTGGCTGTTGCTGACTGGGGTCGCAATGGCCGATCTCTTTTGCAAGACACCGTGTTGCAATTTTTCGCAATGACATATGCTCCGTTGCGCATTTGTTCATTCCCAACAGAAGTCTGTCGTTGCTAAGCTGTTGCTAATTACAGGCACACCCCTACCCGGAACTATATGTTATTGGTTCTGGTTCTAATTTATTGGTTCTGGTTCTAATTTAGCAACAAATTATTTACGTTGCTAAATTTTTGCAACAAAAAAAAGGGTCAAGTCTTCATTGACCTGGTCAAAATCCATTTCCCCAAAATTTACCCCCCCTGCAGTTACCCAGATCCCCATATTCATCATTTCCACAGATATACAAACTACAAAGTCATTCAATGGACATACAAAACTGTATTATATGATGAAAAAAGGATTCTTCATTCAATTGAAGTTAACAAAAAGTAGTATTTGATACAAATGTATACTAAGTATCACAGCAAACTAGTGCACACATAGAAACTTAGTTGCTAAGTTCAGTTCATAGAAAGTTATGAAATTCCTAAGTTGTTCTTACTTAAATCACTTTAAGGAGATACTACATAAACTTACAAATCTTGCAGCTGATCCTACGTAAACATACAAATCCAGTATGCTTCAACTGTGTTGTTATCTCATCTTCAAACTTTGAACTGCATAAAGTTATAAACATTGAGTCAAAGACTAATAAAGAAATAATAGGCTATATAAGCAAATCAAAAGAACCCAAATACTTTGCACTGACACGTAGCTCATGCGAGAGATTGATAGTATCAAATTACACTCAAATTTACATCTGCACCCACCGTGGAAACGGCTACTAGTTTACCTCAAAAAAAAAACCCACCTTCTTGGCTTCTCTTCATTACACAGCAAAACTACAATGCTACAAAAAATTTGGACACCCTAATTCCATCAAACGCAACAAACATCTAAAAACTAACTAAGTTTGAGTAAACTAACCATACCCAAATCACGAAAACAACAGAAACCCTAGAAATTGAAAGAAGAAGGAAGATGATGAATAACCATATAACTGTGTGACCATCTTCTGAGTATTCAAGAGTTGATCTTCCACTCGTAAACAGGAAACTCCCTCTTCTTGGCACTTGTTCTCATTCAGCTTTCGTTGCTCATACAATTTATCCGCAACTTTAGTGGATTCACATTTAAGCTTCTTAAAGGAGGTCGGATGACTTCCAAACTTTCCAGCGCCTCCAACTGGAGTTCTTAAAGCCAATGTCAGCAAATCAATGTTTCCATCACAAACTAGGGACCCATCGTCTACTTGCTTTTTCAGTTCATCCTGCATAGATTGAAAATTAGACATTTGGGATAACTTCCGAGTATATAGCATCATACAGATGTGCAAAGGATCTCTTTCTGGCATCTTTCTTCAACTTACGATAATCTATGTTTGTTCTCTGGTAATATCGTCATCATACTCCCCATTTTTGTTCTGACGTGCTTTCTTCCATATAACACACCTATCAATTTCTTCAGGGGTTACTCCTTCACTTTTTTTCTATTATAGTATTACCAATATTAAAAAGGATAAAGATTGACTTCAGGGATTCCACAACATCATCATCCTTAATGAAACTTTACATAAATGAACATATACCATTTTTTTTATCAGACCGGCATAACTTGTCCGACCCAACCGGTGAGGATGAATGTTCTTCCCACGCCTTTCTGACTGTGATTGATGGAGAGCCTAGAACAGATTAACCACCATTACATGATCAGTTAGACAAATATATGACGTAGAGCACAAAAGAGATTGATAGAATTGCAGTAATCAACATATGCACAAACATATATACAGAAGTAAGACCCAGAGAGTGTACTTGACTTAATAAAGCAAAGAATTTAGTGTAATAACTGGATTAACATATTGGATAAGTATATAGTAAGACATATTGGAAAAGAAGCTTACAGCAACTGCGAGGCCCATCTGAACAGGGAGGAAGAACAACAAATGAGAGATAGTATAACCAGGGGATCTGCAATGAGGTGATCAGGTTCGCTAATTACTCTGTGCGTAAGTTTAAAGAAGGTAAAACTAGAAGGAAAAGTGAGTAGAGTTCAAGGATAGTTACACTCTGCTGATAAACGAAGACATAAATGATGAGTACCCAAACGTCAGATTCAGAATTGAGAGTTTGAATAGCACAGATCCTCCCAACTGCATGAAATGGAAATTAAACTTTCAAAAAGGATACACCTGGCAAATGCTCACAATCATTTCAAAAATACCAAGCATGCAAGAAGTTCCGTAAGATCTTTTTTCTTAACACAAAATTCCTGCATATACCAAGGATATACAAGTTATGCAAGTAAATGAAAGCAGCAACCTCTTTATCATGACCATCAAAAACTATGAAGGTACAGAAAAACGCTATAGGTATCGACTTATCAATATTGTTATCCTCCAGATCTTAAGAAAAAACTATGATATACCCTAGACATATCCAGTGGACACTCACTAGTGACAAGCTATGGATGAATTTGAGCACAAGATAATTTCTGACCTCTCCAACATTACTTAGCGCATAACCAAGCGTTCCAGCAATGACAAGCGCGTCACCAAGAAGAGGAGCCGACCCACCTGGAAATGATTTCAATTAGTACCCGGACAACAGAACAAACAATATTGCTTAATGCGATATTTCAATCATTGAAGTCGCTATATAAATCCATTCACTTGCTCACTTAATCAACTGAACTGAACTAAGAAAATCAATTATCTGATGATCCACCACCGGCCGAATCCGACAAGAGCACCGAACAAAGACCCACCACACACATAGCTGCACTAAAGAACTGACATAGACTATATCTAGTCCCTATGAATATCCATGTTAAGATCATAACCCATGGTGTTGTCCAGCAATCCAATAACGTGACACTCATAATCGACGAATATTGATATGCCTTAATCACTTCAAATCAAAACACATTCCAAATTTAGTACCAATGATTACACCAAAACACACCCAAATTTTAATTTTGCTACTTATTTCCACCAATAAAACATAAATTCTTCAACTACTTACCCAAAAAATTGGCTTGAACATCGATAAAACCCGATAAGAGATACCAATACCAAGGTACCTGCAAAACCAAATATTCAATTTTTATTAAAAATTTTTGACAAATTCATACTGAGTTGATAAACTGAACCACCCAACTGTTCTTACCATCAATTTCTGTCGACGGAACCGAATATAATGGCTATCAAGATCATAAGAATCCTGCAATACACATAAGAGACACATTAACAGCAGGAACTATGGGATGACTAGTAGGAAAAAATGGTACACTGACACATTTGAGCACAATGAAAAATTAATGCTTCATGTACAACAGTGTGCGATAAAAAGACTTACCAATCCAGAATCAAGAGGAACAATACGGAAACCGGAAGGTAAGAGAGGTGCATCAAAAGAGGAATCCATGGGAGCAAAGATGAGTTCAGCACAGGTGCTACATCCTCACCTTGAGCATCTGCCGAGAGGACGCCTGCTACTGACCTAGCCTCGACATTGACTGCTAAAGATAATCAAATTTCCAAGTACACCACTGGCGAAATGCAACTAAGATTTTCTATGACATAAGACATCATTCAAATTCGTTCAACGAGGAGTGAACACGACCAAGTCAAATATCCTCTTATATGCATAACCCAATAAAATTAAATACTAGTAGTCAGCTAAAAGCAACTGCGTATTCCCATCTATTTGTGTAAACACTGACAATAAACATTGACATCAATTGAAAAACACAAACAAAAAACATGGATACCAAATCATTAGGGGTTAAACAATATAACACGGTCGGACCCCCAATTCATATTTTACTGCAATAATCTCAAATCTAAACCAATTCATCTTATTTTACAGCAATAAGACCAAATCTAAACTAATTCATACAACTCCCACATTCCAATCCAACGATTCATACCATGAACCTAAGTGCATTTTAGTTTTTCGGAAAACTGAAATAAAAAAACTGAAATCAAAGATTAAACCCTAAAATCTATAAATTTAAATGAAACCCTAAGATTTGATAAACATAAACTTAAATCAATAAAATGGAAAAATAGAATCAGTTGAAACCCTAGAATCGATTAGATTCACATATGAAACACTAAAACTGAAAGAGAAAGGAGAAATTGAAAAACTGAAATCGAACAAAACAGATTCACAAATGAAATCGAAAAACTGAAATCAAAGATTAAACCCTAAAATTGATAAACTTAAATGAAACCCTAGGATTCGATAAACTTAAATCAAAATCTCTAAATCCTAGAAATCAAAATCTCTGAACCCTAAAAATCACAACTGAAACCCTAGATATCAAATCTGTAAACCCTAAAAATTAAGTCAAAGATTATACCTGATGATAGAGTTCTACACGATGATAGAGTTCAGAGATTGAGAAGAGAATAAAGAGCTCAGCTGAGCAGATCGAGATGGAGATGAAGATGGAGAGGAGAGGAGAGACTGAGTCTGTGGTTTTTGCGGAGAAAAAATGAAGATGAAATCGACTAAGGGGCAGGATATTGTTAGATTGGGAATAAGGGTGGAAAAAAAAAACAGAAGGCTTGACCAAAGTTTGACCGGGGCGTATTTATCAGTTCTAATGTACCCGACCACACACGTGCTTCGCACGCTTGAACTCAGTGCAGTTTCTATTAGCAACCTTACGGTGCGGTTGCAAAATTCGCAACAGATCTCTCCGTTGCGAAAAATTAGCAATGGGGATTAGCAACATAAATTTCGCAACGGCACCATTTCCGTTGCAAATATGGGTTGCAAATTCCTTAAAATGGTGTTGTGTTCGTTGTTGTATTGTCTCGATCTTGTATCCATAGTCAATCACACAAGTTATCTTGTTGTCGTATTGTCTCGATCTCGTATCCATAGACGATCACACGAAGTGTGAACCGATTAGTTTTATTGTCTCGACTCAGTCCATAGACAATCACTTTCGGAGAAAGGACTTATAGGTGGAAAAGTTTTAGATTGAGGTATATTTGTGTACCCTCGTCTTTTCACAATTATTTTCTTAACCGGAAGCAATTGAAACAAACATATACATTATAGCACCGCAATTTCACCGAGTTTCGTTAAGCAAAAACACTTGATACCCAACAATAAAGAAGATAGCAAAAAATAAGCCAAATTAATTGACACATTTTTTCTTAACTGGAAACAATTGAATCATAAACACACATACATCCATACACAATAATGGAACATGTCAATTGTACCGAAATTTTGTTAAGCAAAAGCAAAATATATGCAATATAAACAGGCTTTACTTAAATAGGAAAACGATTAACTAAGAAATTCGTTACCTCAGATTCCGCAGCCTCTTCTCCCCAGAAATATATATCATTAAGCGCAAGTTCAAGTAAGAACTCTCCTCCAGTGTGTTGTCATCCTCTCGCAAGAACAAAAGAACAACAACAAAGGCAACCTTTACCAGAGAAAGGTTGAAACGGTTTTAACTAATGCGTGCCAATAGCAAAAGTTTAAAACTCGAAACACATATGTTATGCTAAACACAACTCATGTAAACATAAATTGATTCAACATATTATGACTTTTCACATATGAGTTTCAATCGGAACACCTTATGATCCTTTGATAAAGCCTACCAACATGGGCTAGAACTTAATCCCGCTAAATCAAAAAGTCACACAAACCATAAGGGTCACATCATATGAGATCGAATATTAAGGTTAATGAAAACCGAAATCAGACATCCCATAGACCGAATACACATAGCAAAAGTATAAACATTCATTCACGGGCTATGTAATCGGTAACTATCACAAGAAAAATTATAAAGAAATAGTTTTATTCATAAATAATGATTGTTTTATTCAAAATAGACCTTATACAATAATTGAAGCAAATCAAAAGATTAATGTCTATTTTCTTCTAAATAGGAATCCTCAACTCTTTTAGAGTTTCTCGGTTTGCTTTGGGGTCAGATCAGGAGATCTCACAGGATTCCAATCATCTTCTATGATCACTAATCTCGATTCAACATTGTTATTGACTTCCTTTACTTCCTTTCGCAAATTATTTTCCATGTTCCTTACTTTACATAAAATTAGATCTAATTTTAGTGAAAGATTCTTGAAGAGATTATCATTAAGGGAGGAAATCTCTTCATTGGGAACATCTTGATGAAGTTCTGGAGTTGATTCTGAATCACCATCCGAAGATTCAAGACGAAGTTTCTTGTTAGGAAACAATATAGTCCATACTTTTTCAACTTTGCGTGAGTTGCAGCTAGATGTAGACATTTTGTCAGATCTCTATAAAATGAAATGCAACAACCTTCCTCTTATAAATAAATTGAGAATATTATTTCATTTAATTATCTTGACTAAAAAATTATTTTGAAATATTTTTATTAAAATATTTACATACATATCCTTACTGTTTATTTTTGAAGATAAATAATAAGGATTCATGTTTATGATCACCAAGTTATCGATTTTCGGTTGTTGAATTTTCTTCCCTTAGAAATTTCAACATTCTTATAGATTTGAGAGTCTTTTACTTTTGAACTGTTAAGTTCTCTTCTCAAATTTGAGACAAGATCTTGGTATCTAAAAATCACTTTATTCAATTTCTCAAGTTGATTCTCTGAGGTGATTTTCGATTTGGACTTAGATCTTGGTTTTTTGGATCGACAAAGTTTCTCTCTATGTGAGATACTAGGGCATTGTTTTTGATAATGCGCACATTGTCTGCATCGGAAACAAGGCCCAGAAGTATTCCGATTACAACCCTTAGGTTTGATAGGTTTATTCAACCTTTTCTTGTTATCACTTTTTGATATATTCACATCAAGAGTTGATTTACAAGAGCAGACAAGTTTATTCCTCAAATTCGAATTCTCTGCTTTTAACTTTATGATTTCATCTTGACAACAGTTGATGTCATGAATGAGTTTAGATACTTGTTCTTTCTCGGAACATGGAGAGAGTTCGATTTTCACAAGACGCTTGTTAAGTTTTTCTTTATCATTCAGATAACTTAGTATGATATGATCAAGCGATGATTTTATTCCTTTGTTTTCAGATTCAAAAGTCTGAGTTATTTTATCTTCACAAAGAAATTCTTGTTGAAAAATATTAGGAGTGAACTCTTCTTGAGTATTTATTGTTGAAAGTATTTCCGTATCATAGACTTCTGCAATGGTTGCAACATGGTCTATCATACAGTCTTGATTATCCTCATCAGGAGAATAATCATGAGTAGCGGTGTATGCATTTCTCTTCCATCAAATATTCTTAGTTGGACAGTCTGAAGAAATATGACCAAAACCTTGACATTTGTAGCATTGAGGAATAATATCATCGTCACCCCATGTATCTTCATTCTTAGGGGTAGAAATGTGATTTCTTCTTGATACAGGGAGATCTCTTTTTTGATGTTTCAACAATTTCTTGAATTGTTGAGTGTAAGAGACAAATGATGATTTAATTCAGCCTCATCTTCATCATCTAGAGCTTCATGATCTAGGGAGTTTCCTGGACTCTAATTCGGCGGATTTTTAATAGCTTTGTAGGCCAAGTTTTTGTCTTCCCTTTTTGACAAGCACTCCTGATCAAATATCTTTAGTTTTCCTACAAGAGAACTTCTTGATAAGGAATAAAGATCGTTAGCTTCGATGATTGCATGTTTTTTAGATTCGTATCTAGATGGCAACGATCTGAGAATTTTGCACACTATATTTTTTTTCCAGAAATAGTCTTTCCAAGAGAGAAAGAAGCATTAACTATCTCAGAGAGTTTAATATGAAACTCTTCAAAGGTGTCTTTGTCATCCATTCGAAGGTTTTCCCAATCAGAAGCGAGAGTTTGAAGTCTAGCTTCCTTTTCTGATGAGTTTCCTTTGAATACGATTTGAAGATTATTCCAAGCTTCCTGTGAAGTTTGACATGTGGATACATGATGTTGTAGATCATGGCTTACAGCATGTATAATAGCATTCAAACCATCTGAATTTTTCTTTGCAAAAGCCTTTTTTTCACCTGAATAATCCACTAAACGTTTAAACTAAGTTTCTCAACCTTCAATTTTAGGGCGATTATAACCATCGATGACTAATAGCCAAGTAGTAAAGTCTCGTGATTGAAGAAAAGATCTCAGAGCATATTTCCACAATATATAGTTTTTTCCGTCAAATCTTGGCGGTACGTTAACTGAAATCGATTCATGTGAACTCGAGTTCATTTCTTATAGGTTGGATCGCACCAAACACATATTGTTAGATCTTTTCGTGTTTGCCTGCTCTGATACCTATTGAAAAGACCAGGATACCCAAATACACCACAATCTCTCTTTTTTTCAACCTATAAGTCCTCTTACCGAAAGTGATCGTTTATGGACAGAGTCGAGACAATGCAACAAATCGGTATTCATACTTTGTGTGATTGTCTATGGATACGAGATTGAGACAATACGACAACCAAAGTGTGATACTTGATAATAGGTTCAGACTTAACCAAACTCTATAGGATCATTATCAAGTAATGCGGAGTTAACGTATGTGTATTTTACTTTTAATTATAATAAACAATTACAATTGCGGAACACATCAAGATTTTGTTAACGAGGAAAACTACAAATACAGAAAACCCCCGGGACCTAGTTTAGAATTGAATACTCTCAGAATTAAGCCGTTATACAAAATCTACACCAACTTCGTATAGTTGAGACCAAGAAACTACCCCTAGTTCACTTAGTTTCTTCAGTATCCCTGCGCTTCCGACTTCAATGAGTGGACGCACTGGAACAATTCCTTTAGATCGTATTCCAAACACTAAAGGAACAACAAATCTGTTTGGTAACAACTCTTTCGATCCTTTCAAGATAAAGATATCTCAAGTCATACGCAAAGGATCTTCCGTTTAATTTAATAAACTCCTTTGCCTGGTTAGATCAATCTATCCAATAACTACCAAAGTAGTTAAATTTAGATTTGCAATCAATCAATATAGATTCCATGAAGAAACTATAAAGTGGTGCCGATCTCACACAACTAATCAATCGAATAAATTCGATTCTAGTTAGATCCCAAGGTTTGTGCACACACAAAGATATGAGAACTAATAAGAAATCTTCTTCATCTTCAAATCTTCTTTAATCTTCAATAAAAACCTGCACAACACCACTTGAATCTCTTGTGATCAATCACACACAGAAAGGAGTCTGTTAATAATAGATTGTCACAAGATATCTTTAGATATACAAATAGTTCTAAAGATCCCGTCGATACTTCGATCTAGTTTGAGTGAATCTTATATCAGAAGAGAAGATTCTCAAGAATAAACAAACAAGGTGCAATCAAAGTTTCAACAACCGTTAGTCAATCAAATCAATCGAAAACTAATAACACTGCAATTATCTAGTTTCCCACCAACGGTACTCGTAGAACTTCTTGATCCCACAGAAGTCTTTAAACGAGCGGTCATAAGAGATTTCACCTAATAAGGATACTTTCCTCTCCGAATAGATGACTCCACCAGAAACAACAAGAATGAATTTTGCCTGGCTCTTAGGATAGTTTGCTAGAAATGAAAACTTAGGTATTTATAGACCAAGGATGTTTGGACACAAAGGAATTTCCAAAACCGAAAATATTGTCAAGACATGCAATGAATAGAAAATTTCAGTTTTCCTAATTCCAATAAATGCTTGTCCAAAATTTCCGAAATCTCTCAATAGAAAATTTCCAATTAGTAAATGCACATTACTAATTTTTATTCTCTAGAGATATGCATTTAATGTTGGTAATTAAAGCATATAAAACCAAAAACCTTAATTAAAAGATTCCCAATTTATTTCGGCACAGGATCTCCTTGAGTACTAAGATATATCTTTGAACAATTAATAATAAGAATTATTGTATGTGTTCAAAGTATGTTGACATCTTTTCACTGTAAATCCTTATTCGTATTTACATGGATTTACATTCTTGGAATCGGTTATACCACACTTCCAAACAAGTTTAGAATTGGTTCACCTATATTCCAAGATAACAATGTGATTGATCAAATATCAAATCACATACATGGGTTCCATCGGTTCTACTAATCACTAGGATCGGTTATACCTCATTATGGAAATACTTGTGATCGGTCACACAAGTTACCAGAACCGGTTACATCAGTTACCAGGATCGGTTACATCAATTACCAGGACCGATTACCATATTTTAATGGTATTGCTTGTGATCGGTCACACTAGTTACCAGGATCGACTACACCAATTACCAGGATCGGTTACACTAATTATCAGGACCGGTTACCAATTACAAGGATCGATTACACAACACTCTGTGATCGGTCACACCAATTACAAATATCGATCATACCATCTCATGGTGATTACTTAGGATCGGTTACACCAATTAATAAAAACTAGTCATACCAAATCATAAGTCAGGCATTGTGATTAGTTATACCAAGATCCATAACCATGTTACGATCGGTTCTACCATCTCACACATATTGGTAATCCAAAAATTTGCAATGAATAGCCGTACCAATAAGCCTAATGATTTCCCTTTCGATTCATAAAACAAGTTCATGAATGTACTTCCTTTAAAAGAATGTAAAACATTGTTTCCTAGGATGAAATCTTCACCATAACCCATTCACATAATCATAACAGTATATACAAGATTATGTCGATGTCATATCTATGAAGTTCAAAAGATAAGCGTTATACTTCGTAGTCTAATTCCCTAATACTATGATCATACAAATATGACCATGTCACATCACTAGAGTATTATACAATATGTACAGTATATACAGCTTCGCAGTTATGTTTTCAATATAGCACGACTTGAAAGATACATTGGGAATGAAACAGTTCAAGTCAATATTACTAACCTCAAGAGGAAGGATGATGTTGTCGTTGTAGTTCGCTTCTTCTTCACATTCTTCAGGTCTTCGGAGTAATACTTGTATGTCTTAATATTCCTAGACTTTCTAGTCTAACCTAAACGAAGTTGACTCTAGTATATAATCAAGCGACTTTAGATGAGTTTTTACACACTAAAATATGACAACCAAACTTGACATACTAATGCTTGGTGAGTTCAACCGAGCTATGCTCTAACAGTTTTCAATATAGCACAACTTGAAAGATACGCTAGGAATGAAACAGTTCAAGTCAATATCACTAACCTCAAGTGGAAGGATGATGTCACCGTTGTAGTTCCTTACTTGTTCATATTCTTCAGGTCTTCGGAGTAATACTTGTATGTCTCAACATTCCTAGACTTTTTATTCTAACCTAAACGAAGTTGACTCTAGTATATAATCAAGCGACTTTAGATGAGTTTTGACACACTAAAATATGACAACCAAACTTGACATACCAACGCTTGGTGAGTTCAACCGAGCTATGCTCTCACAGCTATGTCAGTCAAGTTGTTGGTATTTCTAAGAAGTTTTTTTTGTACTTATATTTGCTTTTATTGTTACTTTTGTACATAATTTATGATTATTGGCAGAGTCTGGGGAATCAATTGATGCGATGGACAACTGCGGACTGCCCACATGAAGGGCATTTCTTACAATGCACATCTGTGGTAAAATTTGATTTATGTTTATCAAGCTTGAGTTATTCTACCAATAATGTTGTTTTTTCATAAGAACTTTGAGACTCTGTTATAAGATTTGTGTTGTGGGAGATCCAGAAAATCTTCAAATATTTCTCAATTGAACACAAATCTTATCGATGATTATGTTTTCTTTATGGTTTGGTTCATTTGTTACTGTTAATTTTATCCCCTCGGTTACAGTTCATCTTAGGGCAGTAGGAAATGCTCCAATACTCAAAAACATGAATTAGTATCACTAAAGATACCAATGTTATACAAAACTATTAGGAATTAGGAATTTGGTTGTTGATAGTTTGCAAGCAGGTAATTGCACAATGTAGTAGAGTTTTTATTAATTTTGGTTGGAGTTAATGGTGCAATTTAAATTTCTTCCTCCGTCTATTCAAACCAATGCCTCTAGATGTTCATGCAGGGAGATTTGTTGTTTTTGCTTCTATAAGTGTTGCTTTTGGTGCTTAGAACACCATTAGTGGGGTGATAGATATTACAACTGACATGTAACCTCTAATTAATTTCTTTTTTGGTTTGTCTTTTGAGATAATATTAATTTTTATTAAATTCAATCCACTGGTGGTGTCCAGGTGTGCTTCTTGGTATGCTGCAATGTGCTGAAGTTCTTGTTGATGGCAGTTGTTGGGTAGTTCAATTACCTATATACCCTTAAATCGTTTAGTTCCTAATATACCCTTACCCTTAATATAAAAACCTAAAATCAGTTTTAAAAAAAATTAAAATCAGTTTCATTCACATAATCTCTTCTTCTTCCTCCCTCCCCTACTCTAGCCGAACTCATCCAAAGAAGAAAAAAAATCATCGTCGTTGAAATTTTAATCGTCGATTCGTGAAAATTTGATCGTCGATTAAACTCAACTATATAATGGGTCATACAAAGCAAAAGGAAGGGAGTAGGCGTTCAAAATCGTCTTCTAATCCATCAATTGAAAAAGAAGAAAAACCAATTGAACATAAAGGTGTAGATACCGAAATTGAACCAGAAATTGAACCAACTGAATTAGCTCCAACTCCGAAAATGAGGATAAGATTGTAAGTTCTATAAACCCAATCTCTTATTTGCTGTTTTTCATCGATTCAATGGGTTTAATTCCAAAAAAAATAAGGTTTTTGACGGTTACAGAACAGGGTTCGGCGCAAAATTGAGTTATTTTTTGAGCCGAACGGTTCTTCATAATTTCAGCCCGAAAGTGTATATGAACAAATCGACTTGAAATTTCATACGCAATTTACGCCGAACCTAGTCACAGATAGAGATGCAAAATGGGTTCGGCGTAGTCGATAATCCTAATTTTACGCCGAACATATATTGTTCATTTTCATAAATCTTATAAGTATAGAAGCTCGGCTTGTTTGAGTTTTTGAATCATAAGCCAAATAAGTCACTGTGTTTATGAATCAACTGATGGTGCTTAAGTTTGGCTTGAAATAATTTTAGAATTATAAGCCGAACAACTCATTGTGTTTAAGAATCAACTGATAGTTGTTGAGTTCGGCTTATATTTAGTTTTTCGGGCTAGCCGAACCTCATGATTTACTTTAAAAATAGTTCTTTGGTAGTGATAGAATTGGGCTAATGTTTTAATATATTGACATATAATAACTTTGTTTAGTGTTGTGCATTTTCTTCATAGTTGTCGGTCGATAAATTCCAAAATCGCATGACAAACATGAAGAAAATGCACGACACTAAACGAACACTATTACATTTCAATCGATATATCTTACATCCCTAGACTATAGTTAATTCACCATTTTTCTATTTTGTTCAATGTATTAATCAAGTTTTATACTTGTTTTAGGAAAAATGAAGTTCATAAGAGGAAGAAGATGGAGGTTACGCCTTATAATTCTAAAACTCCCGATCCTCGAGGAGGAGGTCACAAAAAATTGGGGGCAGGAGGCAGAGGAAGTGACAAAGATACCCCATTACAAATTAGTGAATCACTACCATAGATACAAGAAGAAGAAGAAGAAGAAGAAGAAGAAGAAGAAGAAGAAGAAGAAGAAGAAGAAGAA
>JAJJMB010004648.1:3973089-4143188 GCA_023531105.1 Papaver atlanticum | reverse complement strand
GTACGGTTACCCAAACCTAAATGAAGGTGCATTTCATTTGGGTATAATAAGCTAAGTTCGATCTAACGGTTGAAAGATATTAGCTTGAATCTAATCAGGTTTTCATCTAACGGTGAATATTGAATGCTTTGTTACCAAGGTAACTTAGATTGTAAACCCTGATTTGAAGACTATATAAAGGAGAACTCTAGCAACTGGGAAACCTAATCCCCACACCTCCTGTGTGATACTAGTTGAATAAGCTAGAGTCGATTCTCCTTTAACCTTAGGTTTTTCACGAAACCCTGTAGGTTAACGACTTCATTGGGATTGTTAAGCAAGACCCAACTATTTTCTCTGTAGTTGCATGATCTGATCTTACTGTTTCTATTTTGATTGAGTACAATCGTAAGATTCGCTTGAGATTTATATCTCCGATAGGCAAGATAGAAAAGTAGTCACAAATACCTTCATCTCACCGTTTGTGATTCCACAATATCTTGTTTCGTTAATCGATTAAGATTATTGTGAGGTGATTGATAATTCTAGGTTGTTCTTCCGGAATATAAGTCCGGGTTATCGATTGGTTCATGTTCACCTTGATTTATCAAAATACGGAACAAAAACTCATAGGTATATCTGTGGGAGACAGATTTTTCTATTCAATAACTTTTCTGTGTGAGACAGATTTGTTTATCAAGTATTCGACTTTGGGTCGTAGCAACTCTTAGTTGTGGGTGAGATCAGCTAAGGGAATCAAGTGCGTAGTATCCTGCTGGGATCAGAGACGTAAGGAATGCAACTCTACCTTTAATCAGTGTGAGATTGATTAGGGTTCAACTACAGTCCAGACCGAAGTTAGCTTTGTAGTAGGCTAGTGTCTGTAGCGGCTTAATAGAGTGTGGTGTTTAAATATGGACTAGGTCCCGGGGTTTTCATTATTTGCGGTTTCCTCGTTAACAAAACTTATGGTGTCTGTGTTATTTCTTTTCCGCATTATATTTTGTTATATAATTGAAATATCACAGGTTGTGCGTTGAATCGATCAATTGGTAAATCCAACCTTTGGTTGTTGATTGAAATTGATTGGTCCTTGAACATTGGTCTTTGGTACCGTTCAAGTTATTTCTCGTGTATTCAATCAGGCTCGCAAAATCCTATTTGTTTGATTGTGGATTGAATCGAGAAATTGATATATAACTCTTTGATATGCATTTCTTAAGATTGGGTCTAACTATCTAGTTGATTCTCTTGAAAGTATATTGGAGTTAGTCCATACAGATTGCTAACCGAAATATTGGGTGAGGTTGTTATACCCCCATTTTTTCAGGTACCCACAAAAAGTCCGACGAAGAAGTGGTATTGAGAAGCTGGTGAAGGCACAAGCGGAGGTGGTAGTAGCGGCCCAACCGGTGATGATGACACGACAGAAGATGAACGTGAAGGTGGCAGAAAAGGAGGTCGTGGAACCGGCAAGAGTGGTCGTGGTCAATGAACTTTTATGTTTGCCATGTTTGATTAAGTACACTTTTATCTTGGATTTGTTAACCTTGTTATCGACAACTTGACTTTTATGTTTTAATCGTGTTATAGATACCTTGAATTTTCAGTTTTAATCGTGTTAATAGACAAGTTCAGTGTCTGGATTTATTAGGTTCGGTTGGTCATGTGAATCTCCATATATGCCAAACCTCACAAGTTCAATATCTGGAATTTTCCAGGTTCGGCTAGTCCTGTAACTATCCATACAAGCCGAACCTAACAAGTTCCAGACATCTGGATTTTACCAGGTTCAGCTGGTTCCGTAATTTTCAGTATCAGCCGAACCTTCTAATTTACAAATAATATTTCCTCAACGACTAGTGTTTTTTTTTAAAGCACTGATCCGTTGGGGAATTTCTATATATAGTGTTGGCCCTCTCTAACAAAATTTTAACAAAACTTGTTGTTGTTCCTCAAAACCAAATTTTATTTTGCATTTCTATTCCAAAATGGAACCATTCACCGTTGAAGGCGATAAAATTCTTGTCAGAGCATTTATTCGAACTTATCGTGAACGGCCTAATGAACATTATTCGATGTTTTGGAAATGGGTTAAAGAATTCCAGTTTGAGTTAGATGGGAATCCAAAACGTCGTAAGTGGATGGAATTAGCTGAAAGATTTGAGTGTATCAGTTATACTATGCGAGATTACATCAGAATATTAAGATGGGTCTATCAACATCATCCCAGTTATACTAATGAAGAGAAGGTAAGTATCCCAAATCCACCGCGCTTATGTTAAGAAATAAGGTACGCTTTTGTTTGTATACTAACTTGCAAATGCTTCTTTTTTAAGGATGCAAGAATTCAAAGACTTTGGGAAATACCCAATAACAAGTATTCTATCTTTTACACCATCATGGCAAGGTTTTGTTGGAGGCTCGTAAGTAAAACTATTACCCGTCCACCCGAAGCAATGTACCACGCAATCGAGTGCCTCCGCTATTAGAAACCCACAAATGGGCAGTGACATCCAATGTTCTTGTGTGATGATGCAATCCCCATGTAAACAACGTTCGAATGCAATGTACTCCGTTGCCACCCCTGTGAAAAAGCGGGGGTCTAACAACCACACCCAATATTTCGCTGAGCAATTTGTATGGACTAACTTCAATATACTTTTAATAAAATCAACTAGACAGTCAGACTCAATCTTAAGAAAAGTATATCAAAAAGTTATATTTCAATTTCTCAATTCAACTCCAATCAAACAAATAGGAATTTGCGAGCCTGATTGAATATAAGAAATAACTTGGATGGTATCAAAAACCAATATACAAGTGTCAATCAATTTAATCAACAACCAAAGGTTGGATTCCCAATTAATTGAACTTACACACAACCTGTGATATTTCAATTATATAGAAAATATAATGCAGAAAAGAAATAACACAAACACCAAAAATTTTGTTAACGAGGAAACCGCAAATGTAGAAAAACCCCGGGACCTAGTCTATATTTGAACACCACACTGTATTAAGACGCTACAGACACTAGCATACTCCAAGTTAACTTCAGACTGGAATGTAGTTGAGCCCTAACCAATCTCATACTGATCAAGGTACAGTCGCGTTCCTTATGCCTCTGAATCCCAGCAGGACTCTACGCACTTGATTCCCTTAGCTGATCTCACCCACAACTAAGAGTTGCTACGACCCAAAGTCGTGAAAAACCAATCTGTCTCACACAGAAAAGTTTATTGAATAGATAAATCTTCTCTCACAGATAAACCTATGAGTTTTGTTCCATCTTTTGATAAATCAAGGTGAACAAGAACCAATTGATATACCGGACTTATATTCCCGAAGAACAGCCTAGAAATATCAATCACCTCACAATAATCTTAATTGTATGGTAGATAAACAAGATATTGTGGAATCACAAACGATGAGACGAAGATGTTTGTGACTACTTTTTATCTTGCCTATCGGAGAATAAATCTCGATCAAATCTTAGAGAACATAGTACTTAATACAATAGAAAACAACAAGATCAAAGCACGCAACTACAGATAAAATAGTTGGGTCTGGCTTCACAATCCCAATGAAGTCTTCAAGTTGTTAACCTACAGGGTTTTGTGAAAAAACTAAGGTTAAAGGAAAATCGACTCTAGTCGCAACTAGTATCACACATGAGGTGTGGGGATTAGGTTTCCCAGTTGCTAGAGTTCTCCTTTATATAGTCTTCAAATCAGGGTTTGCAATCAATGTTACCTTGGAAACAAAGCATTCAGTATTCACCGTTAGATGAAAACCTGATTAGACTCAAGCTAATATCTTTTAACCGTTAGATCAAACTTAGCTTGTTACACACAAATGAAAAGTGACTTCATTTAGATATGAGTAAACGTACCTAAACGTGTGCACCTTTGTTGGCTCAACAATAGTTAACCGAAGTTAGCCATATGAACACTTTCATATCAACCTTATTCATCTTAACCATAACTAGTTCATGAACAAACCGATTTTAGAACATAACCCACTCAAGTATACAAACGGGTACGCATACCTAAGTGGACGGACTAAGTTTGGATTCGCCAGTACGCGAACTGGTACGCATACCACCAAACTCAGTAATGTCCCGGAACTTGAACCTCACGCCAGTACACGTACCGGTATGCATACTTGGTTCCTGGACCTTGACTAAACCAATCAGTACGCATACGGGTATGCATACCATGGTTCTCGGACTTGGATTACACATATGCAAGTACGCATACTGTGCTTATATACAATTGTTCTAAACTCCCATTTCAATCATTGAAACATTCTCGGAAGACGACAATAGCTGTCTCACACAAACTGTTAGCTTCAAAGCAATTTTTAAGTGATCGAATGATCAATACGAAACATTCCGAGTCTACATCAAATGACTGTCTCACACAATTCATGTAAGATGTTACCGGGCGATTTTCACATGATCATCTTTTGACTTTCGTCAAAAATATAAGATGAACTTGGTTAAAGTGAAAGCTTACCAACACATATTTCGATAAATATGTAAGCGAGTTAAACTCAACTCGAAATATCAAATGTGTATAATTGAAGTCTATATAGCTATACAACTTTTGTCTCAAATTCGAGATATAGTAGATAGACTTTTGAGTGATAGATGAGTTCAAGTCTCCACATACCTTTTTTTGATGAAGTTCCACAAGCTCCCCTTAGTAATTCTTCGTATTTGATCGATGAATGCCGTGAAGTCTAATGCTCAACTATACTTTCTACCCTAATCCGATACTTAGCTATAAGTGGACTAGAAATCAAGACTTATAGTTTTGGAAACTAAACTTGACAACAAGCTTGAGATAGCAACGCTTGCGAGTTCGACCGAGCAATGCTATAACACCCTACATCTATTTTTGAACCACCTCTCATCATTGTCTTGTAGAATTCTTTGTTCTGGCGTAGGGTTTGTAACAATCGTTGCCTAATATAGTTGACTTCATTTTGTTGGGGCACGAGATTGTTCCCTTCTTTAAAAAGACCAAGTTGTTCCGCCGTGACGTAATATCCACAATTTCCATCATCTTCTACGTTTTCCATTGCTATAATATGCTCATGAATTACCGGTGGTAGGTCTACCAAGTAGTTATCGTATATAAAATTGATAGGCCATAAATAGTTACCGGACTTATCTCTTTTGGGTCCTCTCATCCTACCTATTTCATGTACGGTCCTTGTTTCCTTTATTTTGGTTTGTGAAGGATATATCTTACTCTTCCCTTTGACGTCCTCTTTACTATCCTTTGCTTGCGATGGACAATTATTTTCCTTGACCTCTTTGTTACTTGTTTCGGCTTTTTAAATACTCGGACGACCACGTTTTCTTGGAACTTTCACTTCCTCCTCCTTCATCACCTTCTCAATTTCCTCATTGCCTTTATATACCTTGCATCATGGTACTCAACGCCGGATGGATCCCTATGGGTATTCAATAGTTCCTTGTTGGCTTGTCTAGTTTGGAAATTATTCATTTTCTTACTCTTCCTACCTTTCGGGACCCCTTAATCCGGTTCCAAAATATTCTCTTGGGTGAAAGGATACATGACCAGCATCATGTTGTGCCATATGATTTGTTTTTGAGCTCAGAATATCTTCCTATACATTTCCGCCAACTTTTTCCCATTTTCTGTGTCCCAAATCTCTAGATCATCCTCGTCATCTTCGGTTGGGAGAGGCTCAAAGCTTAATTATTTCAAAAAAGGATCAATATCCTCAAATGGTATGATACCATCCTTGTACCGAAGTATGTCATGGCGGCATGGAAGTCCCATAGATGTCTTCATTTTACAAACACACTCTTCCTCCAAGTTAGCGGATAATTTCTCAATCAACTCCACTTCTTTCATCAGTAAGTTAATGCATAGATGAGAGACTCTATAAGATAATCTCCGTAGTCATTTACTATCATAATCTTTGTGTTTGAACATAAGGTTATGTTCGAACGCCACTTTAATTCTCACAACATCACTTTTGAAATATTCATCAATTGCATCAAATACCATGACAAACGTGTCAACGCAACCAAAAAGGTTCTTCTTCAACCGATAATGAGCCGACTCTACCATACTTGTGGCTTGGTTGTCGAAATGTTTGTGTCGATTTGTGAAACAAGCCACAAACCTTTATTTATTAGGTTCCAACACATCTTTGAGCAAATAAATAATGACGTCGGGGTAGTCGGTCCTCCAATAATCAATAAGCATTTGAACCTTTTCTTTGTAGACTTCCTCGGTGATTGACCATACCAAAGATTCCCACTCGCCGGAGAAAGTAGCCCACAACCTCTCACTCTTGTCATACTCTTTCATGAATTCCCTCTTTTTCGTTACTTGTTTTTCCTCCGGTAGCTTAGAAATATTCTCTAGTTCTTTCAACTTAAGTGGTTGAATTATCGATTGGCATTTTTTCCTCACATTGCACCATATATGAAACGTACAAAGAAAGTTGAATGCATCCGGAAATACCTTATTAATAACATACATCAACGATGAATCTTGATCGAATACGAACACTTTAGGAATAGCACCCTCCCGGAAGATTAACTTCAATTGTTCTAACCCCCAAACGTAACTTTCTTTCTTCTCGTTTTTCAAGAAACAAAAAGCCACGGTGAACGGTGCCTTTGTCGACGTATGCCCAACAATGTTCATCAACAGCATCTCATATTTGTTAGTCTTGTACGTGCAACCCAATATAAGAACTTGTGGGAAGCAGAGAGCCAATTGGACGTATTCCGGGTGGGCAAGAAAAAGGTGTGTGACTTGACTGAAGTCATCCAACTTCTTTTGGCAAGCGTAGTTATGCTTCACCCCTAACCACATAACTTGTTGCATCACCATCCTACCTTGGAAATTGAGTATTCTCAACTTATTTCTTGCATTGTAGATAGTTTGCATAGTCGACTTATTATTCTTGTCGTCCTCCTTCAATTTACTAAGAATCCTAGACGGTGCCATACATGCTCGTGTCATTTTATCTACTTCGTGCATTTCGTTGGGTTTGAGTCGCACGCATTTTATATATTCGTCAAGGTCACGTGGATGTGGGTGGTTATGACGACAATCCATAGTTTTATTCATAACTCAATATTCTTGATCTTTGTTGAAATACTTATTCTTGAGGTTGAAAATGATCTTGAAAGGGCACTTTGTTTTCTTCGTCTTTGTCCTATTCTTTCTCCCGGTCTTCCCAACATATACAGAACCCTTTTTAGCCTTGCTATCGCCGGTTCCACTTCGCTCACAAATTATTTCAAACCGATCCTGTCGGCTTTGTTGTTCACAAACTAGTACGCAGTTTATTTTCATTGCGTGTTCCTCAGCCCAAGCCTGTGCTTCGGGTTTACTTTTCCATGTGTACGTTCATTCAAACACAAATAATTAGTAAGAAAAACTTGGGAATATTCTGACAACATTAAGGTAAACACCAAATTCTTACATACCGAATCATTTTGGAAGTGATCCTTAGTATCTTCGTGAATTACGTCTATGGGATCAGGTTGATTGTCCATCGGTACAGGTTCACCAAGCACGATCTACAAAGAATATCACAAGGTTAGGTACTACGAAGGAAAATTAATGATTAGGTTTGGCTTAAATACTAATTAACCAACATGTCCGGCTCTTACGATATTCACAATATGTGCCGAAACATTAACAAATTCTGAACCCAACAAGTCTCAGGAATATTAATGGTAATGTTCGACATGTATACTACTTATGTAGCAAGCCGAACCAAGTATTTCCAAAAGTTTGGCTCTTACGATATTCATTAAATGAGCCGAACCATTAGTGTATTTTCTTCCAAAAACTCTTATGAATAAGTTCGAATTGTTATGAAACTTTCAAATAAGCCGAACTAGGATCTAGAAAATAGGCGCGAAGTTACAAAATACAGGTTCTGCGGCTAACGTTAACAATTTCAGCTAGCCGAATTGTTCATCATTTGTACAGAACCAGGTGAGTTTGGCTTCTAATTATAAGCCGAACATATTCCTGGTTCGCCGAACATATTCCTGGTTCGCCGAACCATGGTGAAAAAATACAAACTTTTGATGATTTCAACCTACAAAAATGAAATTAAACATAAGAAAGAAGTATACATGTGTAGTACTAACATTGGGTTCATCATCAATGTCTTCATCATCTGGATTTGGCTCATAAAAATCATCAACTTAAGTTTGAGTTTGAGTTTGAGCTTGAGTTTGTGTAAAATCATTCTCATAATCTAAGAAATCAGCCATTTCCGGATCATTGTTGTAGTTGATGTGTATTTTCCTAGGTTTTTTAGATGAAGATTGTCATTCCTCATCCATTGAATCAAAATACAAGTTTTTTTTCTCACTTTCCCCTTCTCCTTCTCCAAAAAAACCTAACTTTCTTCCTCAAAAATTTTCATCTACACAAACTTTTATAACTAAATTATCTTAATCACTAATCATTAACATTAATCACCAATCATGATTATTAATAACTAATCATTATTATTAACATTAATACTGAAAGGGTAGAGTTGCCATTACCAAAAATATTTGGTTAAGGGGCTATTGATTTTACTATTTCGAACTTTTTTTTTTCTTTATCCAGTATGCCCTAAATTTTTTAGAACGATGTTTTGGGGACTACCCCAAAACAGTGGGGGACTATTTTGTGATAGAAATGTCTATCCTATATTTATAAGGGGTGTCCTAAAGTGTGGAAATGACTAACCTACCCTTAACCTAATTTAATTTAAAACAAACCTAATAACCACATATATATATATAACCACCACCTCCTCCCACCACCGCCCAGCACCTACCACCTCCAACTACTACCACCACCAACCACCACAACCTCTATGTATATAGCTTAATTTAAATTATTAACGAAGATATTCTCACAAACCCATTACTTGTCATTCGTTTTTGGTTGAAGAAATGAGAAGTAATCATCAAAATGAGTTGAAAATGAAAGTTGCAGAGAGAAGTTCGGCTAGGAATTATGTGAAACATTTTGTCGAACTAGCCGAACTCAGCTTTAATGGAGTTTTTTATTTCAGAAAAAAGTTCGGTTACCTCGCAAAAAAAAAAATCCCAGTCGAACTTTTAGTTCGGTTACGTCGCAACTTTTTTTCGTTTTTTTCCTAACCGAATTTTTAGTTCAGTTTTGTCTCAATTTTTTTCTACTAACCGAACATTTTTTCTGAAAACCAATATATTGAGTTCGGTTACGTCGAGAGAGAAAATTCCTAGCCGAACTTTTAGTTCGGTTACGTCGCAACTTTCTTTTTCCTAGCCGAACTTTTCTCTGAAAGCAAAAACTCCATTAAAGCTGAGTTCGGCTACCTGTGTCTTCAGAACCATTAGCCGAACTACACTTGCAGATGAGTTTGGCTACCTGTTCTTCAGATGTCGTAGCCGAACTTCATTTCCATGGTCGAAATCAGTTTATAAATTTCTCATTTTTTCGAAAGTTTTTGTCAATTCAAGCAACATTAACTAAATTTGAAGTATACCTAAGTACCCAAAACCCTCATTTCGAAATCAACCATCTTAAAAACCGAACTACAAGTTTGGTGTTGACAGATCAAAGTTCGGTTACCACATAGAAACTGCGAAGTAACGGAACTATATTTTATCAAAGTTCGGTTACCTATATAAATTTATCGACTAAACCGAACTCAAAATTTTCAAATAAATAAGGAGTTCAGTTACGTTTTTTTTTTTTGCGAGCTTACCGAACTACATAGTTCGGTTACCTAAAAAATCCTAATTGGCCGAACTGTTCTTCATATTGAAAGTTCGGTTACCAAAATCTAGGGTTTTCAAAATTTCTCCTAGCCGAAATCTCTACTGTAACGACCATTTTCAATGGTTTTTGATGATTTCTAATCGATTTCTTCAACAAAAAACGATTCAAAGGAATGGGTATGAAGGAAATTACCTGCGGATTTTCATTTTAATCGAATCGGACTTCTTGGTTGATGTTGGAGAAGAAGAAGAAGAAGAAGAAGAAGAAGGAGGAGGAGGAAATTAACTAATTTAATTACCAAGGGTAAATTTGGTATTAAAAAAAATTAGATAAGGGGTAACCCAAAACTATTTCAAATGTCCTACCAAAAATGAAGGAGTAGTACCCCACCTATTTTGAGTAGTCCCCAAAACATCATTCATTTTTAGGTATGCCGGTTCAAAAATCGTTTAAAAAGTTGTACGAAACAAAAGAAAGGCCCACGAAAAAGAGCCCAAAATAAAAAATGGTCCAATAAGCCAAAGGCGGACAGGAAACGCTAGTCTTTCTTTTTTGTTTTTCTAATAATTTTCCCTCTCTAGGGTTTTAGGAAATATAGTAGCTTTCCTGGTTTTGTAATTTTTTCTTTTAGTTATTCACTTCATTCTTTCTTCTGAATCTAAAACCAGAGTGAGGGATATTTCGTGATGTCCTTTCAGAAACCATATGCGAAGAAGAATCATCATTAAAAGAAAGGATAAACAATGTCGTTTCAAGGATTCTCTACTCCTCAACAAAACCTTTTTCAACCCCAATCTCAACCTAATTCCTTTCAACAAACTAACCCTTTTCAACAGCAACAGCAGCAACCGCAACAGTTTCAATTTCAGCAGCAGCAGCAGCAGCAACAGCAACAGCAACAATTATATCTCCTAACCAACGATAAAACTCCAGCGACTTATAATACCAAATGGGCTGATCTTCATCCTGATTCTCAGAAAATCCTTCTCCAGATTGAGTAAGTTTACGGGTTTCTTTTCTCTCTTCATAATTTTTTTTTTCTTTTGTGAAAAATTAGGGATTTATTTGCTTAAATAAGTTGGAAGCTAAGATTTGTTGGTGAAAAGATTAATTCTTGGATGAATTTAGCGCTACCCACTTGCGAAAAGACTGATATTAGATTTAACTATTTAAGGCTTTAGGGTTGGATATCTAATTGATTTATGTTGAAATGTAGAGAGAGAATATTGGAATTCAGGGATGAAAGCCAACGACTTGATCAATGTAGCCGTCTTTACGATTCTTCGGTCTCCAATGATGGATTCGAGCTCGATGCTAGTCATATTGTGCAGGTTTTAATCTTCTTGCAATTCTTGTACACTTATTTCTCAAGTATTATGGTGGTATTTATCTTAGTTGCTATTAATCAGTGCTAGCCTAAGTTATCTGTTTCGTTGTGTGTGAATAAATCAAAATATGCTTCGTTTAATCTTGTTTGGTAGTTATTAGTTAGTTTTCTGTTAAAAAGAGCAAAATGATTACACAAAGGTAAAAGGATTTGAATTTGAAGTTTTGAACTAGTTAAGTATGGAACTTAATATCCTTTGCTCATAGTCTTAGTGTTGAATGAAACTCCAAACATAACTACATGTCTGTGAAGAAATAGTTATTTGGGTTTTCTGTCAATCATCTTAAAAGTGCTTGTCTTAATGATTATCAACATCCCTTAGGAAGGTCTTTAAACCCATGTAGTACTTAGTACCTGTAGTTTCGTACTGCTACTGTGAATCCTCAACTCTGTGTTAATATTACAGGAACTTGGGGGAATCAGCACTGGCATGGAAAGAGAGAAAATTGTACTGCAAGAACTGATGGTTGTCATAAAAGACATAATGAGAAACACAGAAGTTGCAGTGCGTTCATTCATGATACTCCGCCCTAGGTTTATTCATCCAAAGGTGGGAGCTGCCGCAAACGTTAACGCCCAAGGTCAAGCTCAAGGATCTCCAAGTGCGATTACTCCATCAGTATCTACCTCCAGTGTACCTGAATATGATTTCTACAGTGGGCTCCCAAGGAGACCATCACCTTTCATGCAGCAAACAGTAGCCAGATTAGAGAAATATCTTGGTGAGTGCCGCCAGTGTGTTGAAGAATTAGAGCAACTGCTCCTCTCCGATTCTGAGAGATCTTCTGGTTCAGACTCATCATTGTTGCAGTCTTTACCAAAGGTTTTGTCCAATGTGCACGATTTCTTTGTTCATGTAGCTGCCAAGGTGAGAATTGCTAATGCTCCGTTCTTTGATTTATTAAAGATGCTTCTTATGCATCATATTTTGAGACTTGCCTTTGTGTAATAGTAGTTAATGTTTTACTTTTTATTCTGCTTGGCAGGTGGAGAGTCTTCATCAAGGCATTGAATCCATGAAATCAGCTTATCTTGCTGACCAACGGCGACGAGGGGATAGTAATGATCCATTTCTTGAGGCAGATCGGAGGCAACTGGCCAAACAAGAAGCTGCCTCTAAGAGAGTTCATCCAACATTACATTTGCCCGCCGTTTCACAACCATCTACTCAGGTAGCAGGTTTGTTTGCTAGTTCAGCAACACCAGCTATAAATGCACCACAACCATCATTAGGGACCACGCCAGCTTCTTCAGGGAGTGGCTTCTCTCTCTTCTCATCCCCAGCTACTGCTCCATCTGCCAACTTGTTTTCTACCCCAGCATCTGCTCCAACGTCGTCCCTTTTCGGTCCATCTGCTGCTTCTCCTCAACCTCCAATTTTAGGGACACCGCAACCATCTTTGTTTGGTCCAACCCCAGCTCAATCTTTTGGTTCTACTCCTGCCACTGGGACTTCACCTTTCTCTTCTACTCCTTTCCTATCAGGTATGTGGTTTTCTTTTCTTCTCGGGTCTGTAACAGTTTTGCTTACTTAAATTGTGTATAACTGAACCAAGCAAACTGTTAGCTCCAGAAAATTAGTTTCATAATTTTATACCATATGGCACTTGAGTTTTTCCACGCCATGTCACAAGCATATTTCATCTCCATCCTTTTTTAACGGGTTAGCTTAGCTGGTTAGTATTTACTTTAAGTTTCTTTAATACGTACTGTCATTGGTGTTAGCCAAGCTGACTCATGACTGCATAGTGGCCCACACAAACTACAGCTAAGGCACCAGAAGCAACTTATATATAGGCATAGAGAACTAATTTGGGATTTTAGCTACTCTGTTTATTTACTCAGATTCCTGGATTGTCTCAACTTCAACTAGTAGGTTATATATATTTTCATCATGTGATCACTCTGCGCGCACATATTTATTCTTATCACTTTGGTCTTCTCAGGTCAACCGGCAGGATCTGGGTCAAGCTTTAACAATGTTTCTGTGAGTAGATTTGCTTAAACTTGATAGCTAAAAGTTTAATTGTTTCGTGCTTTGTAATATATCTGCAGTAGAGGACCATTCTTCTTCATACACGGTTTTTGCTGAATCCAACTGTTATAAGTTTATAACCCTTCATGTTATAAATGGTATATTGGTGTGCCAGTGTTGTTTATATGAATTGTGTCAAGCTATAATGTTATTATCTGTTTTGTTGTAACAACTGTACCACCTCTGTTTTGTTGTAACAATTGTAACACCTGCGCGTGCTTGTCAAAAAATTTAACAAAAAATGCTGATCTATTGTAGATGTATTAATGTTCGGCCAAAATGGATAGGATAGAGCAGGGTGACTCTTGTTGAAATAGTGGAAGTTCTTTAATATATTTGTCGACCTCATCAAAATGGTTAATGTGTTGTATGTTAGAAATTATGCAGTGGGAGTGGGTTGCCACCATTGTTACTTCTGTTTTGCATGTTGTCTGAAACTGTTCTTATGTATTTCGATGGGTTTTCATTAGTCTGCAGTGTGTAAACCTGCGATAGCTAGCGGCAGGTTTATAAGAAGAAGACATTATTTAGTTTTTTTTCATTTTTCCCTGAGTCTTTGTTCTTGTGCAGAAGTCTTCTCGGCCAAAATCCAGGACTGCAAGACGCTAGTTATACCTCAGAGACAAGACGCAGTTCAATAAACCAATCTGCCTGCTATTTGTTTCTACCAAAGGCATGAGAGTTCCCAACCGTTCTAATAGCAGCTTCGTTCGGTGATCCCTTTTGTTGAACCTTCCCCTAGTAATGTGACCAACCACTGAATCCAAATCTTAAGCTCGGTCATTCCTTGCAATGGTGTTGCATTTTTGTTGCATCTTGATTGTTGAGTTTGTTCTTATTTTTTGTAATTTGGATATATCGTGTTAGTGTCGGATATAAAGTCCCAAGCTCATGTAAACTGTAGATTATTAGGAAAAAGATCTCCGTTGAGAGAGAAAGTAAACCTACAAGGTTTTCTTCTTATTATGGTTGTAGTCTTTTTAAGATTTAGACAATGTATAATTAACTTTAACGTTATGGTAAATGTTTACATATTATGTAGATCAACCCTTGCCAAAGGGACTGAATAGGAGGAGTTGGCAAAAGAAGTGCAACAATTAGGAACACTGGAACAGAGAGATCCTAGAATTTTAATGGGGCCTGAGGTGAGGTTACCGAATCACTCAGTGGGATCTTAATCTTACCCCACGTGTTCATATATGCTGCAGGCTGTTCCAGCCTCCCTCCTTTCGGTCCACTCCTGCATCATTCAACAATAACTTAACATAGAAATCCTTATTTTGACCTGGACTCTTGGATGTTATATATGTTGTTGAATAGGTAGTGTTGGTAAAGATGATGGCAGTGGGCCAGTGGCACTTCTTCTCCCCACTGTGTATATAATATGCCCGTTGACCTTTCCTTACTTCCTTGGGGTTTTCTGCTGAGCAGCAGCCTTTTAACATACATATTGATCATTACATGATAATTCAAAATCTGTGGCTGTGATCTTGCATTAACTCTATAGAGTTATCACTCTATAACCCAAATGTGTCATGATTCAAATCTTTGGCTGCCCCAACTGATTGGGGGCAGTTGACAAAGTAATTTTTTTTTTTTTGTTTTTTGGATATAGTTTGAAGTTCTACTTTTGTTTTCTTTTAGGATGGATATTGGGCCAGTCAGACGTTTCTCGGTTTTCTCATTTTTATTATATTTATTAAATAACGGATATGCTACTATAAATTAGAGATTTTTTAATTTTTTTTGATATAAAGAAGTAAATATATTAACTAAGCAATATAATACAAAAGGTCTACAATTTCATTTATATTAAAAACATTAGAAATAATGCTTTTTTTTTGCACTTGTTGTTGCAAATGCTTTGATATTTGTTGTAGTCTTCTGATCCTTGCTTCTTTAGCTACTGAGTCTGCTGCTGCATTGTGAACTCTGATTATGAATCTTACCTTAGCTTGTGGTAAATTTCCTAGATAAGATAAAATTCTTCTATCGTATTCTCTGTTGTCCAAGAAATATCCGATCCTTTTTTGTTGATGGAATCCGCTAGCACTTTACAGTTTGTAACAATAAAAACACTAGAGAGAAGATTCTCCTTTAGCCAAATTAGCGCTTTTAGTAGAGCTTTTGCTTCTGCGTGTAAAGCCGAAGAAGCCCAGTCTGAACATGCGGATAAATGCATAAAAGCTTCTTGGTCGACCGAATACAGGATGAAAGCATATCCCATGGATAGGTTCTCTTTATTGAAGGACGCATCTGCGAATATTATCCAATCCGCGTTTAAGTTATTCCAATAATGTTTAGATGAACTCTTTTGCTGAATATCTTTTTTTTTTTTTCTGGGTATTGTCTGGTGAGGATTGGATGAACTTCTTGATTTGTTGAATCAAAGAAGTTGGATCTGGAGAGGTTTTTCTAAACACCACTTCACATCTATATTTCCAAATAAACCATATGATTGTTCCAATCTGCACACAATATTGCGAAAATCTTGGATCCTTTAGCCAACTTTCCACCCACTTGCTAATGGAGTCTGCGTTAATTTGCGAATTAACGGCATCCATAGAGCAACCAAACCAAATCGATCTAGCAAAGTGGCACTTTCTGAATAGATGATCTTCTGTTTCTGTCGCTTGGTTATTACATAGAGGGCACTCATGTGAGATTTCAGAGTTATGAGCTGCTAATCTGCTAGTGGTTGGAAGCGCTTTTTGAACTAGTTTCCAAATAAATAGTCTAATCCGCGGGATTGCTTGCAACTTCCATAATTTATTCCAAGGAAAATCAATAATCTCCTTATTATCTGAATTTTGACTGATGAGGTAGTTATAGAGGTTTTTAGCCGTGAAATTCCCAGATCTATGATGTTTCCATCTGATTCTGTCCCTCTTCTCCTTGTTCGGAGTAATAGCTAAAATTTTACTCTTTATTTCTGGCGAGAAGAATTCATCTAGTTTCCCAGTGTCCCATGACCCTTCAGTACTTAGTAGCTCTTGAACTTTTTGCGGTAATAGGTCTACTCTGTCACTTGGTTTATTTATTCTGTCTGTATTAGGTATCCATCTGTCTTCCCAAATCTTTATATTAGCGTCATTTTTCACTTGTCAGAAAAAATTTCCTTTTATAATATTGAGACCTTTTTGGATGCTTGTCCAAATCCAAGAGAGCTCATAGTTTCTCTTTGGTTCGAAAGGGTTTGAACCTTGGTAATATTTTGCTTCTAGTAGTTTCACCCACAGTTGATCTTTTTCAGTTATTACTCTGCTTGCTAGCTTCGTTAGGAGAGGTATGTTGAAGTTATAGGGATTTTTAATTCCCAAACCCCCCTGAGATTTAGGTTTACACATGCCTTTATATAACCACATTTTCTTTTTGACTTATATTTCTTCCACCAAAAATCCCTTTGAATTTTGTCTAATTTATCTAACGTTTCTTTAGGAAGAGCTATCATTTGCATCTGATAAATCGGGTAAGCTTGGAGTATTGATTGAATTAGAACAGTCCTCCCCGCTTGAGATAATAGCTTTGCTTTCCAACCTTGCAAGGTATTATAATATCTTTGAAGAAGCGGTTCGAAATTCTCTTTTCTGTTTCTATCAAAAAAGAGGTGTTCCGAGGTATTTGTCCTTTTTAGTCATCAGCGGTACTTTAAGGATTTTTGCAATAATTTTTCCATGTTTGGGATGGATTTTAGGGATGAAATATATACCTGATTTTTGCAAGTTTACCATTTGCCCCGTTATCTCCCCAAACTTAGATAATATATCCAATAAATTTTTTGCTTCCCCTAGATCCGCTTTGGTGAACAGGAAACAATCATCAGCGGAAAAAAGGTGGGAGATAGTAGGGGCATGTTTATTTATTTTAATCCCTGATATCTTATTGTCTTTTCTAGCCTTTTCGAGGAGTCTTGAGAGTATCTCCATGCAAATTAGAAATAAATATGGAGATAGCGGGTCACCCTGTCTTAAACCCCTTGAGTTGGAGAATTTTGGGCCCGGGGATCCATTTAGAAGGATGGAGAAAGAAGTGGTGGAAATGCATTGAGAAATGAGGTTTACCCAGTCATCGCTAAACCCAAACGAAGATAATGCTTTTTTGATAAAAGGCCACTCAACTCTATCAAAAGCTTTGGATAGATCAATCTTAAGAGCTAGGAAACCCTTTTTCTTTTTGGAGGTTTTCATCGAGTGAAGCAGTTCATGAGCTATGATAATATTATCCGTAATTTTCCTCCCTGATAAAAAAACAGATTGATTTGGGGATATCAACCTATTTAAAATGGGTTTTAATCGGTTGGCTAGGATTTTTGATATGAGTTTATAGGTTGTATTGCTAAGGCTGATAGGACTAAAATCTACCGGAGTTTGTGGAGTTGATATTTTTGGTATGAGAGTAATGAAAGAGTGGTTGAAATCTTTTTCCATAATCCTTGTTCTAAAGAAATCTTGTGTAGCCTTTATTATATCCGGACCTAATATATCCCAATTAGCTTTGAAAAAACTTGGCTGGAAACCGTCCGGGCCTGGAGCACCCCAAGGATTCATGTGAGAAAGAGTTGACCAAATTTCTTCTTTTGTTGGAATTTGGGTTAAAGTTATGTTTTCCGAGTCTGAGATGCAAGGTTGGATGATTTCTAAGAGGTCCACATTGTAGTTATTCATTAGCGAAGTTCCTATTTGGGTGAAATGGTTGATTAATAGGGAATTGATTTGATCTCGATCCGAGAGCCAGAGACCAGATGGTTCTCTAAGAGAATGTATAGCATGATTTTATTCCTATTTGAGGCAGAAGCATGGAAGTATTCCGTATTTTGATCATATTCTCTAAAGAATTTATCCCTTGAGAGTTGGTGATAATAATCATTTTTAATTTCGTACCATTTGCCCAGTTCAGCTTGAAGGCTTTTGAGAATATCTATTTTGGACGATATGTTTCCGGATTTATGAATGTTATCTATTTTGATATTAAGGTTTTTGATATTTTTATGAATATTACCGAAGACGTCTGAATTCCATTGGGCTAGATCCGATGAAAGGGATTTCAGGTTTGACCAGAGGTTTTTAGATGAAGGATTAGAGGAATAAAGGTTCCAAGACGCCTCCACAATAGTTGATAGCGTGGGGTGAGAGAGCCAAGACCTAAGGCATCTAAAGGGCTTATTTAGTCTTTTTGTTTCCGGGTTGGAGTCGAAAAGTATAGGAGTGTGGTCAGAGCCAACTCTTGTTAGGTGACTTACCTTAGTGTTATGGAACATTTGAATCCATTGATATGATATTAAAGCTCTGTCAATTCTCTCGCATATATTAGCCTCTCCACTTCTGTTGTTTGACCATGTGAATTGAGCGCCTTCATAGCCCGCATCTTGTAATCCCAAAGAGTCTATTATCTGAGTTACGAACGTTTTGTTGCTTGAGCTTGTGCTATTTCCACCTTGTTTTTCTCCCGGGTCGAGGATTATATTCAGGTCCCCAATTAGTACCCATGGCTTTTTAACTTGTTTCGATAATTCCAAAATATGTGACCATTGAGCTATCTTTTCTTCTGCTTCAACTGCACCATAAACACATGTAATTTCTATTTCTTTTTCACCAATTGTTGTTTCAAAATGGCAAACATTTAAATGGCAAACATTTAAATGCGCCGATATCAATTTTAGCTCTACATTATTGTGCCAGGCTATTGCTAACCCCTTTGCTATACCCACCGACGGGACTATGAACCAATCATGAAAATCAGATTTTTTAAAAAGAAAATCCATTTTGTCGAATGGGGATTTTGTCTCGGACAAGAAAATAATATCCGGGTTGTAAAAATGAAAAAGATGATTAAGATGATCCCTAGTGATAGGTGTCCCAATTCCTTGGACATTCCAAGAAAGCAGTTTCATCGCGAAAGAAGGGCAAAACTTGTCCAGTAAAGAAATCCTTATATGAAGCGAATAAAAGAGAGAGGAAAAAAAAAAAAAAAAAAGGAAAAAGGAGACTTGATTTTTCACTTTGAGAGAGGGAAAAAATAGACAAATGACTCAGAGGCCAAGGCACTAAATCTTAATTTATGCCCACACAACCTAAAGAGAGAATGGAATGAAAAGGGGGGAAAGAGAATAAACCAAGGCACTAAGATTTAATTAGAGAACTCTATCTTGGCTAATGCAAGGAATGCCTGCACTCACGGCTTAGAAGAACTCCCTTGGGGAAAGGAAAGAAAAGCGTAGGACACGTAGATGAGACACAAAGCCAAAGACTGAGCACAAAATGATAACAAACTAAAAAGAATTAAATAAGGGACTACAAAGTAGACGCGAGAACACTAAAAGGCAAAGATTCCAAAGATAAGAAAAGTTGCGAGATGCACGACTGTATAGAAGTGATAAGGGAGATACTAACCAGACCTACACAACTAAGCATTAGGAGCTACTAAATCTAAGTGGTTAATCAGATACAATGGAAAAATAAAGCATGATATGGGTATACACTACTGTTGCCATTTTGAACATGAGGAACAGAGACAAAAATATATATAGGTTAATGCTTGGTTCAGATGGGAAAAAAAGCCAGAGAAATTTGCCTGAGATGCGATCAAAACTTAAAACGATGACCGATTACCACTTTATGGAAGCTATTAAGATATTAAATCCCAAATGAAATTTGTTAGAGAATTATAGAACACTTAAAACATGTCAAAATAAAACGAAAAAAATCGAATCGACTAATATTAGGAGCAAACCAACCCTGTAAAACTAAAATTCCCTTGGAAATATTATGCCAGACAAACTACACCCAACACCAAGAGGATTAAAAACACCCCTACAAACAGCTAAACTAACAAACAGCTTGCCTACAAATTGCAAGACAAACTACACCCAACACCAGGGATATTAATAAGATTCCTTCAAAGAGAAAAAGTAACGAACAGCTTGCCTACAACGATCAACAAGGGAATTAGATAAAATTGACAGAGAGAAATTTGTAATTGAAGCAAAATTCTTGACCTAAAAAGGGTTTCCAAAGACACATCACCAAGTCAAACAGAAGACGAGTGATACAAGGTACAAAGAACAGTCGATTGATTTGAAGACATATAAAGAAATTGAACCGGGATAAAGGATGATTAGAGAGACAAATGGGAGAGTTACCGAGACAAAGAAAATAGGATAAAAGGACTCAAAGAAAAATGGATAAAAATCACAAAATTCCAGACCTAATTAAGGTGATAAATCTGAACCAAGAAAAAAAAAACACGATATGATTAATGGCAGCCTAAAAAAAATACCCATATTTAGCTAACAGATGAAAAACAACCGATAACCACCATGATTTAGCAATCCTAAGCCCTGCAGGTCCGGTAAGCTTTGAGATTAGCCTCTCATGGGGAAGGGGAATTTTGACTCAAAATTATTCAATCAAATTCTGTAATTCGAAAAAAAATATGAAGAAGATAAGAAAAAGCAAAAGAAAGCTGAAAAAAAGACGAAAGATGAGAAAAACTTAGCGATTCATGAACATGCAAGGATCTGAGGATCAATTTCTGTTGAAAATCGCTGGTACTGATTTAACTCGGATGGTCGCCCGATTCGCAGAGCGTAGCCCTCCCAAGTATCGGGAATCTTAGTAATTCTACTATAAATTAGAGATCATTTTAGTGTTTAATGATTTGATCCCGAACTCATACGTACGCAATGACATCACTACAATTACTCTGTCCCTCGATGTGAATATTGGCCATGGATGTTTAAAATTTAAAAACTGAGGCACAGAGGACCCGAATCATCAGATTATAATCGCAACCGTTGGTTCTCCAACCTTTTGACTCTTTCTTTGTCTTTTTAATTATGGATTATGGATTAAGGATTGGACTTCTTTCATCAGTTTTTGTAAAAGTGCCGTAATTTTCTACTTCCTCTGTCGGAGACTCGGGACATTTTCGTTGTGGTAATTCAGATTAGACTACTTAGAAATTTGATGAAAAAGCCATTGATCTTTGTAGCGTGGTAACCTTTGTGTCAGTTGAGACGACCGGATAGTAATAAGATTCGCCGTATCAGGTATCGCTAGTATTCTCTCGGGCTGATTTTTTCCTTCTTTTCTGGTAGCATAGTTCGCCCTTCCAGGTATCGGTCTCGCAGTGATACGGACTGAAAACGACAGATATTAACCAAAGAGTTCCGTTTAGTTGAAGTGGCGTCGGGTATTTCTTTCTGTAAACAGGAGGTGGTATTGTCTGTCATCGTATCAGAATTGGACAGATGTTTAAGTACACTCTCATTATAATGGTTAAGTCAAAAACCTACTGCAATTCAAATCAATTATCGTAGGATTAAAGTTGACTAAGCATGTCTCACAGTAGCATGCAACTGATAATTCAGTTCAAATAAATTATCATAAATGTCTTAGCCTACAGACACTACAGCTTCAAGCTTGGTTTGTCTATTACGAGCTTGAGATGATAATTCAGGAGGTGGTATTGCCTAAAGACACTACAGCTTCAAGCTTGGTTTGTCCATTACGAGCTTGAGATGATACGATACATACAAATTCGAGCTGCTTCAAGCCGATTTACCATCTAATTTCGTGGAATTAAGATTGAGGATATTTTGGTATTTTGACTAGATTTTATTTTGGCAGGTGCGGCGAAAGAGGAAGGTTCTGGAATCTGGCCCTCCATCTGCCGTCAAGTCAACTAAACGGATTATAAAGCAACTCAATGGCGCAAGTTTCGAAATACCCTTGTGCAGCCTTATATGAGCTGTTTGGATAACACATCACAGTGGCAACTAAACTAACATAGAGGACACAACTACCCTCATAAATGTACTTTATCCATGAATTTGTCTTCCCGCCTACAAATTTGTCTTTGAAATTTTTCCTCTCGATTCACTTGGAGTTGAATAGGTACTATCAGTCATCTCCTCGGGATAATCCAAGCCTTCAGATTGTAGCATAGACTCTGTCGGTGAAATGTCACAGTAACCAAATTTTGTTTGTTTAACCATCCAAGTATGTTATTTTATAAACGAGATTTATTTTTATTTTTATTTTAAAAAGTACTTAGATTGAAGGAAAAGATTACGTAAGGTCATCCAAAGTGTTGGTTGCCCTTATTGCATTACAACGATTTGAGATATTGGCTATTACCAACATATTATTAACCTCATTAACTGAACTAACATTCGTAACAGAATTTGAAAATTGAAAACCCGAAAACAAAGGAATGGTAATAAAGTCAGGCATCTGTAACCAAATTTGTTTGTAAATCCCTCTTTTTCCAAAGTGTCAGCTACTTCATTGCATCTCCTATTTTTAAACAAAATTCCCCCCAAAAAATCACAAGACTGAAAGATCTTCACTGCCTCTGGTATTATCGTCTAGTTTCTCCAAAAGATATCACTTGGCTTGTTTTGAGCATAGAGAATTAGCCTTTGGCAATCGCCTTCAACCCAAAAATTGTTTAACTCCATACTCTTCGCCCAAATAGCTGCTTCCAGCAGACTCAAAGCCTCTGCTTCTTCTGCAGTGGAGGCATTAATGCACCCAGCTTTAGCTTGGACAACTTCTCCTAATTCAGATCGCAAAATTATACCATAACCAGCAGGTGAGATGCAATCAACCCATGATGCATCAAAGTTAATTTTCAATTGATTAGTCAGGGGTTTTGTCCATCCTAAATCATTAGGTTCAGTTAGGCTTTGTGTACCAAAGTTAAAAATTATTCCATGGCTAAGATTTTCAGGTGTAGTATTCTTTAGAGGAGACCAAAAGTTTATATATCTCTGGACAACTAGTGATAATTGAAGACTTGTGGTGGATTTGGATTGAAAGACCCTGAGACATCTTTCCTTTTGAACAAGATGGAATGCTAAATCAGTGCGGTTCCTTTCAAATAATATGATAAGAAATACAACCTCTTTCAAGGGTTAGTTCGCTTTAAATTTTAGTCAATGAACTTCTTTTTGCCCTGTTTGTCCGACAACACCATCAAAACCAACATCTTCCCGAGCTTCGTCAAAAATCTCAGATATCATTTGCATTGTTTATGCTACACAATCCACATCTTTCAATAAACAACAGTACATCTAAGTTTAAGTTTATAGAAAAGGGTGCGAGTACGTATCAATTGTAAGAGCTTACCTGCCGAAATATAATTCTTTGTGTAGCAACACCTGATTTTATAGGCGGCAAATTTATGCAAATCATATGATATCTTCACTTCATACCAAGTAGATATTTGAGTCCATTTAATCCGTATAGGAGAAAACCCCACTTGCAAAGGTAAGGTTTCACGCTCTAGCTCTTCCCAACATTTAGCACTTTTCCATCTACCCTGCAAGTTATCTCTCAAATGTAAGTACCTTTGTGACAAACTACATGTACATGTGATGAGATTTTTTGTAAATGACGTTACATAAAAATTACTAGTTTTTACCGATTGATATAAGAGTCGGTCATTATTACACGTTGAGTTTCCTAGCCATGCAGGGTATGTAAAGACCATGAAATAACTTTCATAGTTGTTTTATTGGTATATAATGCGTACGGAAATGATTGATTATATTGATATTTGTGACACTTGTCAAAGAAACAAGTATATAGTATTCTACTGAATTTCCTCAACAATTAGCTATTTCAATGACTATATGGATATATATTTTTATGGATCGATGGATTGCCTAAATCAAAATGCAATTTTTTTATTCCTTTGGTGGTTGATATGCTAACAAAATATGGCCATGTTTTCGCTTTGAAACGTCCTTAAACTGGTGCATGGGTTTCCATGATCAAACATTAGCTATTCCAAAGACTGTATGGATCGACATTTCTATGAATTTCATCGAAGGGTTGCTTAAATCAAGTTGCACCAGTATCCACAATTAGTTGTTTTGATGTAGATTTGGCTATTGGTAGTGTGTAAAATCACACTATCTTGTTCATTTGGAAGGAAGGATTAGGTGAGCTAGTGTAAATCTCATTGTGAGTACCGGAGATTAAACACAATATACTGCAGTTTAAATGCCGTATATAAGAAAGAAAAAAAGTAATATAGACGAAAGATAATCTGCAGTCTAGGAACATTTTTATATAAAAAGGTACCTTAATGCCTTAGACGACAGACCATCTGCCGATCATGACATATTTTTTTTGTAAATTGCTAGTTTCAATCCAACCGATTATCTGCCGTATAGACCCCACTTACTTACATTCCTTCGAATAAAGGAGAGTAAGATAGTGTTTGGGGTGAAGGAGGATTGAAAATCTCCCATAGTGAAATCAAAAAGTAGTCCCACTTCCTTATTCTGGTTCACAAAAAAAATCATATGTTACAAAGTATTTGCAATATAGTCACTAGGCCACTAATTGGAGAGTTATGTCACCGATCAGAGTTAAGTCAGACCATGTTATTACCTAATTGTCCCACAACAAAGTCAACTAAAGGGTTTTGGTGCTACTGGTGGTGCTTCCGCTGCTACTATTTGTGATGTAGTGGTGGTGGTGGTACTGCTACTGGTGAAACACTGTGATCTTTTTGCGACATTGCACCCTTTTGTGATCCGGAATAAGGAAGTGGGATTGTTTTCGATAGTACTCCTTATAGGGCGTTTTGCAAAATGGTCACTCTCCCTTAATTGGTTTTACAAAACAATCACACCTTTAATTATTGTTTACAGAAGGGTATTTTTCAATTTAACTTAACAGTTTTGGAAAAACAATATGAGTTTTGTCCTAAATATCCCTCCTCAGTTGTTAAAGTGTTGGTGATGAAGTGACGGCGGTGAAGGCTATACCCAAAAGAGGAAGCAGTGAACCCTTTGAGAGAGAATGTGATGTAACGATCCTGAAAGTGGGCTAAAATTCTGATGCCATATAACGATCCTGAACACGTCCTAATTCACCGGTAGCAGCACCAACATTAATTAAAGGGTTCACCGCCTTTAAAGGTCTCTACTTAATTGCACTTCTTCGAATGAAAGAGGATATGGTAGTGTTTGGGGTGAAGGTGGGTTGAAAGTCCGCCATGTGCTCACTACTTATAGTCCTTGACTTGTTATTCTACTTATAGTCCTTGACTTGTTATTGATTCCAAATGGCATAAAACTTGACATTTTCATTTCTCTACGAGAAAGAATGAAAATAATACAAAAATATAGTAATTGAGCAAAACTAGATCAAAGTCAAAGGATAACACAGTCTAGCACATGCACGGTCAAATATATAGCACACCAGTTATTTGACGTAGCAAGCAGCTCGTCACATTCCCTCAGAGAGTCGAACTCAGGCGACTTATATACACCGGCTAAACTTCAGACCAGCTAGCTACATGCCTGTCCTGTCCATAAGAATAGGAAAGAAGTCAAGAACAGACAAAGTGCGTGGAAGTGTTGCAAAATATGCAGGTCAAAGTGGTAATTGTGGAGGTTCCAAAAATATAGGTGAAGTGTCACAGTGCAACAGACTGTCAGGGCTTATCGTAAATAACACCAAAATCAATACCCCAAACTCTCCACTTGTCACTACAAAACATTAAAAACCTCCCATTTTCGTGGTTCTTGCCGTTTATTTTTATTTTCTCCTCATAAATTTTCAACGCTTTTCTCTTCTTTCCTGAGTTTCTTCTCCGAAGAGAGAAAGAAATTCAGGAGTCCTTCACAAACCCTAAATCCCTTTCTTGATCTCTCTAATTAATCATTCAAATCGATTCAATCAGTCCTCAAATTCTTCTTGCTAACAACTTAACTTAGAAATTCATTGTTCCTTTCTCGGATTTTCTTCTTTGGCACACAAAGATGTTATCTGTCTGAGTCTCTTAGGTTTTTCTTCCACCAAAAGGTCACTTAGGAAAAACACTCTGTATTTAATCTTCTTACGATTACTTCAATTTGTTCTTATGGCGATCCGAATGACAGTTTCTTACTCTGGTTACCTAGCACAAAACTTAGCTTCATCAGCTGGAATTCGTACAGGAGGTAATTGTAGATTGTTTCATGAGTTATTTGGTAAATCTCGAAATCTTATACCCAATCCGAAACCAGATGTTGATTCTGGTAAGAATTTACAATCTGATTTTGCTAAATTTAAGTATAGAAATTTGCCAAAGAAACCAGTTTCAATGTATAGTTCGCTTGCTGGAGATCTTTCTGGTTGTTCGGAGTTTGAGTCTCCCTTGATTGTTGGTATGATTTCGATGATGAAATCATCTATCTCTGGGTCTGCTGGTGTTGGGATTTTAGGGGTTTCTTCTAATTCCTCTTCTGCTATGCTTGGATTTAGTGGTGGGTCTTCTTCTTCGCTGTTATCATTTATTCAAGGAACAACGAAGAAATTCTTTCCTAGTAACGAAGGTTTAGTTAAGAAGGAAGGTTTAGCTATAGTTGACGAGGTTGATGATAAAGGTGGTACAAATACAATTGTTGATGCTATTGCTTCTGAAATTATTTCTGATTACAAAGATATGAGAATTGCAAGAGAGGTTTGTGGGAAAACCATGGAAAACAATAAATGGTACGGAAAATTAGAGAATTTTTGGGCGGAAGATGTCAAAGCTATATTTACAGCATTGAGTGTGAATTTGCTTTTCCGATCTTGTATGGCTGAACCAAGATCGATTCCCTCCCTTTCAATGTATCCTACACTTGATATTGGTGACAGAATTTTAGCAGAAAAGGTAATACTACTAATACCTCTTCTTTTGAACTGTAAGTCTGTTTTACTTTTGATTAGTCAATTGGGTAGAATATTTTGACTATATGGAAATGAATTTGAATGTTAAAGCTTTTTTCTTTGGTGTATTACAGGTTTCATATTTGTTCAAGAAGCCTGAAGTCGCTGATATAGTGATCTTTAAAGCTCCTCCTGCAGTTTTGCTTGTAAGTTAACTTTCAATGAAGTTTTGAAACCCAAATGCTATCTATCGTTCTAACGCCTGTTTGTTTTGCTTCTTCTAGGATAAAGTGTTTACTTGTAGTGATGTGTTTATCAAGAGAATTGTAGCTTTGGAAGGAGATTATGTCGAAGTAAGAATTCTCCCAGCATTTTTAACTGCGCTCTTCAAATTTTTGATTGTTTTCCATTATCTTTTCGCATGTCTCCATTTTCTTGAGTTAAGCTCACAAATATGATTATGCTTTGATTAATAGGTTCACGATGGGAGACTGTTGCTGAATGGAGTTATCCAAGATGAGGATTTCATTTTAGAGCCTATTGCCTATGAAATGGATTTAGTGGTATGATGCTCTCCACTTGCCGTTGGGTTCCTTCAAATTGTTTTTGATTCTAAAGTTCTTGCTAGTTTCTTTCATTTTGTCATGTGCTTTTTGTGTAGGTAGTAGGGTTCATTGCTTTACTAACCATTGTCACGTTTCCGTTGTTTGTGCAGTATGTGCCTCGTGGATATGTGTTTGTGTTAGGGGATAATCGCAACAACAGCTATGACTCCCATAACTGGTACACTATCTAAACCTTGAAACAATGAATTTTCATTTCAAATGCTTTAATAACATGAGTAACTTGAATACTGCATTAGGTAGCAGTGAAACCCACTTCTACCAATATGCATGTGGAAAACAGTGCATTTTCTGCTGAACCATATATCTGACGGACAAACATATTTGTTTACAGGGGTCCACTCCCGATCAAAAACATACTAGGCAGATCAATTCTTCGTTACTGGCCTCCTGCCAGAATATCCAACATTGTGTATGAAGCACCTACAGAAAAGAGCTATGTGGCAGTTTCCTGACCCAGCACCAACTGTTGCTTCAGTTGTGTCCTATAACGAGAATTCACTGCCTGGAAACTTCAAAGGGTGTTGGGCAAATTTTAACCGGAACCTGATCCGGAAGATTTATCCCAGTGTTTTTTTCTCTTGTTTGTTGTAAATAGTTGGATGTTTCAGGCCTGTGCAAACTATTGAATATGCTATACTGGGATGCATATTCAAGGTTGTCAGCCTGAGATATTTCGCTTTGATATTTACTCTCATGTTTTGAGAATGGCCCAACAGAGGTCGTGAATCAAGTTGTCCTCTTGACTGTACTGTAATGGAAGTCTGTTTTAAAGGTTGCTCCACTTGGCAACCAGTCATGCCTCTTGGTGCCGTTCATTCTTTTCCTTAATTTTCCCTTTCCTGTGTGTTTTAATTTGTGATTATACACATTTGAGAACACCATACGAGTTTAGAGGCTGCTGATGTTCTGGTAGTGTCACTATGCACATGACATCTCGGTTTCATATTTTTTCATGTTCTCTTGTATTCGACGCAATTCATTTCGTGCATCATCCACCTGTTGGTGGGACTGATCTCCAGAAGCAAAATCATGAATCTTCTGTGATATCTGAATCCAACTAAGCCCAGGTTCCTTTCCTGACATTGTTTGTCTTATCTTTCTCCTCATTTCTGCAACTCTATCCCATCTTCCTGCAGCTGCATATAAATTTGAAAGCAGTATCAAAGTCGCGTCATCTTCAACATTCAGTTTTAACACTTCATCAGCAGCTGCAACCCCAAGTTTCAAGTTGCTGTACACAATGCATGAACTAAGCAAAATTCTCCATAGCGCAGTGTTTTTTCCACCAAAATTTGCTTCCTTAATTAACGCTTCTGCTTCATTTAACAATCCTGCTCGACATAGTAGGCTTACCATGCATGAATAGTGCTTAAACCCATGTTTCATGCCATTTCTCTTCATGTAATTCCAATACATATTGCCTTCTTCAACCATGCCACAATGGCTACAAGCAGAGAGAAGAGAGACAAAGGTAACATGATCTGGTTTCAGACCTTGTTTTAAGACCTCGTTGAAAAGCTTGATGGCTTCGTCTGCTTTTCCATGGTTACTAAACCCTCCAAGCATTGAATTCCAGCATCTCAAATCAGGTTCTGAAACCGTCGAGAATACTAACTGAGCAGCTTTCAGATCACCATTTTTGGCATACATATCTACCAGACATCCACATACACACATATCTTCTTCAAATCCAGCCTTAACAACCCGGGAATGAATCATTTCACCTTGTCTCAGAGCAGCCATATCAGCACATGAACTCAACACATTGCTTATAGAAAAATTGTCTAGTTTGTGACCTTCCTCCTGCATTTTGTTGAAGAACTTGATTGCATTTTCACAATCACCTAACAGTGTATGACCAGAGATCATTTCAGTCCAAGTAATTACGTCCTTTGTCAGCATCGCTGAAAAAAGTCGTTGAGCAGAACGTGCTTCTTCATTCTTGAAATACATATAAATTAATGTGCTTCCTACAAAAACACTACCCTCGAATCCAA
Source organism: Papaver atlanticum (assembly GCA_023531105.1). Taxonomy (NCBI): domain Eukaryota; kingdom Viridiplantae; phylum Streptophyta; class Magnoliopsida; order Ranunculales; family Papaveraceae; genus Papaver; species Papaver atlanticum. Next base: position 4,113,730 of record JAJJMB010004648.1, on the reverse strand, counting down.
GTTTATGAACTTGAGCATGCAGAGGTTTCCCATAATAGGAGGCTGGTAAGTCTCCAGTTCCAGAGATAACAGCTGCAAGAGTATACTCATTTGGCTTTCTGTAAGATATTCGGTATAATTGTATGAATAAAGAAACAGCCATAGTACCATCTCCATTATCTGAATACCCAGATATCATCGAGTTCCAAGAAACCATATCTGGTTTCTCCATGTATTTAAAAAGGCATAATGCAGTCTCCATATAACCACACTTGCAGTACATATCAAGGAGTGCATTTTCCAAAGGAACATCAGCTGATAAATCACAAACAATTACTTGAGCATGAATAATTTTCCCACTGACATGATCTCCCAACTTCCCACAACCATTCAACAGCATAGAGTAAGTAAACAGTGTCGGCTTTGACCCCGTACCTACCATTTTGCCAAACATTTGAACCCCTTCCCCGAGCTTATCATTCTTCATACACGCAAAGATCATTGAATTCCACGCAATGGAATCTCTATCAGCCATACCTCCAAAAACCTCGGCAGCAGATTCCAGGTTACCACATTGTGAGTACATTCCAAGTAACGATGTCTGTACCCGGACATCTTCAACAAAACCAAATTTGAATACTTGACAATGCACTTTAGACCCTACCAATTGATCTTCAAGAGCGTAACATGCTCCAAGTAAGCTTGTAAAGGTCGAGTTGTTCGGTCTAAAACCTTGAGTTCTCATTTCTGAAAGAACCCGAAATGCAAACAAGGCTTCATTTGGAGATCGAGAATACGCTGTGATCAACGCATTAAAGCTAATAACATTTCTTTGAGGCATTCCATCGAATACAAGTTGAGAGTCTCGAAGAGAACCACATTTCGAGTACATGGATATGAGATTATTATGAAGGAACGGTGTATACAGTGAATTAGTCATTGGTATGGAGTTAAGGAGCAAGGCATGAAGTTGGCGGGCTTTTCTTATTGAAGTAATTGATACACATTTTTTGATCAAAGCTTCGTACAAGAACATCGACAGATATTGTTCGAAAAATAAAACTAATTTTTTAGAACCAGGTTCCAAGTATAATCTAAGAACATCTCAGGTGCAAAAAATCATATGTGGCTTTTCTATTTAGTCCTATAATTTATGGGTTCTACACATATAGTAAATATAGGACCCTCATATCTAAAAAACCATCTCCAACAGTAGAGAATTCTTTTGAAAAAATAGTAAAAAATATGACGTGGAGGTGGAGCCGGAGGTGTAGATTACACTTTCTTGAACACCTTCATATTTAGTAATTGGTCCCTCCTAATTTGTAGAACCCTACTATTGGAGATGGATTTATGCCAAATGGGGATCTAAAATCCTATGTGTCACTAAAAAATAAAAATTCACCCTCTGTTGGAGATGCTCTAATAGTGAAATCGATAATAAAAGGGATTTTACAAAATCAGAATAAAAAAGGTGTCGAAGTAGAAAAAACGCTATAACCTGATAAAACTGCTAAAAGCAAAAGAACCCCAAATAAAATAAAATAAAATAAAATAAATTAAGCAAACCGGGTTTACTAAGAACTCACAATTGGGGATATTTAAAAAAAAAAAAAAAAAAAAAAAAAAAAAAAAAAAGTAATTTGAAAAACACCTTATCCAAAATAATTTGATAATGACTAAAATGACCCTTGTATCCCCAAGTGTATTAAGATTAAACTTTAGAGATTGATTTTATCTTTTTAGTTAGAATAGAGAGAGTAGAAGAAGAAGGAATTTGAGAGATTTGAGTGATATGAGAGATTCTAGTGAGGATTTTGATGTAAGGGAATCCTCATGTCACCAACAAAAAGGTGCTTACATTGATTTTGATGACTCTCAATTGCAACCTTTTATAGAGAATGAAACTTTCATCTATGAAAACCCCCAAATCAAACCCTAAATCAACCCTTAAGTCAAATTTCAAATGAGGGAACAAGTGCAGAGCCATACAAGAGAAACGAAGAAACTAATGATACAAGTTCTCCAAAGAATCAGGTATGTGTATTTGAGATGATTGATGTGATTATTGTGTGCCTGAGTCGGCATTGGATTCATCACGAAACCAATGCCGACAGTTAGTTTTATTCGAACTAATCATCAACAATTGGCATTGTCGAGGATGTAAACTTCAATGCTGACTGACAACTATACTGTCGGCATTGTTTGAATCTACAACAACAATGCCGCATGTTGTAGGGTACTGGGAAGAAGCTCCTTTTTGTTAAACTTTCCGTCGGTATTGTTAATTATTTCACCCACTATGCCGATTGTTTAGTCGGCATGGATGTTTTTTTTATGCTGCAATGCCGACAGTTTAGTCGGCATTGCATATATTTGGATTTCCAATACCGATTTTAATCATATAATGGTTTTTTTTTTTGGCAGATGGTATCACACCCTTGGCCTGTGGGACAGCTGGGTCCAGATACTTCCGATAAGTATGCGATCGAGATGGAATTCGCGAGTAAAGAAGTGACAATTAATTGGGCTAAAGAAACGTTTTTTCAAGAATAAGTGTGTGTTAGTGAGAAACACTCAAGGCCAAGATAATCGGTTTGAGATGACTTGCGAGAGAGCTGGGTCGTACGCTAAGAAAATCCACAAGAAAAAGGATTATGTATATGAAAAGAAAACTAATAGCGTATACAAGACTATTACAAGGAAGGATGGATGCCCCTTCAAGGATCCAACAAATTTGTCTTCCATAAGCACAATTTATAGTGCGCAAGCCACTATAAGAAGGGAACGTTGGCAAGGTAGGAAGGTTATGCAAGAATTTCTAAAGTTAGAAACCGATCACAACTACACACACAAGGAAAAAATTGGTCCGGACAATAAGGAGGTTCTTCAAATATTCCTTGCTCATCCGATGATGGCGCAATTGGATCAATCATTCTTCCCAGTTCTTACGATGGATTGTACTTACAAGACAAACAAATATCATATGACGTTGTTCAACATCATGGGTCATACATCGGATAGGGTAACATTTTTGGGGGCGACTCAAAAAGATTTAGGGGCGATTAATAAAACGAAATAGAGTCAGGATGAAGTAAAATGAACCCACCCCTTATCTCCAGAATTTCATAATGACGAATCTACCCTTAATAATCGGAAGTTAATTTATTATTTTTATTTTTCAAAAAAGAATTTCATTTTTTTGTTAGCTTTTTATTAAATCTAATATAATCGGTAGTTTCGAAAATTTTATTTACTACCGATTACAATAATCCCAAATAAATTTAATTTTTCTTCTTTCATAATAGGTAGTTTCGTCAAGTTATATACGTATCGAATATGGAAGTAGCCCCAGAAATAAATTTTCCCAAATTTCGAATTCTTTTACTTTTATAATCGGTGGTTTTGACAAATTAGGTATCTACTGATTATGAAAGTCGCCCCAACAATACATTTTCCCAAATTTCGAAACTTTCGGAATTTTTCTACTTTCATAATCGATAGATAATTATCTACCGATTATGAGAAAAATACATTTTTCCACATTTTTAATCTTCTCCTTTTATAATTGGTAATTTTGACAAATTAGTTATCTACCGATTATGAAAGTCGCCCCAGAATTCAATTTTCCCAAATTTTGAAATTTTTGAAATTTTCTACTTTCATAATCTGTAGTATTGGCAAATTAATTATCTACCGATTATGAAAAAATAAATTTGTAAATTTCGAATTTTTCCTTTAATAATCGGTAGTTTTGAAAAATTAGTTATCTAGCGATTATGAAATTCGCCCCAGAATTCAATTTTCCCAAACTTTGAAATTTTCGAATTTTTCTACTGTCATAATCGGTAGTATTGGAAAATTAATTATCTACCAATTATAAAAAAATAAATTTTCCCAAACATACAAAATTTCGAATTTTTCTTTTCATAATTGATAGTCTTGTCAATTTAGTGATCTTTCCAAAAATATATTTTCTCAAACCTCAATTCATTTTTATTTGGTTTTTAGTTTTTATTTTTATTTTTTAAAAATTTTAACACTTTAATTTTTTTTATTTTTTTTTTAAATTTATTTTTGGATAACAAAAAAAAATCAAAAAAAAAATATATAAAAAAAATGAACAAAATAGTTTAAAGTTTAAAAGGTGGAAACGTAAATTGAACTAGTAAGGGTACCTTAGTACTTTTACCATATGTAGACACCCCTTATCCTTTATCCCTAGGTGGGTATAAATAAGTCGACCCTAATTCTTTTTGGGCCGCCCCTAAAAAATGTCAGGTTTATTAAACACCACAAAGTTTACATAAAGAAAGGACACACCTCTGGAACAACATCAGAAGGAAACTGCCCCAATCCCTATTTACATGAGTTTTCTTAGCAAGTTTTGCTAAAGCATCCACCTGTTGATTACATTTCCTATTTACAAACACACACCTTGATTTTATGAGAGAAGTTAATCCGTCTTTAGACTCTTTACAGTCATTCACAAGAGAAAATTGTGTCCAATGCATAGTTGACGGTGCTTCATTTAATGCATGAACTAAGTTAAGATTATCATATACGAAGATTACTTTTTTCTAGCCGCAACAAAGTAGACCAAATTACTGCTAAGAGCATGGCTTGCGCTTCTGCTTCAATTACTGAATCAGCATAGACTGTACATCATCTTGTTGATCTAAACTCTCCATTTGCGTTGTACCTGATGATTTAACACCCAACAATTTTAGATTTATTAGTCAATGAAGCACCCACAAACACATATTCACAATCAACATTATTATTTATGAACTCTTTAGTCAATCGAAAAGGTAATAACAAATTTTATGCTAACAAAATGATTTTGAAAAGTATGAAACATAGAATGAGTTTATAAAAGAGACTTTGATTGGGTTCTTGCTTTTTGTATAACATTCATAGGATGTAGTTACATGGTTTCAATACTGGATTTAACGGGCTTTCCAAATCTGCCAAAGAACAGTTACATATTTTTCCTGATCAAAAATAAACTCAGATAATTGTTTATTATCAAGCCAGCATATCAATCAATCCCGCAGACTATGAAAATTAGAAAAAAAATGTAAAAGACTTAGGGAAACTACCAAACTGCCTTGGGAAAATCACAATGGCAACCAATCTGGAAAAATATGTTTTCAAAGGTAAAATGTTATGACACTTCCACAAAAGAAATTTAATCTTAGGTAATAAATCTAAAGGTCACAACCTTAACTACTGTTTATGTTTCTGAGCACTAGCACTACATCGACCCCTTATCAATTGTGAATAATCGAACTTGGTAGTAAACTTACATGAATTCGTCAGTGATCATCATATCAGATTTGATCATTATATACGCTAGGTAATCTTATTTTCCGAATTTTCTGAATTTGAGCATCATTAAACAGTTCATACAATATAGACTCTTCCGGTTCTTGGGTGTATGGATTTATCAATTAATAAACTTCAGTATAATCCTGTAAGTGATAGTCAGTTGGTCTTTCTAGAGGGTGTTCATTTTGATGTATCCAATTATCATGCCAGATACTAACACCCTCTCCATTTCCAACCTCCCAAATATGATATTGTTTTAGAACATCTAATTCTTTCCTAATGCCTTTCCAAATCCAACTACCATTTTTCTTAGGTTTATACAGTCCAACCTCGATAGATGAATGTTCGATAAATGAATAACCTCGCCAAATGAATAATTTTCTCTGGTCTCGATTTGGGCCAAGGTGATAAATGAATAACCTCGCTTAATGCATTAATGAATAAAAAAATTGAATCCTTAAAGGCCATACAGAAATATAAACGAATAATCACTAAATCATATATATATATATATATATATATATATATATATATATATATAAGAATAAATCAAAACACATAATCAGTAAATTTTACATAAAAATATATGTAGAAATAAACTGAAAAAATTGATCTATGGTTGGTTGTCTTTTTTTCTACCTAAACCAAAATGCACTGCATCCTTAATTTTATGAAATGCTTGCACAATTTCTGGAATATTATTTTCGTGTTATTGCAAGTAGTTTTTTAAAGTGATCATCACTTGAGAACTTTGAATGCTTGAATAATCCCAGCATCACATGGTTAGATGTTGTGTTAGGGGGAAAGAATTTTGACCAATACCCTCTAGGTACATTTGTACTTATTCTCTTATACGATTTAACTTCTTAAGCAAGAAAATGTTGTCTAAATGAATAAATATTCATTTATCGATAAATAAATAACCCCGCTAAACGAATATTTTTTCTTGGTCCCGAGGGAATTCATTTATTGAGGTTAGACTGTAATGCAAAGGAGAATGCTTAGGAAAATATTTAGATTTTAAGACCTGCGTACATAGATTATTAGGATTATTTACTATTCTACATGCCATTTCGGTAAGAAAAGCCAAATTGAAAATTCCTAAGATAAGTCCCCCAGACCTTTTAGGAAAACACGAACTCATCCAGGCTTTGGGATTCATTCATTTCCTTTTAGGTTAATGTCCCAACCAGTATCTCTTATGTATTGTTTCTAGTTGCTTAAGTATACAGACAAGCAAAGGAAAACATGTCATTTGATACATAGAAACTGAATTTTAAAACAACTTGAATTTGGATTGCGCTACCAGAATTAATTTTATTTCCACCCATCCAATTTTATCTGCATCCGAACCACTAATGAATGAAAACTTACAGCTTTAGACTTATTTAGAAACACTAGGACACTGAGATATTTATCTGTAAGTTTCATAGGTTGCAACAAATTAGGTTAAATTTCTTATTTCTAGAAGTATTTCTACTAAAAGCTATGCCACTCATAATTGGGTTATTGACTTTACCTGTAGCACGAATAAACCTAACCAATATATCTTGCACATAATTTAATTCAGAACTTTTATCTTTAAGAAACAAGATCACATCATCAACGAAAAACAAATGTGTTATTGATGGACCATTTCTAGCCGACTTAACCCCATGATTTTTTTCCTGAGCTTCAGCATTAAGTAAAAACCTAGAAAAAGCATCCATACATAGTATAAATAAATACATATATAAGTTATCACCTTGCTGAACATCCCTAGAAGGGACAAATTGTTTACAAGGAGAACCATTTAACAACAAAGATATAACAGAAGAAGAATTACAATAATTAAATCATTTGACACCATATTGCTCAGCAAATCCTAATTGCTTAAGAATGTCGTACACAAAATACCATTCAATATAATCAAATTCTTTTGACATGTCTATCTTAATAGCAACATATCCTACTTTCTCTTTTCTCTTCTCCATTATGTCAAGTAATTCTTGCGCTATAACTATGTTATCCTGAATACATCTTCCTGGAACAAATGCAGATTGATATGGAGATATTATCTTAGACATAATGGGTTTCTAGTAATTTAGCAATAATCTTATATTAGACAAACTTATTGGACGTAAATCACTAGGTGTGGGAGGACACACTACTTTTGGAATTAGTCTGATAAGCGAAGTTCAAACTGGAATTAAAAGCTTGAGTTCTGAAAAAGTCTTGTACTAAATGCACAATATCCGTTTCCATAATATCCCAACTAACCTTGTAAAAACCTATCTGAAAACCAACAGGCATTGGGTATTTCCAAGATGGTATTTAAGAAATCACATGTCTAATTTCTTCTACAATGAGCATTTTCAACAAATTCAAGTTATCTTCCTCAGTGATACAAGGGGAAATTAATCCAAGCAAATCAGAATCCTTACCTAGATTTGAAGAGGTTGAAATATGTTTAAAATGACTATTTAAAAGATCCTTTATATCTTCCCTAATTTTCACTACATGCCTAAAGGATTTTGTAAGGAAACAATATGATTTCTACAATTGAAAAGATCTGATTCCATAAAGTCACTACAAGTTCACCACGACTTTTACCTAAGGGTGAAAAGACGAGGGTACCCAAATACACCACAATATTTTTGTTTTAACCTATATGACCTCTATCGAATGTGATCGTCTATGGAAAAAGTCGAGACAATATGACAATTCGGTTCACACTTCGTGTGATTATCTATGGATATAAGATCGAGACAACACAACAACAAGATAACTTGTGTGATTGACTATGGATACAAGATCGAGGTAATACTACAACAAAGTGTGTTAATTGATAATAGGTTCAGTAACGACCAAACTCTATAGGATCACTATCAAGTATTGCGGAATTAACGTATTTGTGTATTTTACTTTATTATAATAAACAATTATAATGCAGAAATCAAAGTAAAAGACACAACAAGATTTTTCTAACAAGGAAAACGCAAATGCAGAAAAAACTTTGGACCTATTCCAGTTTTGAATACTCTTAGAATTAAGCCGCTATACAAAATCTAATACCAATTTCGTATAGTTGAGACCAAGCAGACTACCCATAGCTACTTAGTTCCCTCAGTATCCCTGCGCCTTCGACTTCTAGAGTCACGCACGTGAATAACAAGTCCTTTGGATCGTATTCCAAACAACAAAGGAAGAATCTGTTTGGTAACTACTCTAATCAATCTTGATACAAGATTTAGATGAGTTGTTGACAAAGGCTCTTCCGTTTAATCTAATAAACTCATTTGTCTGGTTAGATCATTCTCACTTTAACTACCGAAATAGTCAAGTATAGATTCGCACTCAATCAATATAAATCCCAAAGAGAAATATAGAGAATGCCGATCTCACACAACTAATCAATCAGATATATCAAAGATAAACTGATTCTAGTTGGATCCCAGCCGATCAAGGTTTGTGCACACAATTCACAATATACGAAAACTAATAAGAAATCTTCTTTATCTTCAAAACCTGCACAACACCACTTGAATCTCTTGTGATCAATCATGCACAGAACGGATTCTGTTCATAATGGATTATCACAAGCTGTTTTTAGATCTAACAACAGTTCTAAAGATCTCGTCGATACTCTGATCTAGTTTGAGTGAATCTTATATCAGAATAGATTGCAATTATCTAGTTTCCCACCAATGGTACTCGTAGAGCTTCTTGATCCCACAGAAGTCTTTAAACGAGTGGTCGTAAGAGATTTCACCTAATTAGGATACTTTCCTCTCCGAATAGACGGCTCCACCAGAAACAAAAAGAAATGAAGTTTGTCTGGCTCTTAGGATAGTTTGCTATAAATGCAAACTTAGGTATTTATAGACCAAAGATGTTTGGACGCCAAGGAATTTCCAAAACCGAAAGTATTCTCAAGATATGCAATGAATACCGAATTCGGTTTTCCTAATTCCAATAAATGCTTGTCCAATATTTCCGAAATCTCTCAATAGAAAATCCTCAATTAGTAAATGCACATTACTAATTTTTATTTTCTAGAGCTATGCATTAATTGCTGGTAATTAAAGTATATAAAACCAAAAACCTTAGTTAAAAGATTCTTAATTTATTTCGGCACAGGATCACCTTGAGTACCAAGGAATATCTTTGAACAATATATGATAAGAGTTATTGCTCGTGTTCAAAGTATGTTGACATCTTTTCACTGCAAATCCTTATTTCATATTTACATGGATTTGCATTCTTGGAATCGGTTATACCACACTTCCAAACAAGTTTAGAATTAGTTTTCCTGTATTCTAAGACTACTATGTGATTAATCATATCAAATCACATACATGGGTTCAATCGGTTATACCAATCACTAGGATCGGTTATACCTAAATATGGAATTACTTGTGATCGGTCACACCAGTCACTAGGATCGGTTACACCAGTTACAAGGATCGGTTTCATCTACACATTGTATCTTCTTGTGATTGGTCACACCAGTTACCAGGATCGGTTACACCAATTACAAGGATCGGTCACACAACACTTATTATCGGTCACACCAATTACTAGAATCGGTCACACCAATTACAAGGATCGATCATACCATCACATGGTGATTACATAGGATCGGTTACACCAATTATCAAGACAAGTCATACCAAATCATAAGTCTAGGCATTGTGATTAGTTATACCAAGATACATAACCTGAGTTAAGATCGGTTATACCATCTCACACATATTGGTAATCCAAATATTTGCAATGAATAGCCGGCCCAATAAGTCTATTGATTTCCCTTTCGTTTCACGAAACAAGTTCATGAATGTACTTCCTTTACACAAATGTAAAACATTGTTTCCTAGGATGAAATATTCACCATAACCCATTCACACAATCATAACACTATATACAAGATTATGTCGATGTCATATCTACGAAGTTCAAAAGATAAGCGTTATACTTCGTAGTCTAATTCCTTAATACTATGATCATACTATTATGATCATGTCACGTCACTAGAGTATTATACAATATGTACAGTATATACAGCTTCGTATTTATGTTTTCAATATAACACGACTTGAAAGATACATTAAGAATGAAATAGTTCAAGTCAATATTACTAACCTCAAGTGGAAGGATGATGTCGTCGTTGTAGTTCGTTACTTCTTCACATTCTTCAGGTCTTCGGAGTAATACTTGTATGTCTCAATATTCCTAGACTTTCTAATCTAACCTAAACGAAGTTGACTCTAGTATTAAATCAAGAGACTCTAGATGAGTTTTGATACTAAAATATGACAACCAAACTTGACATACCAACGCTTGGTGAGTTCAACCGAGCTATGCTCTAACAAAGGGTTTACTTTTCCACTACTCAAAATCTCCTAGTTTATCATGGCTCTATCAGTGGCTTGGACCAAACAACTCATATAGCTTTAGGGAGCAAAAGAATTTATTGATATAGAAAAGAAAAACAAAGGACACCTCCCGAATAAAGAGTAAAAAAGAAAGAGAAAACTAAAAGAATTTCTAAAGCGAAAAATTACATCAAGAAGATCACTAAAATTGTTTTTTTGGATCTCTCAAGTAAATTCTCTATTTTTCTTTAACAATTTTCTTTTTGAGACCACTCAAAACAGGTTGAAAATCAATGGGGGAAAACGAGTATCTTCTATCACAATGTTCTCTAACACCGGCGATGATGAGAATGTTGGATAGTCATATTCATTATCATCTTTATACATGGATTACATACTAAAAATATTTGGTTTCTACATTAGAAACCATGTTTAACTTATGGGAGGAGATTTACTCCTTGTTTCTTTCTTTTTGTGAATAAACCTCACCTTCCTCCTCGTATAGACCTGGCGAGCGAGTTCCTTTTAGAAATCCAGGAGGCACAATATTAATAACATTACTATCGATACTAATAGTAATAGGAGATCTTCCGTTAGAAACCTATGTTGCTAATTCTTCTATGAATCGATTAATTGGGTGCTTAAAGCGTTATTTGTTCAACAAGTGTAAGTTGAGATCAACCAACTCTAATTGTAGTTTCAAGAAGGAGAGATCATAATGCCTACCAAACTATTGGGAACGAGTAAATTCGTATCAGTAACATTAGAGGTTACCTGAACTTTAGTTTTAATTATTATTGCTGAAATAGTTGTCTCATCTTTATTGGATGTGTCACCAAAAATTCCATATGTAGGGACTTCACGTCTTTCCACCTTTGTGTTAGCAGTCTTTGCATGATTACCAAATTTAATACCTGGGGTTGATGCTCTTTAGGAACATAAACTAGTTTCTTTTTTTGGATTATCTTCCTTGGCAGTAGGCGAAGAGGTTTCTGCGATTCTCTTTTTACATTCTCTTAGGCCATCTCCTATTGTGCAGCGATGCTTGCAAAAAGCATGAGGTTTTTGTTAGAAGTTTTCAATGAATTGAGATTTTTTTTTATATTTGAGAAGTTTGTTGGATCTTTACCTTCCAAGTGACCAAAACTTAGCAATTAAGTATATATGGAAATAAGTAGTATAGTGAAAAGGAGAGGGTACCTAGTACACCACCAACTTTTTCGTTCGGTAACCAGTATGGTCATAACCTAATACAATTCCAAGTAGACCAAGTTAATAATCCTTGACAATATGTATATAGAGTTTATATCTCCACCTCTTCTCAATCAGTAAATCTAGATAATAGAGCCCGTGAACCTGATTGTTAAGAAGAGTACTTGGACGATCTCAAAAATCAATATCCATGATAAATCAAGTCGTATCCAAATAATCTATTGGAATTCTGCCAAGTAATAAACTTGTTATCTATCTTCCAAGATACGAATTCTATAAGAACAAGTCTCATAGTCGATCACAAATTATATGGACTAAGATTGAATACAAACTACTTGTGTAACTCATATTATAAAGATAACCAATATAATGCGGAAAAGGAAAAACACAAGAGATTATAAGTTTTGTTAACGAGGAAACCACAATAGCAGCATCAGGACCTTATACAGGTTTGAACACCAAACTGTATTAAGCCACTATAGACACTAGCCTACTATAAGAATTCAGACTGGAATCCACCCTCCAAGCAATTCAGTTACAGTCGCGCTCCTTATGTCTCTTGAACCTCGCAAAACTCTACGTAATTGATTCCCTTAGCTGACGTTCTTTACAGCCTAAGAATTGCTTCAATCTAAGCGTAGACTTCTGATACCAATATGCCTCTCACAGAAAAGCCTATTTGAAATATCAAGGCTTGGAAATTTGTTTGCAATAGACGAAGCTAGTAAACCTCACAAATCCGGAACACTTACACTCAGTTATATTAGATGAGAAGCCTCGATTATTAACCACCTCTCAAGAACCATCTTGAACTTACAATTAAAAATATTTTTCAGATATCTATCTTGAGGAATCACAAAGTCTAAGACGAATAGAACTTTGTGATTTCTATCTATCTTGCGTGAAAGAGATTACAAAATCCTCGACAAAAAAAAAGCAAGATAAGGATACACGAACTATCAAGGTAAAAGATAGTCGGATCTGGCTTCATGAATCCCCAAGTGAAGTCTTTCAGTCGTAGACCAAATTATGTTACTCAGAGGAAACCTAGGTTAATAGAGAATGACTCTAGCTATCAACTAGGACACAGAAGTGTCAGGGATTGAATTTCCCAGTTGAAAGAATATCTTTATTTATAGATGTTCAAGACTAAGGCTTGCTTAGAATTCAAGCTAAGATAACTTGAGATTCAAGCAAACACTTTCTAAGTATGTGAAAATTTTATCTTGAAATCACATAGAAGAATATACACATTGGTCCGGGTACGGAACCATGTATAGTTCTTGACAAATATGTCTTACGAACTAGTAAGCAATTGATGTTCACTTAAACACTTAAGAATTTGATCATGATACACAAGTGTTTTAGTGATCAATGATGTCTTAGAGGTGTTTCTGAGACTCATAGTAATGCTAACAATATTTTAAAAAATAAGTCTTTAAACATCTTCTAAAGTTTTACTGGGACCATTGGTGAAACGGTCCGTGAACGGTAAGGCATTTCACAAGTTAGGATGCTACGGTTCGTGAATCAGGTTCGCCAACCCCACTTGGCTCATGAACTCAGATGACAACAGTTTGTAAACTGGGTTCGCCGACCGTTAGGATTTTTTCACCAATATAAAAATTCAGATCACCACAGTTCGTGAACTGTCCCATTCTGAACTTAAGGTATGCGAACTAGTTCGCCAACCTTCCTTGTATTCCAGAAACTCGGATATCCATGGTTTCGAGATGGTTCGCCAACCTATCCTGAGTCGAAGTTACAGAAGTTCTGAATTTCCCTCTTTGATGTTTAAAACATTCTCAGATGATAAAATCAGTGCTCGGGCAATTTTCAATTGATCCACAAAAATTAATTGTTGAACAATAAATTGTTTCGAACAAATATTGTTAAGGACTTTTGAACATCCAACGCTTGAGTCATATTTTGAGATGCTTAACAAGAAAAGCTTGACTCAAAAAAAATTCTTTGCAATGAATCTACTAGAAGTCATATGGCATAGTCTCATAAAGATAGAATGGTAAGATAATTAGTAAAATAGAATGGTTCAGTCTTCACATACCTTGTTGATGAAGTTCTCCAAATGTCTCCGTCGATCTTCAGTCTTCGAGGGTGATGTGTGATGCTGAAAAATGGGGGTCTAACAACCACACCCAATATTTCGTTTAGGCAATCTGTATGGACTAACTCCAATATAATTTCAAGAGAATCAACTAGACAGTCAGACTCAATCAAGGAAAATATATCCAAGAGTTATATCTCTGCTTCTCAATGTAATCAACAAATCAAACAGATAGAAATCCGCGAGCCTAATTATTATGAGAAACAACTTGAATGGTACCAAAGACCAATGTTCAAGTGTCAATCAATTTCAATCAACAACCAAAGGTTGGATTTACCAATTGATTGAACTACGCACAACCTGTGATATTTCAATTATATAGAAAATATAATGCGGAAAAGAAATAATACAGACACCAGAAGTTTTGTTAACGAGGAAACCGCAAATGCAGGAAAACTCCGGGACCTAGTCCAGATTTGAACACCACACTGTATTAAACAGCTACAGACTCTAGCCTACTACAAGTTAACTTCAGACTGGAATGTAGTTGAGCCCTAACCAATCTCACACTGATTAAGGTACAGTCGCGTTCCTTACGCCTCTGAAACCCAACAGGACTCTACGCACCTCATTCCCTTAGCTGATCTCACCCACAACTAAGAGTTGCTACGACCCAAAGTTGAAGACTTGTTAAAAAAATATATCTCCCACATAAAAGTCTATTCTAATAGATAAATCAATCTCCCACGGAAATACCTATGAAGTTTTTGTTCCGTCTTTTGATAAATCAAGGTGAATATGAACCAATTGATAATCCAGTCTTATATTCCCGAAGAACAGCCTAGGAATATCAATCACCTCACAATAACTTAACTATATGGTAGTATAACAAGTTATTGTGGAATCACAAAGAATGAGACGAAGAGCTTTGTGATTACTTTTTATATCTTACCTATCATAGATAAATCTCGAGAAAATATTAGAGAATATAGTACTCAATACGATTGAAAACAAGTAAGATCAGAACATGCAACTACAGAGAAAATAGTTGGGTCTGGCTTCAGAATCCCAATGAAGTCTTTAAGTCGTTAACCTATAATGGTTTTAGGAAAACCTACGTTAAAGGAGAATCGACTCTAGTCGCAACTAGTATCACACAGGAGGGGTGGGGATTAGGTTTCCCAGTTACTAGATTTCTCCCTTATATAGTCTTCAAATCAGGGTTTGATAACTTTAGAACAAAGCAATCAATATTCACCGTTAGATGGTCTTATCTTGTTACACACAAATGAAATATACCTTCATTTAGATATGGGTACCCGTACCTAAACATGTATATTGAGTTTGCTCAATAACAGTTAACCGAAGTTAGCCATATGAACACTTTTGTATTAAACATGTTCATCTTAACACTTCTAGATCAATTGATAATCAAATGAATCTAATTTTGTTACTCATAGAGTTGTTCAATTGTTTATATTCTCATAGAAGTATACAAGACACAATTGAAGCAAAATCGGATTGATTCAAAAGAATCAGTTCATTAACATTTTAGCCACGGTTTGCAAAGATTGCATTCCTTAATATATAAATGTATTTGAACCACTTAAGTTTGCAAACGGGTACGCAAACTTTAGCTCCGGACCGAACTCAGTTGAAACCGTTTGCGAACGGGTACGCAAACTTGGTTCCCGGACTTCAACAGTTAAATCAGTTTGCAAACGGGTATGCAAACTTAAGTACCCTGACTTAAACAGTTGAATAAGTTTGCGAACAGGTATGCAAACTTTACTTCCGATCCTGAATTTTATTAAAAAAGTTCGCACACTTAGTATACAAACCGTAATTTATCCAGACATGGGTTTTAGCTCTTAACTCCCATTTCAATCATTGAAACATTCTTAGAAGACGACAATAGCTGTCTCACACAAACTATTAGCTTATAAGCAATTTTCAAGTGATCGAGTGATCAATACGAAATATTCCGAGTCTACATCAAATGACTGTCTCACACAAATCATGTAAGATGTTACCAGGTGATTTTCACATGATCATCTTTTGACTTTCGTCAAGAATAATGATGAACGTAGTTAAAGCAAAAAGCTTTCCAACACATATTTCGAGAAAGATATAAGCGAGTTAAACGCAGCTCGAAATATCAAATGTGTATAAAGTAAAGTCTATATAGCTATACGACTTTGTCTCAATAGGAGATAGAATAGAATGGACTTCTGAGTGATAGATGAGTTCAAGTCTCCACATACCTTTTGTTGATGAAGTTCTACAAGCTCCCCTTAGTAGTTCTTCGTCTTCAATCGATGAAAGCCGTGAAGTCTAAAGATCAACTACACATTCTATCCTAATCCGAGACATAGCTATAAGTAGACTAGAAATCAAGACTTATAGTTTTGACAACTAAACTTGACAAACAAGCTTGAGATAGCAACGCTTGCGAGTTCGACCGAGCAGTGCTCTAACAGGTGTCTAATACTCAACTACCAAATTTTATACCTAGTCCGAGACTTTACTTAGTAGACTAGAATTCAAGATATAGTTTTGTTCATCTAACATTGACAACAAGCTTGAGATAGCAAAAATTATGGGTTCAACCGAGCAGTGCTCTAATAATCTCCCCCTTTATCAATATTAGTGACAAAACTTTTAAATATATGGATTCAAATAAATGATCTTTCATCTCAAATCCACTATTCTTGATTTCCTTGGTTTTTCAACATCGTCTTGCATTCTTCTTGCTTCAAGTTATTTTATGGTTCTGCATGTGTTCATTCAACACATTTGTTGTTGAAGATCCTTAGCGATAACAACTTATGAGAATACTCTAAAAGAGCTTTATTAAAATTAAAAAATCACTATACTCAATGGTTGTTATACATAAAACATAGTATTGTTACCTTCCTCAAAGTTCAATTGCACCGCAACTTTGAAGCAAGACTATGGTGATATGTTCTCCCCCTAAATCAGTACTTACATCTTTTGCAAAATAGGTAAAACATCTAGATCACACTCTCCCTTACATAATGCTCAAAAAATCTAAATGTTGTGGTGAAATACTACTTAATAATTTTCCCATTTTTTGTCAACAGAATTGGCAAAGGCGAAAAACAAGGATCATAACAAACTAAACAAAAGAGTATCAGGACTAGAGAACACATTCCGCTCTCCCCACAAAGATATGACGTTTAAGCACAAGTTCAAAAGAACTCTCCCCCATTTGATGTCATTCCCGAAAGAACAACATGAGCGACTGATAGACGCATTTATGTGTCTATTTTCATCTCTATTGTATATATTGTTAGTACCCATTTTTGTACTAATTTTGTTATTTTATCCCTTTGTAGGTGTTTTCGGAGAAATAGGCTTTTGCGGCAAAATTGGCTCGAAAAGTTGCTAAAGGCTCCTGGGAGGACACTTGCTATTCGGACTCTCATTTTGGATAAGGGGTAACCCATTTCCAAGCAGCTGCTAAGCACAGACCGGCACTGGATAGGGGGAGGTCACATTTCTTCTCAAATTTTCAAAACAAAAAAATGGCGGGAAAAACTTTTACAGAAAACAGAATTTTCTGATCGAATTTTGGATGATTTTTAAGGCGATTCAATGGCTGATTTTCGTTGGGTTAACTCTGTTAAGGATAAACAAGTATGGTATGAGCTGTAGAATCGATTAAACAGGGATAGAAATCCGTGTTGGAGCAAAACAGGGAGAATTCACAATTTGAGTTATTTTCGGTTTACAAAAGAATTTGTGAAGAGTTTACGGCAAGATAGGAGTGTATGGAGTCCTTATTCAGTCCTGGGAGAGTTTAAGAGAGTTTGGAAACCAAGTTGACGCGTAAAGAGGGAAGAAAAATCCCGTAACTTGAGGAGAAAAAAAACCGAGAATATGTATGGATTAACTCGAGAGATTTTGTGTTTGGAGGCTATATATAGGTTGATTCGAGTCATATTTAGGAGTACGAACAATTTGGGGGAGTTTGGAGAAGTTTAGAGCTATAGAGAAGCGGAAAAAAAATCAACAGAGTCGAGTTCAGAAACTTTCCTGCTGCTGCTACGAAGAAGAAGACGAAGAACATTAGACCCTCAGAGTCAGTCGCAGAGGCAGACTTATTTTCAGTGACAACGAGGTACGGTCGCATCTTCCTGCAGTCACAGAAGCTCTTCAGCAACAACTCGGACTTCTGTTTTAGACCTTCAGCAACTACAGAATCCGCTGCTTAGCACTTTTCACTCTTTTAATCAACTTTTGAACACCAAATATGTATTTTGAGCAAGTGGTTAATATGAGGAGCTAAACCCCTTAGCCGAGGCGATGTAGGAAGCCATTGTTCCATGAAAAGTGGTATAGTTCTATTTTAATTATTTATTGCAATTATTTTACATGATTATTTGCATAGAACTTAAAAGAAAAATTGGTTTTTATTGAGTAGTTGTGAAGTGTTTTGATGGGACATGCTTGGTTTTAATACTTTTGATGTTTCATGCTTCGTGCTTACAATTATTACTTCAAAAATCTATTAAAGGCAAATACTAGAATCACTTTAAAGAAAAATATTGCATGAATATTGATTAGAGTTTATCAATTAATTGGTCAATGGTGGAATCCAGAGTCTCGGTATTTTCTTATTATTGTCAAAACAACTCTATTTAATTTTCGAAAATCCTTCACAAGTTCGAGCAACGAACCTTTTACCACTACAACTATAAAACGACATCAATTTTTGTATCAAAACAGAAGAATTTTCTTGGACATTAAAAAATTTACTCGCCAATTATGAACAAAGTAGATTTGTATCCCAATATTTTTCTCACTTCTCTCCAGTTACGAACAAAGAAGTTAAAAATGTCGATCTTAATGTTAGAGGCATTAAGATACAGGATTTTCATGAGAAAAATAATCATCGTCAAAATTATTCTCTACGCCAGTTACGAACAAAGAGGACAATTAATGCAATATGACTCAACATAAGAATGATATCTTCCCTAACCATGTACATACGTAGATATTAAAGTTCACCACTTATTCCCTGGCAGTTATGCAATCAAGAAGGAAAGAGATTCCTTGAGAACATCTTACGGAATCCTTTAGAAATGTATTCACCAAGTGTAATCGTGGAGAGATCAATACTGAAATTCTCAAAATAGTTTACTCATCTTTTAACAAGAGTTAAGAGCTTAACCTATGAGAACATATTACATATATGTTCTAATCACCAGAAATATGATAGCAAAGAACAAACCTCACAAAATAAACAATATATATATATAATCCATGAAGATTAGGTATTGCGAGTCATCTTCCAAAATAAAATTTAATTAAATAGCAAGATGATATATAAAAACTACTCCAAAAGCTAGTGTTCCTCCTAAAATTTAATTAAATAGCAATATTATTTGGAATAGCCAATGTAGCACATAAAAACTACTCCAAAAGCTAGTGTTCCTCCTAAAACAATAAGAATAAATTCCTACTAGGAGTTAACTAGTACATATATAAAGGGAAAAAAATCTAATTAGATACCAGTGGGAACATCATTGGTTTTGAGGCCTTTGAGTTTGTCTTCAACAGCATCCACGAGCTTTACAGGGAAAACTCTTCATTGAGAAGATCATTGACATACAATTTCATGAGAACAAGGTCATAAGAAACCTTTTTCAACCCAGTTCTTAGCATATCTTGACTTTTCAAGGGTTCACCAAGTTGAATTTTTGCTTCTTCAAATCGTTTAAGAAAATCATAAACAACGTTAGCAGAGATCATCTCTTCTTGTTCAACATCTTGATGATCGTATGCGAAATAGCAATTGACATCATGATGTTCCTCAGTAGCATTGAAATCTTCAACGTCATCTTCCACCAGAGTTATTTTCTTCTTCCCTTTTAGTAAAATACCACTGCAATTGTTACCAAGAGCCTCTTCCATGTTTTTGTTACTAGGCATGGAAGACATCCTTTACTGCATAAAAAACTTGAATGATAATTCTCAATCCAAGTGATTGGTATTTATATAACACAACCTTAGAGATATTTCCATAACTGTCGTCGGTTTCGTGACCACAAACTTGGAAATTGGGTTAAAGTAGGAAACCATTCCGGAACATATTTCCTCACCCAAAAGTTTCATCAAACATAAATATCAGAGACTTATGAACACTCTTTTCAACCCAAGAGGTATTATTGCACTAAAAAAGTATTCTTTCTATAGTCAGCCTAAGTTTATCAACTTAAATATCAACATAGTCACATAGATGATTAGAAACTAAGAGCAACTTACCTCATCTTATTATATAAACATTCCCTGTTCTTGTCTCTTACTTAGGAGTCAGATAGGCAGGATGAATATAGTGCAAAAAGCATAAGATTTGTTGATATTTACCTCAAATCAGTATGAGACATTGTAAATGTGCATAAAGACAATAACAAACTGATATTCATTGTACCATTTTACTCAAAGAGTCACATAAAAATTCGAGACTGGAAAAAACACTTCATTGGAGCAAGCTCAACAAGTAATTAGTTTTGTCTTTAGCTTAAACTGATGGAACTTTACTGTACATAGTAATGTGCAACAACAACTCTCAAAGAAGAGAAATTGAGAGAAGTCACATAGCAGAACTATTTGAAGCAAATAGAACACCCGTCATTCTTGTAATCCTCATCTTACAGGATTTTTGAAGATGATTAAGATCCACATCTTATTGATTAAAAATCCCCAGGATAAGTATTTTCATACTCAACATGAGAGACGTGCCCATGTTTAGATTTATGAGCAACTCGACCTCTTGAGTGTTTACCTTTTGGTTTAGAGACACTAGTACAAATATGGGCTTTGATGACGGTCAAAAACTGTCACCAAAATAGTTATGTAACAGTTTTAAGAAAATATTGCACTATCACCGAAGCCTCTGCTACTAAAAGTCTTTAAGAATGTGATAAATTTTTTGATTATTAGGGTTAACAATGTGTTTCGGACCTATGTTAGTAGTTTCAAATTTATTATCAATGGGCATGTATACTTCATATAAAATGGACGATATATGTGTACTTTTGTTTCCATGACCTAGTCAACCTAATGGACGGGGACTTGACCGAAAAATTGACTGGACTTTGACTGTACCAACTCGACTCAAATTTTACCTTTTTGGACTCAGAAGTACTTGAGCACCATTAAAAGGATTCAGATATGAAAGTCATTTGTAATGTTTATAATGATTATATTTCCATCATGAAACCTTCTACTTATGATGATGTACCGTTCAAAGGTGAAGGCATATCTTCTACATTTCTAAGGCAACATATTGACTTCAGATTATGTAATGCCTTGAAAGAAGTTATTTGAAACATTCAGGTAGTTCATTTTGTAAAATCAAATCGTATGGTAGTTCATTTTGTAGTTGACTGTAGTTGATTTTTATCTACAAGATAACATAAAAGTTAATATTTCGAAAAATGATGAAAATGGCACTCATTGGATAGATTTCGTCGAGAGCTTTCCAAATATTTATTATTTTGAGGGTTCAAAAAATATTTAATTGTAAGTTTTTTTTCATTTTTATGAAGAGAGACAAAAGGGTATTTCTGACAATGTTTAAAAGATGGTGATGTCATTCCGCGTAGATAACATTCATCCTAAGACCAAATATGTTTTTTGAAAAGAACCTTAGAGCAGTTGGACCAAGTCAACAGGAGCAAGCTGGCACACTTATTCTAATACTAGGACTATTTGATAGTTTCTACTTCATTTATCTAATCGCAATCTGTTTTCAAGAAGGGAGTTCTTTTATATACCCCCAAAAATACTAACGGTACCCCCATTAGTTAGTTTTGTTAGTTACAATTTGGTTTACATGAGAACCGTTGAATTATTAGAAATTTTTGATACTGGTACCCCTCATGTATTCATGACAACATCACTCTTCGCCGGTACTCCCTCCTGTATTCATCACAAGATCACTCTTCACGGTATTGTTTGTATGTCAGTGCCATGACTTGCGTTCCCATGAATAACGAATCCTGGTTTTGGAGTTGGATTTGATTCGTTTCCTTTTTTTTATATATACAAGAGCTCCATTGTGGAAGAAGTAACTCACAGAAGAAGAAGAAGATATCGTTCTTTTGGATGAAATAAATCCCTGGAGAATGAGTTTGTAGTAGTACTTGAATTCGGTTCAAGTTTTGCATACAGAATCCTTATACTTTAAACGAGACACAGTAGCTGTTTAACTTTGTCCACCATCAGTAACAACATAAACTTAGAACTTGAGTTGCTCTACTGAATATGCATTCATCCTACTTATATTTTAGTTTGTTCCTACTTTTATGATTAGTACTTTGGCACTCAAACCATATGCTATTGTTGCAATTTTGACCGTAATAATGACTTGTTCCCAAATGAAGTCGTGAGTCCAAATGAAACTCAATTATTTCTGAAAATCCATCAAATATTGGCTGTAACGATATTTGATTTTCAGAAATTTCTTTCACTTTCTCTTCTCCTTGAAGGGGGGAAATCAACATGAAAAACTAGGGTTCATTTGGTTGGTGGTTTCGGGATTAAAAAAAATTTAAGGTTAAAACAATTAGGCTTTTACTGTTACATAAGGTTCTTCTCTCCAGATCTATGAAGAGAGTGAGAAAAGAATAACCCAGTAACTTCATCAATTTCTTACGAAGGAAAAGATAGGTTTGTATTTATGTTTCTCTCGGGGGTATGCGAATTTAAAAGATTTGATGGGGTAGGTAAATAAATTGTGGGGGTATGTAGATAAAGGGGTATCACTAGTATTTCTGGGGGTATATAAAGGAACACCCTTTGTGTAATATTTTGGATAAGTAAGAAATTGCTAATTTGTTGTTCTATTATGTAATTAATAAAATCAACCTTTCCATAAAAAAAAAAAAAAAAAATCTTAACTTCCAAAAATTACTAGGATAGCTTTCTTTATGTGATTTTAATTATGTAAAAGTTTATGGTATTTTCATTATGGGTTTCAGTTGAGACCAGTAGATTATTATGCTTATCTATTATGACATTTGAAATACCCGGTATTTTTATTTGTCATCTCGGGTCGGGTTTTACACGAATTAGCTAACCAAGTGATTTGGGTTGTTAATGAGTAGTTTGTTTTTCCTTAGCCTATATGGGTTGCTTGTACTTCTCTTGTCACTTAGTAAAAGGTTAGGGTGAAAATAGTCATCTAATTATATTTTTTTTGATAAATAAATAAAATAAAATTAATTTAAGGAAAATGAAGAGACAATTAAAGAGTTAAATAAAATAATAAATATGAGATTTAGTATTAATATAAGGTTTATTATAAATAAGGAGAAATGTATTAGAGAAGAAAGTTTTAGATGTTAGAAAACCAAAGGCTAGAGAGGATGAGAAGGAGATAGACCTAGAGTGTTAGAGCACTGCTCGGTCGAACTCGCAAGCGTTGCTATCTCAAGCTTGTTTGTCAAGTTTAGTTGTCAAAACTATAAGTTTTGATTTCTAGTCTACTTATCGCTATGTCTCGGATTAGGATAAAATGTGTAGTTGAGCTTTAGACATCACATCGTTCATCGATTGAAGATGAAGAACTACTAAGGGGAGATTGTGGAACTTCATCAACAAAAGGTATGTGGAGACTTGAACTCATCTATCACTCAGAAGTCTATTTCTATTCTATCTCCTATTGAGACAAAGTTGTATAACTATATAGGATTTATATACATTTGATATTTCGAGCTGAGTTTAACTTGCTTACATATTTCTCGAAATATGTGTTGGTAAGCTTTCGCTTTAACCAAGTTCATCTTTTATTCTTGACTAAAGTCAAAAGATGATTATGTGAAAATCGCCTGGTAACATCTTATATGATTTGTGTGAGACAGTCATTTGATGTAGACTCAGAATGTTTCGTATTGATCATTTGATCACTTGAAAATTGCTTTGAAGCTAATAGTTTGTGTGAGACAGCTATTCTCGTCTTCTAAGAATGTTTCAATGATTAAATGGGAGTTTAGAATAATTAACCATTGATTGGATATAACACAATATGCGTACTTGTATGCTAACTGTTGCAAGTGTATTCCAAGTCCAGGAATTTAGTATGCACACCCGTATGCATACTGATTCAACATGTTAAAGTCCGGGAACTATAGTATGCATACCCGTATGCGTACTGATTTCAACTGAGTTCGGTCATGAACGACAGTGTGCGTACATACTGGCGAACAAGACCAAGTCCGGGAACTTAGGTATGTGTACCCGTTTGCATACTTGAGTGGGTTAAGTTCTAAAATCGGTTAAGTATGTTTACATACTCATGAACAAATACATTTATATAATAAGGAATGCAATATTTGCAAACCATGGCTATAATGTTCATGAATTGATTCGAGTGAAGCAAAACCGATTTTTCTTCAATTGTGTCTTGTATACTTCTATGAGAATATAATCAATTGAACAACTATATAACTAGTTTCCTTTGAGTCATTTGAACTAGTTGTGTTTAAGATGAACAAGGTTGATATGAAAGTGTTCATATGGCTAACTTCGGTTAACTATTGTTGAGCCAACTAAGTGTACACGTTTAGGTACGGTTACCAATATCTAAATGAAGGTACATTTCATTTGTGTGTAACAATCCAAGACCATCTAACGGTTGAAAGATATTGGCTTGAATCTAATCAGGTTTTCATCTAACGGTGAATATTGAATGCTTTGTTACCAAGGTAACATTGATTGCAAACCTTGATTTGAAGACTATATAAGGGAGAACTCTAGCAACTGGGAAACCTAATCCACACACCTCATGTGTGATACTAGTTGCGACTAGAGTCGATTCTCCTTTAACCTAGGTTTTTATAAAACCATTATAGGTTAACGACTTAAAGACTTCATTGGGATTCTGAAGCCAGACCCAACTATTTTCTCTGTAGTTGCGTGTTCTGATCTTACTTTGTTCTATCATATTGAGTACTATCTTCTCTAAGATTTGCGCGGGATTTAATCTCTGATAGGTAAGATAAAAAGTAATCACAAAGCTCTTCGTCTCATTCTTTGTGATTCCACCATATCTTGTTCCGCTATCATACGGTTAAGATTATTGTGAGGTGATTGATATTACTAGGCTGTTCTTCGGGAATATAAGTCCGGTGTATCAATTGGTTCCTGTTCACCTTGATTTATCAAAAGGCGGAGCAAAACTCGTAAGTATTTATGTGGGAGACAAATTTATCTATTCAATAGACTTTTCTGTGTGAGACATATTTTTTTTATCAAGTCTTCGACTTTGGGTTGTAGCAACTCTTAGTTGTGGGTGAGATCAGCTAAGGGAATCAAGTGCGTAGAGTCCTGCTGGGATTCAGAGGCGTAAGGAGCGCGACTGTACCTTCATTAGTGTGAGATTGGTTAGGGCTCAACTACATTCCAGTCCAAAGTTAACTTGTAGTAGGATAGAGTCTGTAGCGGCTTAATACAGTGTGGTGTTCAAATCTGGACTAGGTCCCAGGGTTTTTCTGCATTTGCGGTTTCCTCGTTAACAAAATTTATGGTGTCTGTGTTATTTCTTCTCCGTATTATATTTGTTTATATAATTGAAATATCACAGGTTGTGAGTAGTTCAATCAATTAGATAATCCAATCTTTGGTTGTTGATATAAATTGATTGATACTTGAACATTGGTCTTTGGTACCGTTCAAGTTATTTCTCATAATAATCAGGCTCGCGGATTTCTATCTGTTTGATTTGCTGATTACATTGAGAAACGGAGATATAACTCTTGGATGTATTTTCCTTGATTGAGTCTAATTGTCTAGTTGATTCTCTTGGAAATATATTGGATTTAGTCCATACAGATTTCCTAAACGAAATATTGGGTGTGGTTGTTAGACCCCCGCTTTTTCAATTGGTACCAGAGCAGGCAAACACGTTTAAGACCTCATTAGTCTGTGTTTGTAGAAATCTGACTCTATGGACAGAAACGCTATCTATATAAACGTACCACCAGTATTCGATGGCTCGAATTACTTATGGTGGAAAATTGTTATGTGTGCCTTTCTTCAAGCGCGTGATTTTCAATCATGGGTTCATGTAGTTAATGGCTATGATACTCTGGTTGTTACAGAAGGCGATGTAACTGTTCCAAAGGATATTGGTGCATATGATCCTGCCGAGATTCTCGCTGCAAAGCAAAATTCTGACGGATTAAATGCTATCATCCATGCCATTACCCCATATCTTCAACACCATGTGACTACGTGCACTAAGTCTAAAGAAGCCTGGGATATCTTAGAAACTGTATTCGAAGGAAATTCCTCTAAAAATAAGCTAGGCTTCAAAACCTAAATTCTGATTAGGAAAACCTTTGTATGGCTTTAATCACAAAGTGTCTGAAATTGTTAATGCATCTTTTGCATTGGGTAAGACTATTCCTGAAAAGGACATTGTGATGAAAATTCTCAGATCGTTGCCAGCCAAATACGATTCTATGAAACATGCCATCGTTGAAGGAAATAACCTTGATACACTTTCTAGAAATACTCTTGTTGGGAAGTTAAAGATCTTTGATCATGAGCATACATCCAAATCTGGGAAGGATATTGCTTTCAAAGCACAAAAGAACATTAAATTGCTTGACAAAATTAAAAGTGTTGGCAACTCTGTTGTTGATCCTATTGAGACTGATTCATCAGATGAAGATCTTGACAACTCAGTTTTACTGATCACAAGACAGTTTAGAGATCTTCTTTTGAAGAGAAGTAAACGGTTCATCAGAGATAAACCCATGTCATCAGTCAAACCTCATGATCGTGCTCCTCCTAAAAACAGGGACATTGTTGATACTGATGATGAGGATATGCCACAGTGCTTCAAGTGTAAAGGTTTTGGTCATTTTGCTAATGAGTGTCCAAATCATAGAAAATACACTGGGAACGAAGGTCTTGCTGCAACTCTTGATGAAATGTCTGATCACTATGATTCGAACGATGATGAAAAGTCAAGTGTTGCACTCCTTGGTGAAAATATTGATTTTGATAATTGTAGTTATACGTAAATCAATCTTTATATTCTTCCTGGAGAAACTTCGTCAACCACTATGGAGGATAAAATGGATTTTTCCCAGTCTACTGAAAATTCTATTTCACATGTTTCAGGTACCTCAATTTGTTTAGCAGCATGCTCAGCTATGGTGTCTGAACCGTCCTCCACATTGACATGTTCTTATTGTACTTTTAAGGGTCATGAACTCTCTAAGTGTTACAAGTACAAACATAAACTAAGATATGTCAATAAACTTCAACAGAGAGCAAATCGATTAGCAAACAATCTCAAACTTCTTCAGAAGTCTAATTAATCTGAGGTAAGTAAACTCAATTCTTCTCCGAAAAAGTTAATTTCTAAAGAATTGATTAGACCTCTCCGGAAAAGAACAAGGTCTAAACATTCTGTGAAAAAGGGTATTAAGAATTCCGTACAAGAATTGAATGGTGGACAGATTATTGTTCACCCCAACACAGCTTGATTGTGTTGAAGGTGCATCTTGTCTCATGTGCCTGGTCAAAGAGACAAGAGTTGAGCACAAATCAGGCTTTAAGAAAAGAATTTTTTTTGTTTTATTTTATTTTGGTTTTCTGGAATTCTGTTGATCTTTTCATATCATAAATTGGTATTGAAAAGGATTTCCCCTTTTGATTATTGAAAGAGGGTTAAATTCGAAAATTCAGCCTTTTTTAGGGATGTGAATTGGTCGTACGTGAATCATTTTTCTTGTATAAAGGTGTTGTAACCCTACACTCCTTTTTCCTTCCTTGAAAACTCTTTTTATCACAAGACTGCTTGTAGAGTCTGTTTTGTGTATTCTCACAATTCTATATTTGGAATGGAAACTCCAAGCATCATGTTTGCTGATGGAAAAGATAGTAATATGATTGTTAAGCCATCAATCATGAAGGAAAGACATAAATCTCATTCCTCTATAACTTTTAAGAGAAAAATGAAGAATATGAAGAAACCAAGGGTTATCCCCTCTAATCTTCAGAAGTTTTCTGGTGTTCTTGAAGAGTTGAAGGAAACTAGGAAGGAGTTTCAACAAATAAAGTCTATTGTTTTAAGGACTCTTGAAATTCAGAAGGCCCTGGTTCGGCATCGGTCAAGAAGGTTTGTTGGAATTGACTCCTTTCTTCATCAACCTTATGTTTCAACGGCTGTTGATGACAAGGAGTTCGGGGACGATAAAGAATTTTTCAGAGGTCTTTATGTCTAGGAAACTTATTATGAGAATTTATTCTTGTGTTTTAAAAAGGATAACTAGGGTTTGGAATAGCAAATATTGTGATTACACATAGCTATTTCCAACGATTTTAATCTTGCAATGTTTTTAGATTTATTTATTTAAATTCTAAAGTTTATTTGGAAAATGATTTTGCAAAATTAATCTTTATTTGTTTTATATATTGCAAATAATGTTATGGGATATGCGTGTTTACGTCCGTGAACTATGATTGTCCCATATATGTCAAAGATTAAGTCTATGGTATCATTAAGCAAATATTGATGAAAAATAGAATGAATCTTTGAATATTCCGCAGTATTGATCTTTCGCTGATCCACTTCTATGTGAAATACTGTACGGCTCCGTAAGTTTTCTTATGTTGAGCATTTCTAATTAAATTAATCATTGAGGTTCCTTTGTGGTTAATTTAAGGGAATTTTAAAAAAAATGCCCATGTGGGAAAATGCATTTAATAAAATGCCCACGTGTTTTTCCTAAATAATTTAATGCCCATGCCGTTATCATTTCCGTCCGGACCACCATTTTGGTAAAATATCGTTTACTTGGTCCATTTCTCATATGACGAAAAGATATTTTCGTGTTGGAAATTCAAAAAATACCCATTACTAATGAACGGCTCCAGATGGGTTTCATGAATAAATGACCGTTGAATTCTTCAGAAACCCTATTTTTCCCTTCTTTTCTTTTCTTCTCCCCCACCGCTTCATCACTTCTAAAAACAGACAGCGGCTCCAGCTCCTTCCCCTTTTCTCCCTTTCTTGCTCTAATTCTTCCTAATCAAAAATCAATATCACCGTCTTATGAATTTGTAGGACATTCAGACAATTGAGGTGGTTTTAAGAATATGGTCTTGCTTGATTTTCGTTTTGACTCCATGTAAGGTCTGTATCAGGAAGACTAGCTAGGTTTAGGGTTTGAGGTGGTGTTGGTGAATCGATTCATTTTGTAGAATCAGCTCATATGGTAGTTCATTTTGTAGTTGATTGTAATTGATTTTTAGCAAAAAGATAACGTAAAGTCAATATTTTGAAAAATAATGAAAGTGGCACTCGTTGGATAGATTTCGTCGAGAGCTTTCTGAATATTTATTATCTTTTTGACTTAGGGTTCAAAAAATATTTCATTTTAGTTTGTTTTTTGTATGAAGAGAGAGAAAAGAGTATTGACACTGTTTAAAAGATGACGTCGTCATCTCGCTTACGTAATGTTCATCCTAGGTCCAAATATATTTTCTAAAAAAAGCTTAGAGCAATTGGGCCAAGTCAACAGGACCAAACTGACACACTTATTCTAATACTAGGGCTATTTGATAGTTTCTACTTCATTTTATCTAATCGAAATCTATTTTCAAGAATTATAGTAAATGAAGACAAAATAAAGCTTTTTCTTTGCTAAAATTAGAAAGAAAAAACAAACTTCACAAAACAATATAAACGATAATTTATCGTTCTCAGTTTTTTGTTTTCTGAAACACAAAACATAAGAAAATGTCTTTTTATCGTTCTCAGTTTTTGTGTTTTCTAAAACAGAAAACCTAAGGAAAATGTCTTTTGGAAACTTCTGTACCAATTACCAAACGTTTTCTAGCGTTTTATGCTTTGTGCGTTCTTTAAAGCAGAAAATTGTTTTTAAAACATATACCAAACAAGCCCTATTTATATATTTTGTTTAACCAAACCCAGTTTTTAAACAACTTTAGAAGTTGGAGAAAAAACATGATTAGTTAACGAGGATTTTGTTATCATATCAATATACAAGATCTATCCTCAAGCCGAAGATAAACACACGAAAGGCTTGGCCCTTCATTTCTACTGTGTTTAGTACAAAGAATTGTCTCACCACCGTCTGAAGCAACGGGGCTAAAGTCACATTGCTAAGGTCTTCTTTCTTAACCTTTTGTCATGTCTATGATTTGACCACGTGAAAAGATACCCTGACAAACCAAGATCAAACAGACCTTCCTCATTTACAGAACTCAACCCTCTATCCATTTTATTTACTCCAGCACCCTTCATTTCATCCTGGTGAAGAACAAAATTCAAGAACCCGATTACCACCCATGATAGATCCATATTATTACACATACGCATAAGAAATTTCCAAAATGTTCTCTTATTGTAATGACTGACATACAAACAGTGACACAAGCATTGATGAAGTTATCCAAGCAACTAACAACTTCTAATTAAACTTAATCAGCCCAAGCTATACATAATGAAAAGAATTTGGACACTCCTAGCCTGCTTCCGCTCCAGAAAATAATGTCAGGTTGGGTAGAATTCACTAGAAATTTGAAGTGTTCCATAGGAAAATTGTTCGCCCAACCTTGACATTCCAAGACAAGATTTTCAAGCTTCCAAATTGGATACATTACTTATACCAAACATAATTATGCAAATTGAGAACACTTAGAACCATATCAAACAGACTTCAAATCAATCAACGCATCTAACTTCATATTTCAGAACCATATCATGCTTGCAAGTTAGACTGATATATAAGCATAATTCCATATCTTGCTGAAATTTGGCAGGAAAAACAAATGGAATTTGGTTGCTGAAGCAATATATGGAGGAAGAAATCACCACCTCATTCCCTGGCTCGGCATAGTCAGCTGGTTGAGGACTAGAAGGAATATTAACAGCATCACTAATCATGTGACGATTAGCAAGGATGATGCTATCAGCTCCAGACAAACAAAACAATGCCTTCTTCATCGAACAGATCAGAAGAAAGCCCTAATAGCTGCAACAGTTACTCCTTGTCTTGAATTCCTTCCGCGTTCAGCGTACATCTTAGTTTAAGATCCAATCACCATTATAAGTTAGCCACTGAATCCCATTTGAATGTTGAACTCCTCTATGATGCCAAGAATGATCACCACCTGAACACAAACATTATGAGCATCTAAGTACATAAATCCTAGTATGCTACACAACAATCATCGTTTTTAACTGGAAGCAGTGAATTTAATTTACATTACACTAAACATCCTCCATAGAATCCTGGGTCACCATGTATTCTGTCACCAATTAAAGTTGCAACAGTGAAAACCCCATGAAAAACAAACCATCTTGTGTCACCAATTTCACAGATTTAATGATATATGAGAGGAGGTGCATATGCAATAGAAGAGCCTTCATACATTTATGTAGGAGTAGGAATGTTTATTACATTTATGCCTTTTGGAGCACAACAACTAATTGTTAGGCTACAACAAAAAGCACTCTTCAAATCTCCGTTCTTATACATACAATCATCAGGCTCTCCAAATCTGCTAGCAGAAACTCCATAGACATTGTTACCACTAAAAGAAGCATGAGAATATACCATAATTTTAAACAAGTGAACGCAAACCTATCAAATGTACTAACAGTATTAGGTGGAAGAACATGAACACAACAAACAAATGAAAAAATGAGTTGCCAAATACAGAAGAACAGTACTGACTCTGGGAACATGGACTTAAAGGACTCCTAAAAGTAATAAATGTCTGGTATAACCACAAACGATCTATCAATTTACACAAAACCACAAGAAAACATCATGCTTCAATTTTGTTTCAACATTACCTGGTATAACCATGCACACAATATGTTAAAAACCTAAAAAAAATCAGTCCTGGATACAGATTTACCTCTCCAGTCCAGATCATAATTTCTAAGTCCGAAGGTTCATGATTCACTGAAGAAGCTTACGGAAGCCTGAAGCACAAGCATTTAACATCACCAGTTCTCTAATTCCTGCAGCAAAAACTAGTCTGAAATTCATCAAGAGAAGGTACTTATTGAGGTCATTTGCCAAACACTAAAATTCATCAAAAACCTCAGAGATTAAAGCCAAATAACCACTATTACTACAAAAATTATTGCTACTAAATGATATGCGCAATAAAGAAATAAAGAAAGACAGAAATACCAATCAGCTTGCAACTCAACTAACACAGAACCATGCCAGGTGATGGGATGATCCAAATGGGATTCTATAGTCATACTCAAGAAGAAAAAGTACAGAACCTCTTGCTAAGTTTAACCTATTGAATAAGCTAAGCCATATAGATATTAATATCAGCCATTGAATCCACAAAATCAACCCAAGTAGAACTAAAATAATTGAATCTAAACAAGATAGAGTTAAAAGATTTACCTTGTGAACCATTATTGTTTTCAGCTTCTTTTCTGAAGACATCAAGAATAGAATCAATCAACTCTGCACCTTCAGAATAATAAACTTCAGCCCAGTTACTACAAGCAACAGATCGGCCTAAAGGACCATATCACCAGTCTATCATACTCTGTCCTACACACAGAAAAATATCCCCAAAATCAAAATCTACAGAAAACAAACAAAATTTATTAAAACCCTAGATTTTAAATTAAGGGGTTTTTTCTCCTCACCTTGTCAGAAACATCTGCAAAAAAGATGAAGTGAAGTATCGGCGCAGCAGCAGCAGCAACAATAACAGATATAAAGAGACAAAGAAAGAAGAGTATAGATAGAGAATCTCCACCAGAAATAGAGGAGGGCTATTTGATTATCATGTTTAACAGCTTCGATTATACTTCTCGGCAGTAGGAAGTTGGAGGAGTAATGGTGGGGAGAAGGAGAAGCCGTGGAGGCTGGAGTGAGAGGAGGAGAGTGTGTTTTTTTCTTTTCTTGGTAGCTGGAGAGTGTTAAGATTTAGGGTTCGAAATTACCAGGGGTTAGTCGTGCGAAAGAGTATGGGTTTTTATGGTATTTCATCGGAGTTTCTAAATTACAGTACATGTTAGGCCTATTCCTATGCACATGTCAAGCAGCTGATTTTGCCATTTTATTTTATTTTGACTCTTTGGTAAAGTGCTGAAAAGAAATACAAGCAAGGGCTCAATTATAGCAGAGCTCTTAAAAAACCAAAAAAGTATTGGATAAGAAATTGAAAGCTAAAAGCTAAGGCTGAGTCTTGTAATGTTTTTACTTTTCCAAAAGCACTTTCGAAACTTATATATGTCAATAATTTTTGAAATTGGTGTTTGGTAAAAAAAAAATCAAAGTGCTTTTTACCCAAAGCACTTCCCAAATTCCTCAATTTTTAAAAGCTGGGGAGGAGGAGCTTTTAAAAGCATAAGCTTTGGTCCCACCAAAATTTAATGTCTG
This sequence comes from Papaver atlanticum, assembly GCA_023531105.1. Classification (NCBI taxonomy): domain Eukaryota; kingdom Viridiplantae; phylum Streptophyta; class Magnoliopsida; order Ranunculales; family Papaveraceae; genus Papaver; species Papaver atlanticum. The sequence continues at coordinate 4,080,353 of JAJJMB010004648.1, read as the reverse complement.
ATTTATCCTTTTTGTCCCTATTTTATTTTGTAATGACAAAAATTACCCTTAAATATATCTACAATCAATTTTTTATTTTTTATATTTTATTCTTTAAATGAATTTATTTATTTTGGTAGCTTTATTTTTCATAGACTAGGCATTGTTATTCAAAAAGGTGTTGGTGCCCAGCTTGTTGCTAGGTTGCCAACCAAAAGCTTTGTTTGACGTGATTAAAGGGATGACACTTTTCCGGATTTATTTATTTATATATTATTTAAATATTATTATATTTTATTTTCAAATTATTTTATGATACCATTTCATTTAATTTATCAAAAATAAAAACAAATATTATATATTTAGTTAATTTTAGTTTGATTTTTTGTTTGAATATTATATATATATATATACTAAAAAGTGGTTAAGTAAAATATTTTTTTTAACAATCATAATAATAGTAACAATTAGTAAATTTAATATTTTATATATTTATATTTAATAGTAAAAAATTAATTATTTTTAAACCCAATAAAATTGAATAATGTATGTTTTTGTCATTTGTCACAACAACAATGGTTGAATATGATATTTTACCAAACACACTTTGATTGCTTTTTTAATCAGCTTTAACTTTAATTAGTATTTTACCAAACGCCTAACTGCTTTTTTCTCACAGCAACGCACAGCAGAAAAGTGCTTTTATAAAAGCCACGGCAATACCAAACTAAGCCTAAAATTATTTCATGATAGCTTCCCAGTTATACAAAATTGTGTTCAACTGAATTCCTCTGAAAATTGATTTTGCCATTTTATCACGACAGAGTTTCTAATGAGCGATAGAGTTTCCATCGCTATATGGTCATAAGATCGCTCGTTGGTCATTCCAGCGCCAGCGATAGTCATGCTGTCGCTCGCTGGTTTGATCATCATTCATCAGTTCCTCGTCCAACGGCTACGATTTCCCCCCTCTATAAATACCCATTTCAAACTCATTTCAAGTCACACCATAATTTCTTAATCTCTCTAGAATTTCTCAATCTCTGAATCTTCTTCAAACCTTCCCTACACTTCTCAATTTTTGGTAATATGGATTCACAATCTCAAAGTCAAGGCAACAATAAAGGTAAAAAGGTCAGAGTTCGGGATACAAAATTCAACATCACAGAAGATGAATGCATCGTATTTATGTTTATTCTACCCAAGATTGTGTCGATGGTGCACAACAACATGGTAACACCATGTGGGATGACATATTTCGTAAATATGAAGAACAAACCATGAACATCAATAGTCGTGATGCATAAGGTTGTCAGAACGCTTCATTACGATCAATAAGCAAGTCGCCTTATATGTTGTTGCGATAATGCAAGCCAAGAGAGGCCTGGAGAGTGGTCTTGTGGATAGTGATGTTAAAAGACAGGTTCGTACAGAATGGCAGCGCCGAAATGACTCAAATTTCGGTTACGAAAGTTGTTATCATATTTTGAAGGCGTTGAACAAATATAATCCAAAAGTGTTAGCAGTTAATCAACAAGTACCTGAAAGATCGCCATACAATTCTTCTCCCTCAACACCAAATTCTTCACAATTTTCAACAGTCCCATAAAACTCTTCACCAGATACCCCAAGAAACTCAAATGTCAACTTAGTTCTCAATAATGATGATGCTAATAAAAAACTTCTAGGAAGAAACAGAGCAAGACTTGCTAGAAAATTAGCTCAAGAAGACCGTCGAGAAGCAAAGAGCCGTTGATAGGATTTCAAAATAGGGAGAGTAAAAAAGTCGCCTTTCTCAAACAAACAAAAATGTGAATGACTATGACAAGCATAACATTCTTCAAGCTGACACTTCAATTATGAACCCCCAACAAAAACATTTGTGGCAAATCGAATTTGACAGGATTCAAGCACAGATTGAATAACAAGTTGGATTTAATAACAACCAACCTGATGGTGATGATGATGATTTCGATGTAGTAGAACCTCTAGATAGTTGATGTATTAATTTAAGTTTTAATTTGAAGTGTTGCATTTTAATTTGATATGTTGTTGTTGCATTCTACTTAATATTAATTTGAAATAAAAAGTTGATTAATTTGAAATGTTGTTGCAGCCTACTTAAATAAGTTTCGCTTATTAACTTAATATTGAATAAAACAACTATAAACAAATTAACAGTTTAAACTAAAATACATAACTTAATGATTACGCCCACCCGCCCTTCCATACTCTGCCCAAAGATTCACTCTCAGATCTTCTCTTAAACTGTCATACAGATTTTGGTTCGGAATATAATTAGTTATTTGCCCATAATTTCTTACAGACACGCCTCTTTGTGGTTGAATCTCAGGCCTCAGATCTTCATCTCCATAGTTAATCCACTCCTTATCGCAACGGGTTTCCTGAATTACCATGTTATGAAGAATTATGCAAGTGAGCATAGTCTTGTGCATTTCACGAGGACTCAACCCACGATATGGCCTACAAATGATAGCGAACTTCCTCTTCAAAATTCCAAAAGCATGTTCCACATCCTTCCTCACTGCCATTTGGTGGTCGTTAAAATGCCGGTGTGAATGGACCAATACACCGGCAGGGGGTGACGGTAAAATTGAACCAAGGTTGACCATTTCGGGTAGATACCATCTGCAAGATAATACCCATGAGTGTACTGATAATCGTTGATTATGAAAAGGACTTGAGGACAAATTCCATACTTCAGATCTTCAAACAGAGGCGACTTGTGCAAAACATTAATATCATTTTGTGAATCCGAAAGACCAAAAAAAACATGCCATATCCAACAATCATAAGAAGCAACAGCTTCAAGGGTAACAGTTGGTTTTGGATAATGACCCTTATATTGACCGACCCAATAAACAGGGCATCCTTGCCATACCCAATGCATACAATCAAGACTACCTAGTATTCATGGGAATCTCCTATCCTCATTATCCCTCAATATTTGTCAAACATCTTCCTCGGTTGGTTTTCATAAATATGTTGGACCAAAACGATTAATTATTACTTCGCTAAACAATGAAAGGTAATTGAATGAAGTTGTTTTTCCCATACGAAGGTACTCATCATTCGCATCCGCTGGTTTGCCATAACCTAGAATCCTTAAAGCCGAAATAACTTTTTGTTCAGGACTATGACCTCTAATATTCAGTGCATCAAACTGATAATAGATTACGGTTTTACTCGACAAAGCTCTTCAATAATCTTTTTTACCAGATGCCAAGGCATGCGGAATCGACATTGGAAATCTTGATCAGAGTACACACAATTGGGAAGAAAATAATCATGCATCAGCTTCTGATGGTAAAATTCCCTCCCTCAATACGTATATCTTCTTGAGAATACTTCTTTTGGCTCTGGAACTCTAGGTATTTGGCCCGAATGTACGCGCATCAGAGTGTCGATTAGTTTATTATCTTCAGCTTCCTCATCGTCAAGTTCTTGCAACCTCCTTTGATGCATTTCTTACTCTAATCTAAACCGATTCATAATAACATTCCGTCTTCATAGGATCTCGCCATTGATGATTATGAAATTTAAAATTGCGGATACAAATATAGAAATTAAATATATGTAGAAGTAGGTGTGAGTGATTTGAAGAAGTATATGGGCGTATATATAGGAAAAGAGAGGAAAATAGACGTTATAAAGTAGTCGTTGAGCGATATAAAGAAAATCAAACGGTGGTAACTATGACGCTAGCGATATTCACATTCTCACCAGCGCTTTAGTGAATATCGTTCACTAGAAACTATGTCGCTCAGTGGTTTTCCCATAGTGGAACAACTCATTTTCCATGCCACCTGGTATGTCAAACAGTGCATAGGATATGCCTTAGTAGGGGGGGTTTGAAAAAATCTTTTAAAATCCATGATAGTGGTGGGAGAGTTTGGAAGAATTTATCAAACTCCCTAGAAAACCCTTGTTAGTCATCGAGGGACTTTGAAGAAACCCTTTGAAATTCTTGTTAGTCTCGAAACCCTAGATTTCTAATGAGTTTACTTTTCTAGAGATTTCTAGGGAGTTTGTACAGTATATTTTTTGGCTCGGTGAAAAAGGGAGAGATTTTGTGGGAGACCTTGGTTAAGGAGGGAAAAAACGTTTGAGCTTCAGGTATGGGTTTCACTTTTTTTTCTTCTTTTATCTATTTTTCACATGGATCGACGATGATCATTTTTGTATTTATTCATTTGATTATTATGGCCTTGAGTTTGATGGTATTGTTTATTTATTTATATATATATATATATATGTTTGTTTATATATATTCTGATTTATTTGCAAGATCTATGTTTGACTGATGAGAAAAAGTGATTATAGTGTATCTATATGATGTTGGAGTATATAATATTTCGATTGCACCAATGCTATTTTTTCATCTGCACTACCTTGTTCCTTCTATCAACTACTTATAAAATTATTCATATCAACCAAACATAGATTTATGTATCCATAAGCATTCATCTTCACAGAAGGGTACTTAACCATACTGTTTTCATGTTAGGGTATAGGTCCTCCATAAATTTATGTTTATCACTTTGACAGTTAGGTCTACAGATACTGGTTCTATACACAGTGAAACACACAAGTGATAGTTCCTCTACAATTTGCCTTTTTATCGCTTTTTAATAATCACACTTTGTGTTGTTCCTAGTTCTGAAAGTATTTCTTTGGTTTGAAACGTCATTGTTAGAGCACTGCTCGGTCGAACTCGCAAGCGTTGCTATCACAAGCTTGTTGTCAAGTTTAGTTTCCAAAACTATAAGTCTTGATTTCTAGTCTATTTATAGCTAAGTCTCGGATTAGGATTGAAAGTGTAGTTGAGCATTAGACTTCACGGCATTCATCGATTGAAGACGAAGAATTACTAAGGGGAGCTTGTGGAACTTCATCAACAAAAGCTATGTGGAGACTTGAACTCATATATCAATCAAAACTCAAAAGTCTATCTACTCTATCTCCTATTTGAGACAAAAGTCGTATAGCTATATAAACTTCGATTATACACATTTGATATTTCGAGCTGAGTTTAAATCGCTTACATATTTCTCGAAATATGTGTTGGTAAGCTTTCGCTTTAACCAAGTTCATCTTATACTCTTGACGAAAGTCAAAAGATGATCATGTGAAAATCGCCTAGTAACATCTTACATGATTTGTGTGAGACAGTCATTTGATGTAGACTCGGAATGTTTTGTATTGATCATTCGATCACTTGAAAATTGCTTTGAAGCTAATAGTTTGTGTGAGACAGCTATTCCCGTCTTCCAAGAATGTTTCAATGGTTGAAATGAGAGTTTAGAACAAATGGATTTTAGCATAGTATGTGTACTTACATATATGTAATCCATGTCTGGGAACCATGGTATGCATACCCGTATGCGTACTTGTTGGTTTGAGAAAGTCCGGGAACCTGGTATGCAAACCGGTACGCGTACTGGCGTAAGGTTCAGGTCCGGGAATTTTTGCTGACTTTTGGATGGTATGCGTACCAGTTTGCGTAATGGCGAAACCCAAACTTGGTCCGGCTACTTAGGTATGCATACCCATACACATACCTAAGTGGATGATGTTCTAAAATCGGTTTGTTCATGAACTAATACATTTATATAATAAGGAATGCAATCTTTTGTAAACCGTGGCTATAATGTTCATGACTTGATTCGAGTGAATCAAAATCGATTTTGCTTTAATTGTGTCTTGTAAACTTCTATGAGAATATAAACAATTGAACAACTGTAGAACTAGTTTCATTTAAGTCATTTGAACTAGTTATGGTTAAGATGAATAAGGTTGATATGAAAGTGTTCATATGGCTAACTTAGGTTAACTATTGTTAAGCCAACAAGGTGTGCATGTTTAGGTATGATTACTCATATCTAAATTAAGGTAAATTTCATTTGTGTGTAACAAGCTAAGTTCGATCTAACGGTTGAAAGATATTAGCTTGAGTCTAATCAGGTTTTCATCTAACGGTGTGTTAGAGCATTGCTCGGTTGAACCCACCAAGCGTTGGTATGTCAAGTTTGGTTTCGTATTTTAGTGAATCAAAACTCATTTAAAGAGTCGCTTGATTATTTACTAGAGTCAACTTCGTATAGGTTAGCTAGAAAGTTACTAGGATATGAGACTTACAAGTATTACGTGAAGACTTTGAAGAATGTGAAGAAGTAAAGAGCTACATCGACGACATCATCTTTCCTCTTGAAGTTAGTAATATTTGACTCGAACTGTTTCATTCCTAACGTATCTTTCAAGTCGTGCATATTGAAAACATAACTGTGAAGCTGTGAATGATTATACTCTAGTTAGACATAGTATTAAGGAATTATAATATGAAGTATAACGTCTATCTTTTGAACTTCGTATATAAGACATCGACATAATCGTATGAATGCTATTGTGATTATGTATGGGTATGGGTTAAGATTTCATCCTAGGAAACAATGTTTTACATTCGTTTAAAGGAAGTACAATTCATAAACTTGTTTTGTGAATCGACAGGGAAATCGCTAGGCTTATTGGTATTGTTATTCATTGCAAATCTTTGGATTACCAATATGTGTGTTTAGTATAACCGCTCATAACTTGTTTATGTATCTTGGTAAAACTATTCATAATGCCTGACTTTTGTATTGATATGACTTTTATTAGTGAAACCGAGCTTAAGTAATCACCTGAGATGGTATGATCGATTTGTTGTAATTGGTATGACCAACTCTAGACATTGGGCAACCGATCCTAGTAAGAGGTGCAACCTATCACAAAAGGGGAATCGATCCTTGTAAGAGGTGCAACAAGTTTTTAGTTATTGGGAACCGATCCTATGAACATGTGCAACAAATACAAGTTAGATACCATATATATGTGGGAACCGATCCTAGTACCTAGTCAACCAAGTTTTGGTAACTAGCGTGACTAATTCTAGTACCCACATGGAGGTAGAACCGAAACTTGTTTTGGTAGAACCGTGAAACCCATGATTGGTGATTGATTGGATAATCAATCACATAGTTCTTGGAAGTCAGATGAACCAATTCTAAACTTGCTTTGAAGTGTGGAAAATCGGTTCCAAAATGGTAAATATGAAAAAGGATTTACCAAGTAAAAGATGTCGACATACTTTGAACACGTGCAGTAATTCTTACCTTCTATTGTTCAAAGATATTCCTTAATAACTAAAGGAGAATCCCGGATCGAAATAAATTGAGAATCTTTTAATTAAGGTTTCTAGTTTTACATGCTTTTAATTTCCAGCAATTAAAATGCATATCTTTAGAAAATAAAAAATTTAGTAATGTGCATTTACTAGTTGGAGATTTTCTAAGAGATTTCGGTCAATATTTGGACAGAGCATTTCCAAGAATTATGAAAACCTAATTTGGAAATATATTGCATATCTTGAGAATATTTTCGGTTTTGGAAATTCCTTGGTGTCCAAACTTCCTTGGTCTATAAATATTGAAGTTTGCATTTCGAGCAAACTAATCCTCAAAGCCAGCTAAACTACCTAGTTGTGTTGTTACTGGTAGAGCCGTCTATTCGGAGAGGAAAGTACCCTAATTAGGCGAAATCTCTTACGACCGCTTATTTTAAAGACTTCTTTGGGATTGATAAGCTCTACGAGTACCGTTGGTGGGAAACTAGATAATTGCAGTTTATTATGAGTGTTCGATTGATTTGATTGACTAACGGTTTTTGAACTTTGATTGCACCTAGTTTGTTTATGCTTGAGAATCTTCTCTTCTGATATAAGATTCACTCAAACTAGATCGAAGTATCGACGGGGATCTTTAGAACTGTTTGTAGATCTAAAGACGTCTTGTGATAATCCACCGTTAACAGACTCCGTTCTGTGTGTGATTGATCACAAGAGATTCAAGTTGTTTGTGTGCAGGTGTTTATTGAAGATCTAAGATGATTTGAAGACAAATAAGATTTCTTATCTGAGTTCATAATCTTTGGTGTGCACAAAACTTGATCGGCTGTATGGATCCAACTATAATCGGTTTATCTTTGTGATCACCTTGATTGATTAGTTGAGTAGATCGGCATCAATACATTTCTTTGTGATTAATAGTATTGATTGCATAGTCTAAACAATTACTTTGGTAGTTGTTAAATAGATTGATCTAAGAACCCGACAAAGGAGTTTATTGGGATAAACGGAAGAGCCTTTTGTCAAACTCATATCACTTTGTTTGAAAAGAGTTGTTATCGAACAGATTTGTTGTTCCTTTACTGTTTGGAATACGAACCAAAGGAATTATTCCAAGTGCGTGACTTATTACAAGTTGGAGGCATAGAGATACTGAGGGAACTGGGTGAACTATAGGTTTAGTTGCTTGGTCTCAACTATACGAAGTTGGTTTAGATTTTTTATAGCGGCTTAATTCTGAGAGTATTCAATTCTGGACAAGGTCCCGGGGTTTTTCTGCATTTTCGGTTTCCTCGTTATCAAAATCTTGCTGTGTCTTTTACTTTTCTATTTCCGCAATTATAATTGTTTTATTATAATTAGAAGTAAAATACACAAACGTTAATTCCTAATTACTTGATAGCAATCCTATTGTGTTTGGTTAAGTCCGAACCTTTTATCAAGTAATCATACTTCATTGTTGTATTGTCTCGATCTTGTATCCATAGTTAATCACACAAGTTATCTTGTTGTCGTATTGTCTCGATCTCGTATCCATAGACGATCACACGAAGTGTGAACCGATTAGTTGTATTGTCTCGACTCAGTCCATAGACAATCATTTTCGGAGAAAGGACTTATAGGTGGATTTTTTTTTAGATTGAGGTATATTTGGGTACCCTTATCTTTTCAATTGGTATCAGAGAAGGCAAACACGAAAAAATCTAACAATTTGTGTTTGGTGCGATCCAACCTATAAGAAATGAATCTAATGAGTGATTCAGTTAACGTTTTAGCAAGATATGTAGACTCAAAGCTGTTTGAATCAAAAACAAACACTGAAATTGTTGAGTCTCTTCGGTCCAAAGAATTTTGGACATTCGACGAATGTCGCTTATATCTTAGTCTCACAGAAGATGCTTCCAGCAAAATCGAAAGATAATTATCAGAATTTACTGAAATGGAAAGGCAACTATCTGACTTAAAAATTGAGATTAAGATATATGAACAAAAGGAAGATGAGTCTCTATCTAAAACACTCAAGATCCTTGAAGATTCTAGTAGAGTTCAAAATGAGGTTGATGGGTTTCTCAAAGAGCTGGACAACTCAAAGAAAACTAATATTTCTAAAGGAAATCATCTCATCCATGAGTATTTGATGAATTATACCTCTGAAGAAACTGAGGTCATTCATGTTTTTTTTTTTTAATTCTTCTAAAGAATTACTTCTTGAAGATTATGATGTGACAGATGTCAATGATGATACAAGAAGTTGTTTTGATCTGTCCAAAATAGATAAAGTAATAGTGACTGATAATCTCATGTCAATATCTAAAATGTTAAGTTCACAAAGTCTTGAACAACTGAGGTTTATCAAAAAACCCATAATTGGTTGCCTCTAACCATTTTTTGGTGCTCATGGTTCGGTCATATTTGGGTCCAGATCCACGTCCGAATACCAAATAGTTTTGGTGATAAAAACAAAGAAGGATGTGTTTCTCTCTTTCTTTACCTTCTTCGGTTTCAAAGAAAACCCAACAGTTCACAAGGGTTCGAAATCTCTATTCTTATGATTTTTGCATGTTCGATTCAAGAAGAAAAAGTTGTTTCAATCAATCCTAGAATTCAAGAAGGACAAAGGGTTGCTCTCAATTCGCTCTAACTCATCTCAAACAAGGAGATTCAATACTCTACAAGTTCTATCAAGTGTAAGTGGTTCTTCACTCTTCTTGTTGATTCAATGGCAAATAGAGGTAGGAGTAGTAGAAACTTTGATAGAGGAGAAGGCTCAAATAGAAATTCTATGCTCTACTCAACCTTGAATATCAATTACGAAAACATGCCTAGTCTCACAGTGGCAAATAGAGGTAACAAAATCTTGTTGTGTCTTTTACTTTTCTATTTCCGCAATTATAATTGTTTTATTATAATTAGAAGTAAAATACACAAACGTTAATTCCTAATTACTTGATAGCAATCCTATTGTGTTTGGTTAAGTCCGAACCTCTTATCAAGTAATCATACTTCGTTGTTGTATTGTATCGATCTTGTATCCATAGTCAATCACACAAGTTATCTTGTTGTCGTATTATCTCGATCTCGTATCCATAGACGATCACACGAAGTGTGAACCGATTAGTTGTATTGTGTCGACTCAGTCCATAGACAATCACTTTCGGAGAAAGGACTTATAGGTGGAAAAGTTTTAGATTGAGGTATATTTGGGTACCCTCATCTTTTACACGCAATGGTCTTATTAGCTCCCCAACTGATCACCCTTATGCTTATTAGATTAGTGTAGAGAGATACGATATTTTCTATAGAGCTACAATATAAGGAGATACCTGAACTTGAACAAGCTTGATTCAGGTACTATTGATTAGAGACTCCTAGTATATATTTTTATTTTGCTTCAAAGATAGCTTATATAAGTAGTAATTCCGTAGATATTATTTTAGTTTAAATACCGATTTGTGATTCATTAGATGCACGATTCAATTCCTATAGGTATACATGTATTGTAATTCTCTTCTTTTTTTTCACCATAGAATGGACAACCAAGAGAGCGAAAAAAACAACAACAAGAATAATTTGTATATAATCAATGGACTTTTGAAGAGACTGACGAACTATTGAAATTATTGGTAGAAGCTACACATCAGCGTTGAAAGACAAGAATGGATCCTTTACTAATAAAACTATAGAGACCGAAATATTACCAAAACTAAATCAAATATGTCAATGCAACAAAAATTATGAGAACTTTAAAGGATGACGTAAATAGTTCAAGAATAGATTGGGTAAGTATTGTTAGAGCACTGCTCGATCGAACTCGCAAGCGTTATTATCTCAAGCTTGTTTGTAAGGTTTAGTTGCCAAAACTATAAGTTTTGATTTCTAGTCTACTTATAGCTAAGTCTCGGATTACGATTGAAGACTTCACGGCGTTCATCGATTGAAGACGAAGAACTACTAAGGGGAGCTTGTGGAACTTCATCAACAAAAGGTATGTGGAGACTTGAACTCATCTATCACTCAAAAGTCTATCTACTCAATCTCCTATTTGAGACAAAAGTTGCATAGCTATATAGACTTCGATTATACACATTTGATATTTCGAGTTGAGTTTAACTCGCTTACATATTTCTCGAAATATGTGTTGGTAAGATTTCGCTTTAACCAAGTTCATCTTATATTCTTGACGAAAGTCAAAAGATGATCATGTGAAAATCGCTTGGTAATATCTTACAAGATTTGTGTGAGACAGTCATTTGATATAGACTCGGAATGTTTCGTATTGATCTATCGATCACTTGAAAATTGCTTTGAAGCTATTAGTTTGTGTGAGACAGCTATTGTCTGAAAAAGCGGGGGTGTAATAACCACACCCAATATTTCGCTTAGCAATCTGTCTGGACAACTCCAATATAATTCCAAGAGAATCAACTAGACAATCAGACTCAATCAATGAAAATATATCAAAGAGTTGTATCTCTGTTTCACAATGTAATCAGCAAAACAAACAGATAGAAATCCGTGAGCCTAATTATTATGTGAAACAACTTGAACGGTACCAAAGACCAATGTTCAAGTGTCAATCAATATATATATCAACAACCAAAGGTTGGATTATCTAATTGATTGAACTACGCACAACCTGTGATATTTCAATTATATAAACAAATATAATGCGGAAAAGAAATAACACAGACACCAAAAAATTGGAAACCGCAAATGCAGAAAACCCCGGGACCTAGTCCAGATTTGAACAACACACTGTATTAAGCCGCTACAGACACTAGCCTACTCCAAGTTAACTTCGGACTGGAATGTAGTTGAGCCCTAACCAATCTCACACTGATCAAGATACAGTTTCGCTCCTTATGTCTCTGAATCCCAGCAGGACTCTACGCACTTGATTCCCTTAGCTGATCTCACCCACAACTAAGAGTTGCTACGACCCAAAGTCAAAGACTTGATAAACAAATCTGAAAAGACGAGGGTACTCAAATACACCACAATCTTTAATTTATCCACCTACAAGTCCACTTACCGAAAGTGATTGTCTATGGAAAAAGTCGAGACAATACTGCAAATCAGTATTCACACTTTATGTGATCGTTTATGGATACGTGATCGAGACAATACAACAATCAAAGTGTGATTACTTGATAATAGGTTCGAACTTAACCAAACTCTATAGGATCACTATCAAGTAATACAGAGTTAACGTTTGTGTAATTTGCTTTAAATTATAATAACAACAATTATAATTGTTGAAAGGAAAAGTAAATGACACAACAAGATTTTGTTAACGAGGAAACTGCAAATGCAGAAAAACCCCGAGACCTAGTTCAGAATTGAATACTCTATGAATTAAGCCGTTATATAAAATCTAAACCAACTTCGTATAGTTGAGACCAAGCAACTAACCCTAGTTCACTTAGTTTATTCAATATCCCTGCGCTTCCGGCATTCAATAAGTGCACGCACTGGAACAATTCCTTTGGATCATATTCCAAACAGTAAAGGAACAACAAATCTGTTTGGTAACAACTCTCTTGATTCTTTCGGATGAAGATATCTCAAGTCATAAGCAAAGGCTCTTCTGTTTAACAAATAAACTCCTTTGCCTGGTCAGATCAATCTATCCAACAACTACCGAAGTAGCAGAGTTAAGATTTGCAATCAATCAATATAGATTCCAACAAGAAACTATAAGGTGATGCCGATCTTACACAACTAATCAATCGAATAAATCTGATTCTAGTTGTATCCCAGCCGATCAAGGTTTGTGCACACCCAAAGATATAGAAACCAAATAAGAAATCTTCTTTGTCTTCAAATCTTCTTTAATCTCCAATAAACACCTGCACAACACCACTTGAATCTCTTGTGATCAATCATACACATAACGGAGTCTGTTAACAATGGATTATCACAAGATGTCTTTAGATCTACAAACAGTTCTAAAGATCCCGTCGACATTTCGATCTAGTTTGAGTGAATCTTATATCAGAAGAGAAGATTCTCATGAATAAACAAACTAGGTGCAATCAAAGTTCAACAACCGTTAGTCAATCAAATCAATCGAAAACTAAAATAAACTGCAATTATCTAGTTTCCTACCGACGGTACTCGTAAAGCATCTTGATCCCACAAAAGTCTTTAAACGAGCGGTCGTAAGAGATTTCGCCTAATTAGGGTACTTTCCTCTCCTGATAGACGCTCCACCAGAAACAACAAAAAGATGAAGTTTGCCTGGCTCTTAGGACTGTTTGCTAGAAATGCAAACCTGGGTATTTATAGACCAAGGATATTTGGACACCAAGGAATTTCCAATACCGAATATTCTCAAGATATGCAATAAATGCCCAAAATCGGTTTTCATAATTCCTAGAAATGCTTTATCAAATATTTCCGAAATCTCACTAGAAAATCTCCAATTAGTAAATGCACATTACCAATTTTTATTTTCCAGAGATATGCATTTAATTGCCGGTAATTAAAAGCATATAAAACTAACAACCTTAATTAAAAGATTCTTAATTTATTTCGGTCCGGGATCTCCTTGAGTTATTAAGGAATATCTTTGAACAATAAAAGATAAGAGTTACTGATCATGTTCAAAGTATGTTGACATATTTTCTTTGTAAATCCTTTTTCATATTTACAATCTTGGAATCGATTATACCACACTTCCAAACAAGTTTAGAATTGGTTCATCTGTATTACAAGACAACTATGTGATTGATCAAATATCAAATCACTAATCATGGGTTTACGGTTTTACCAAACACAAGGATCGGTTCTACCTCAATATGGTTACTGGGACCGGTTACATCAGTTACCAGGATCGGTTACGTCAATTATCAGGACCGGTTACCATATACTTATGGTATTACTTGTGATCAGTTACACAAGTCACTAGGATCGGTTACACCAATTACTAGGACCGGTTACGCCAATTACAAGGATCGATTACACAACTCTTTTGTGATCGGTCACACCAATTACAAATATCGATCATACCATCTTAGTTGATTACTTAGAATCGGTTACACTAATAAAAGTCTTACCAATTCATAAGTCAGGCATTGTGATTAGTTATACTAAGATAAATAACAAGTTATGATCGGTTCTATTAACTCACACATATTGGTAATCCAAAGATATGCAATGAATAACAATACCAATAAGCCTAGCGATTTCCCTTTCGATTCGTAAAACAAGTTCATGAATGTACTTCCTTTAAACAAATGTAAACATTGTTTCCTAGGATGAAATCTTTACCTTTACCCATACACATAATCACAATAGCATTCATACGATTATGTCGATGTCATATATATACGAAGTTCAAAAGATAAGCGTTATACTTCGTATCCTAATTCCTTAACACTATGATCATGTGATCATATCTTATTACTAGAGTATAATCATTCACAGCTTCGCAGTTATGTTTTCAATATAGCACGACTTGAAAGATACGTTAGGAATGAAACAGTTCAAGTCAAATATTACTAACCTCAAGAGGAAGGATGATGTTGTCGTTGTAGCTCTTTACTTCTTCACATTCTTCAAGTCTTCGAGTAATACTTGTATGTCTCATAATCCTAGACTTTCTAGTCTAACCTATACGAAGTTGTCTCTAGTACATAATCAAGCGACTCTTAGATGAGTTTTGATTCACTAAAATATGACAACCAAACTTGATATACCAATGCTTGGTGCGTTCAACCGAGTTATGCTCTAACAATCTCCCCTTTTGTCAATTTTAGTGACAAAACTCTTAATACATATGGATAAATAAATTACAAGAATTCATTACACATACGCTTGATTCCAAGTTTCAACAGCACAATAACCTGCATATATTCAATCCATAAATGTCGTTGTTGACATTTGAATAACAAAGCTAATACTCCCCCTAAAGGTAAGATAGGTAGATTTTCAATCCGAACATCTTTGTTATTCCCCTTTTGTAGTCAAGATAACTACAAAAACAATATGATATGTTGCCCCCCCTTAGTCAATGCTTTACTCTTTTATTAGATATAACGTTTAAGCACAATTGTCCTTTACTTAGTGATTACAAATCACTTGTTTACTCCATATATTTCTCCCCCTTTTTGTCACAAAATGACAAAGATTCGAGCAAATAAAGGTCAAACCGAAAGGATCTTACAAATCTAAAAGATTTGTAAAACCTATAAGAGTTAGGCACGAAGGTTTCACATACCATTTTAGATAACCAATATCAAAACCGAAACTAGAAGTAATTTGGTTTTAATATGTTATCAAGGAAACAATTGTCTGAAGCAATTTTCCCTAATAGTTTAACAAATTGACTAAGAAACTTAGTTCCCTTGCTAAACCGATTGCACAAATAGAATCGCTTATTTCGATAAGACCAAAATAAAGATTAGAATTAACTTTATTTTTCTCATCAGGTTCTAATTATTCAGACAATAACTTAGACCTTTCACTTTAGACAAGATAAGTACTAGGTTAGTTAACTAGTATTTCTTGTCAAGGCATTCGATTAGACTTGAATAACCAAATCCTTCACTTCGATAAGTCTAACTAAGATCAGAATTAACTTAGTTTCTCTTATTCTGAATCGAATTGGACTAAACAAATGATCCCGTATTTTTTTAATCCATAAACAATACATACAAACCAAATAAATTGACTTGCACAATTATGTCTCTTAACCGGAAGCAATTGAAACAAACATAAACATTATAGCACCGCAATTGCACCGAAATTTCGTTAAGCCAAAAACACTTGATACCAAACAATAAAGAAGATATCAAACATTAAGTCAAATAAATTAACACAGTTTTTCTTAACCGGAAACAGCTGAATCACACACACACACACATCCATACACACATAATGGAATAAACATCAATTGTACCGAAATTTTGTTAAGCAAAAGCAAAATATATGTAATAAAATCAGGCTTTTCTTAAACAGGAAAATGACTAACTAACAAATTCGTTACCTAAGATTTCGCATCCTCTTCTCTCCAGAAAGATATATCATTAAGCGCAAGTTCAAGTTAGAACTCTCCCCCATTATGTTGTCATTCTCCCGCAAGAACAAAAGAACAACAACATGAGCAACCTTTACCAGAGAAAGTTTGAATCTGTTTTAACTAATGCGTGCCAATAGCAAAAGTTGAAAACCCGAAACACATATGTTTATGTTAAACACAACTCATTTAAACAAAAATTGATTCAACACATTGCGACTTTTTACATATGAGTCTCAATCAGAACTCCTTATGATCCTTTGATAAAGCCTACCAACATGGGCTAGAACTTAATCCCGCTAAATTAAAAAGCCACACAAACCATAAGGGTTCACATCATATGAGATCGAATATTAAGGTTACGGAAACCGAAATATAACATCCCATAAACACATAGCAATAATATAAAGCATTCAAGCACATGCTATGTCATCGGAAAAACTATCACAAGAAAAATTATAAAATAATACTTTTATTCTTTAATAATAGATAGTTTTATTTAGAAATATACCTTATACAATAATTGAAATAATCAAAAACTGATGTCTATTTTTCTTGGATCAAGTATAACAGCATATAACTTAATCCCTAGTGTTGCTCTTATTGTTCACTGAAGTTTCTTCAGTGTTCAAACTCTTAAAACATGTCTCGAGGGACTTGTCTGAAACCACTTCCTGTTTCTCAAGCTTTTCAACTTGAACCTTCATATTAGCAAGATCAGTTTTTGTTTCCTCAATCCTATCCTTGAGCCAATCTTGATGACGGATCGTCATTATGAGGTTGGTTCTTAGATTTTCAAAACCTTGGATATAGTCAATCATACTATCAGAACGTATCCACTTGGTTTTTGTTGGATCTTGAAGGTCGTAAGCCAGCAGACATGACTCATCTTGGGATCCAGCAGAACTATCAGAATCATAATCAGACATGATTTTTGATATGATTTTCTTCTTCCTTTCTGTATTGATTCCTTGACAATCCTTAACCTTTTAAGCTTCCTCCTTATTGACTTTTGTAACACCGCAGTTATTGGAGGCATGCTCAGGTATTTAAAAAGGATTAGTCAAGGTTTCTTAATACAAGCAAGAGATTGTTTCTCTTAAGAAGAGACAATTTTCGGACCGAAAATACTTAGGAAATTCCGAAAATATACACAGAATATATTTTGTTTCTTTTGTTCAAACTTCTCATGCTGGAAGGTTTATTAAAATTCGAAAATTTCAAATAAAACCTATTTTTGGAAGATCATGGTAAACATGAACAAATTCTAGACAAAAATGGATTCGCAGTTATCCAGAGATTGTCACATAATTTTCTGATACAAAACACACACAAAATTATGCTCTTGTTTTATGTGTTTCTCATCCCAAAAGTTATGAGCACGAACAAGGATGAGAGTGCACAGTCTCCATACAACTAGGTTGCATCGGAGTAAGCCTTTTCTTGCTTACAGCGAGTATCAGAAACATAGTTCATGTTTCTCTTTGGAAATTTCTGCCCAAAGTGTTTTCTCCCAAGTAAATGATCCTTCCTTGATCTAAAGGTACTAGATTTTATGCCCGTGCTACGCACAGGGCGGACCCGAAAACCATCCACAATCATTTTTTTCTTTTAAGTTTTAACCATATTTTTGATTTGGTGTGATTTGGCTTCGTCTCGCCGCGTAGTGCATTTTTTATTAGGTATCGTGGGGCTTCGCCCCGCCCCGTGGCGATACATTTTTGATTAGGTGTGGCTCGGCTTCAGCTTCGCCTCGCCCCATCCCGTCTCGATGCACTTTTGATTTGGTGTTGCACGGCTTCACCCCGCCCCGTCGCGATACATTTTTGATTAGGTGTGGCTCGGCTTCGCCTCGCCCCGTCGCTTAGGATTTTTGATTGGGTATAGAAGAATCTGCAGGTGAGGTAGTAGAAGAGTCATCAAGATCCAAGCATTGAAACAATAAGTTATACGTAACTATCTTTTTATTTTAACCATAATATTGATTTAGTATGACGGGACTCGCAGTGCATTAAATCATCTTTTTCTTTTAAAAAACTCGCCCTGTCGAGATGCATTAGACCTTCATTGCTAACTGAAAGAAAAATGATTCAAACTTTAGGAAGTTGTGCATCTACCTTACCTACAGAACATTAGGTATATCCACTCTATCATGGGAAACAATTGAGCAGTTGTCTCGGCAATTTGGTAAAGATAAAAGACATGAAAATTCTAAAAATAAATTTAAGTTTGCAGAATACCCACCTATGGTTTTTCCTTGTTATTTGTTATATGTATATATATATATATATATGGACGTTTGAATTAATACTTTGGCTTTAGCCTACATCTAGGGATACATATTTATTTAGACATACATGAGAAAAAAATTCAACAGGATATAACATACCTCCAAGTTTGTGCAGATACATTGGTAGCTAGCCCTTTAAACTTACTGGCATGCGCTGCATACATAGCTTTCTCATAGATCCAAACATCTTAGCTAGCTGCCGATCACTAAGCAATGAACGATCAATGTAGGAATCCTATCGTATGATTAAATGCAATCTAACTTACCACATTATTCAAGATTTTCTCGACACCCATTACATATTTAGCATATGAAATTTCAATTATACTAATAAACCAAGTTTGTCGTTTTGCAAGGAAATACCATTACAGTTAACTTCAAATCTGTGAGCATAAAGATTAATATGCTTTTTGTGAATAAATTATGATCACAACGAAAAATTTAGAGCATCACTTCAACCATTACCTCCTCACTGTATGATTGCCACTACCATGAAGACCTCTCTCATTGCATTTTTCGCCAGCACTGTATAATCTAAACAGTCTGATCCATCGAAAGATAAGAACTATTAGAGATAAATGTAAAGTACAACAACTTTAAAACAAAATTAGCGTTTTAATACCTTGTACCGTACTTGGATTGATCTTAGTAAGGCCAAGGATGATTTGGACATGCTAAACCATTCTTGCCCCCCCTTAATCTTACCTTCCTAACACACTAAACTAATCCGACCACAAAGAAAGATATGCATGACTAAAAAGAGAATATATATTAGTTCGAACAAAATTTTCGCAGGTTGATCATGATGCAAACAACTAACGATTACACAAAAATATATAGTACCCAATATCGCTGATGAAAATTCACCCCACAAAAATATATAGTACCCTATTTCGTAATAACGCAGTAAATCATACCTCCCAATATTCTCTGAAAGGGTAATACTGTAGCTGGCTACCCTTTTTTTTTTTTGCATAACAAACAAAGCGAAGTTCAGTTGATCAAAGAAGCCAAACCTAGCTGCAACACAGGATGATGCGTCAACTAATAACATAGAGTCTCGTAACAACTATTAGATACAGAGGTTAACCCAAATCAAAGAAGCCAAAGCAAGACTGGAATTATCAAAAGAAATAGGATCAAAAGAAATAGGGAATTGACCAACAGAGCTATCGAACAACAACAACAAAAAAACGTTTGTGTGGAATTGCACTTTGGGACATCTATAAGCTAATTGCATTTTCAACTGGACTCATTGATTGAACCATGAAAAATCATTTGCATGCAAATTAGATAGAAATCGGTCTAAATGAGAAATAATAAATAAATACTAATTAGAACCGGACCATAACTGTACCACAAATTGATAGTAAATTCTCGTTGCCGAGATCTTAATGAAACAAAATGAGATGATAAAAATTGAACTGAGTTAACTTCTCTGTCATATTTATGACTAAACAAAAGCATAGGAAATTTTGATATTATGTTATTGACTTGACAGTATCCTCATATTTAACATGAATTACGAAAAAGAAGAGTAATATATTGTTCCTACGACTATATATTAAAAGGAGGTCATATTTCACCAACCTGGTCACAATCTTGAGCATTTTAGCTCTATTGAGTGCCGAATCCACTTTACTTCCCAAGCCTCGGGCTTTGCTGCTTTCCTACCATCCAGTTAAACCATTCAATTCCGTTGCACAAAAATACAAACGAAACTTAAAGAGAATACAGTTGTAGTTGCACATAACAAAAATATGAATTGGAAGGGGGATTGTGACAAATTCAATGATAACAACACAATTCATTCAGTTAACCAATTCAATTCCAAACCAAATCAAACTTAATATTGAGCACGAATCAAGAGAAACTAAATATGGGAGAACTGATTAGAGTAAGGGATTAAATATGGAGAAATACCTCAAGGAAAATAACTAAAGTTATGGAGCTGGTTCTTAGCAATGAAACTTAAATCAAATTCTCCTGCTTTCATTGGATTTTGTCAGCTATATGCCTTAACAACTTCAGAGTAGTGACATTCTCCAAACTCGCAATTGACTCCTCCTCATATTGCAAACCCTGATTCTAAACTATCGAAAATCAAATCAAATGAACCTAAATAATAATCATATCTAGATGCATGTAGAACTCACCTCAGATTGCATATCAAAATCATAACAAACAACTAACCCACAAAAACATTGAAATAATAAAAAAATCCATGTTGTCCTTTAGGTTTACTGGAACATTAGTCGATTAGAACTCACTGGAACATTAGTCGATGTTGTTGATGATGATGGATATATGTGGGATTGTCAAATAGAGGAAGAAGAAGAAGATGGGTTTTAAGAAGAGAAGATGTCAAACTCAGTTATTAGAGCGCCATTAGAGAGAGTAGGGTTTGTTTGTTTTTTCTACTGACGGAAGTTTGTGTTTTTCTGTTTATGTTCCATGATTTTTTTTTATTCTTTTATATAATAAAATTGTTAATTTAGGGAGAGAAAAAAAACGCCAAAAAAGAGAGAATTTCTTTGGCACCGCTTGAGGAGAGAGAAATTTGGAGCAATTAGGTGAGGTGGGTGATGTTCACTTTTAACATAGGGGTGAGTTTCCGTCACCCCGTGATGTGGGGTCTTATATGGCTTGAGATTTTAAAGGAGTTAGATGATCATGTAGAGAAACGGTACTGATGTGAGAATTTTCAAAGATAGATAAATTTCTCTTAATTATGTCAATGAAATTTTCATAAGATTTTCTCATTCTAAGGATTTCCTTATGATGTACATCAGTATGATTATCTGAAACAATTATCGGAAATTCCTGATTGTTTCCTTTGGCAGAGATTCTCTCTTTCCCTTTCTTCTGGAGTCGTTCTTCACGTAAACCAGGTCTGTTTCGCCATGAGTGAGGATGAACCTTTTTCCAGAAGCGATTATCAACCCTTACTCCTAATTCTTTTGAGTTGATTTTGTCGGGTTGAGGTATAATCTGTCTTTCTACTGAGGAATGATCTTTCAGTTTTTTAAGACAAGAAACTTCTTTCAATACTTTTACTACTGTATTTTGAAGAAGTATAAGTTTCCTGTCAAGTGACTGAAAGTTGTATTCCTTAAGATCACTGATAGGTGTAGAATACACCCTATTTAATATCTATTGGTTATGCTTTCTTTGCCATTTTTCTTGTAAATTATGTATTTTACGCTCGTTTTGAGTTTTGTAGGTACTTTGGAGTCATGCGGAAGAAAAGAAGAAGAAATCATTCAATTTGAGCCGAAAGGGCAAAATAGGTCATTTCACGAGCAAGCACTATTGGGAGCCTGGCTAAGGTTAAGGGGCAACTCTTATTGGAGGAATACTAAAACCACCCAGCTGAGGTTAAGGGGCTGCCATTGGGTGGCCGTATCCAAGCATAGTGGGTGCAAACAGCCGTCCCATTTTTAAAGCCCTAATTATGTCGACATCAGAGAAGACTAGTTCTTCTCTTTTCTTCCTGTAAGCTGTTTCTGGATCTGAGAATGAGTGAAGCTCAGAAGGAGGAACTAGTGTTGGGTTCTTCGTTCTCGTCTGTTGCTGAAGGAGAGGTGCTGTTACTGCGTGTTGAATCAAAAGAATTGATGTTGCTGTCATGGATTTGAAACAGCAAGAAGATGAATGATTGATTGTGAATTAATGGAGTCTGGGTTCGATTTGATGCTGATTTTCAAGGGTTTGGTGAATTGATAAAAGAAAGGAATATGGGTTCTGTTGGTCGAAGAATTCTGTGAAGATGGAGATGCCATTGAGGAAGAGATTTATGAAATTAGGGTTCCTTGAACTAAGATTCGAAGCTGGTGATGATAAGAGATGGATTTGACAGAACAATAATGGGTTGATGTTTGAGAGATGAAATTCAGAAATGATTTTTCTGATGACGGAAGATGTTACTGCTGCTGCTATGAAGATTAATAAGAAATTGGATTTGAATCTGCCGGACCATGGAGCTGCGCTTCTGTTGATTGCAAGAGGAGATGGGAATCGAAGGAGGAAGTAGTGCTGTTGCTGTCATGGATATGAGAATGTGACCGTGAGATGAATGATTGAATAGATGAATGTGTAGGAATGATGCAGGAAAGAATGGCCTGAAATTGGCCGGGAGAATAACCGAGAAACAACCAGAACTCGGCTGGAGTTCTACTCCGGCGATTCAACTCAGCGGTTCAGATAAGTCAGAAACCTAACTCAGATGAGTAAGATCCAGTAAGACGGTGACTCGTCTGACTGGTTCTATTCCCCCTGACCCTCTTAACTAACGACTGACCATCTTGACCGTTAACTCCGACGGTATCGTGACGGAATATTCCATTATCAGAGAAGAGAATCCAGATGACCGGCAGTAACTTTTCTGGCAGGTTTCCGTAATCCCAGTAATTTTCCGGCGACCCAATTTTGCACATAGTTTTGTGTGAGTATTTCTCGAGGGCTTGAAGACCTAGACTTGGAATTGGATGAAGAATTGGGCTTGGATTTGGAAAGAAAATATAGAAGGAGTTGAGAAAGACTTGGATTTGGAAATTGAATTATAATAGGAAAGAGAGTCTATTCCTAAGAGGATTGCAAGCAAATTGAAGCCTATAAATATAAAAGTTTTCTACTTTTCTCTACACACTTCCACACCTCTGCACACAACACTTGTGTTTTTTTTGCTTGCTTTTCACATCTTTTCTTCTTTTAATTATTTGTGTGAACTTCAAAATTCTTCTTTTAATTATTGGTGTGAATTTCAAAAACATGAGTAGCTAATTTTCTTATTGATTGGGGATGAATTCGTAGTTATTGACATATGATTTGAGTTTTGTTTTAAACCTACTTTGAAGTTTTCACATGATTTTTGATTGTTTTTACTAATATTAATGTTTATGCTTGATTGATAGATTGTTTAGGTGGCCAACTAAATTGATTTGTTGATTAATCTAAAGCTAGTGGTGGTTAGGCTATACGTAATTGTTGAATAATTCATTACGTAATTGTTGACTACACTATATTACTTGTTAATTAAGTGGAAATATATTCACTAATTTGTTGTGGTTACGACACGCATCAATCACTTTCATGAAATCGGTTCAAAGTTTCCTTTAGACAAGATTTCCCTTGATCATCAGTATATATAGAAGATGGTTTCTCATTCTCTTCTGACTTGATGTAGTTATGTAGACTACCATCATCATGATCTGTTTCAGATGTGATCAAACCGGTTTTGTTATCACAATCTCTAAAAGTCGAACAAGGACTTTTGGTTTCTTCATCAGAAGAAATTATAACATAATCATTAGCCAGAGTCATAGGATGAGTCTCTTGATCTTGAGTAAGAGATTTTACCAAGAGTTTCTAATTTGACAGTGAGATCCATATTCTCTTTGGCTAGAATATTTAGTTGAATATATTTTTCTCTGATCTCATGCTTAAGAAGATTAGATTATGTCTTTAATATTAACATCCGTGTAGACAGAGATCTTATTAGCTTTAGGAGTTTTACCAACTCTTTATCAGAATCTTCTTTTCCATCAAAGATAGACTCAAATGTTTTCGCAACTCCTGGATCATGAGTTAACGAAGATGTAACATCTTCAACATTTGAGTATTCATACTCTTGCATTACATTAACTGAATCATCCATATATTCAATTCTTATAGGTTGGATCATACCAAACACAGATTGTTAGATCTTTTCGTGTTTGCCTGCTCTGATACCAATTGAAAAGACGAGGGTACCCAAATACACCACAATCTTTAATTTATCTACCTATAAGTCCTCTTACCGAAAGTGATTGTCTATGGACAAAGTCGAGATAATACTACAAATAGGTATTCACACTTTGTGTGATCGTCTATGGATACGTGATCGAGACAATACAACAATCAAAGTGTGATTACTTGATAATAGGTTCGGACTTAACCAAACTCTATAGGATCACTATCTAGTAATACAGAGTTAACGTTTGTGTAATTTACATTAAATTATAATAACAACAATTATAATTGCGGAAAGGAAGAGTAAATGACACAACAAGATTTTGTTAACGAGGAAACCACAAATGAAAAAAAAAACCAGGACCTAGTCCAGAATTAAATACTCTCAGAATTAATCCGCTATACAAAATCTAAACCAACTTCGTATAGTTGAGACCAAACAACTAACCCTAGTTCACTTAGTTTCTTCAGTATCCCTACGCTTTCGTCATTCAATAAGTGTACGTACTGGAACAATTTCTTTGGATCGTATTCCAAACAGTAAAGGAACAACAAATCTGTTTGGTAACAACTCTCTTGATTCTTTCAGATGAAGATATCTCAAGTCATAAGCAAAGGATCTTCTGTTTAACAAATAAACTCCTTTGCCTGTTCAGATCAATTTATCCAACAACTACCGAAGTAGCAGAGTTTAGATTTGCAATCAATCAATATAGATTCCAACAAGAAACTATAGGGTGATGCCGATCTTACACAATTAATTAATCGAATAAATCTGATTCTAGTTGGATCCCAGCCGATCAAGGTTTGTGCACACCCAAAGATATAGAAACCAAATAAGAAATCTTCTTTGTCTTCAAATCTTCAATAAATATCTGCGCAACACCACTTGAATCTCTTGTGATCAATCACGCACATAACGGAGTATCAATCACGCACATAACGGAGTCTGTTAACAATGGATTATCACAAGATGTCTTTAGATCTACAAACAGTTCTAAAGATCCCGTCGACACTTCGATCTAGTTTGAGTGAATCTTATATCAGAAGATAAGATTCTCAAGAATAAACAAACTAGGTGCAATTAAAGTTCAACAACCGTTAGTCAATTAAATCAACCGAAAACTAAAATAAACTGCAATTATCTAGTTTCCCACCAATGGTACTCGTGGAGCTTCTTGATCCCACAGAAGTCTTTAAACGAGCGGTCGTAAGAGATTTCGCCTAATTAGGGTACTTTCCTCCCCGGATAGACGCTCCACCAGAAACAACAAAAAGATGAAGTTTGCCTGGCTCTTAGGATTGTTTGTTAGAAATGCAAACCTGAGTATTTATAGACCAGGGATGTTTGGACACCAAGGAATTTCCAAAACCGAATATTCTCAAGATATGCAATAAATGCCCAAAATCGGTTTATATAATTCCTGGAAATGCTTTGTCCAACATTTCCGAAATCTCACTAGAAAATGTCAAATTAGTAAATGCACATTACCAATTTTTATTTTCCAGAGATATGCATTTAATTGCTGGTAATTAAAAGCATATAAAACTAACAACCTTAATTAAAAGATTCTTAATTTATTTCGATCCGGGATCTCCTTGAGTTATTAAGGAATATCTTTGAACAATAAAAGATAAGAGTTACTGATCATGTTCAAAGTATGTTGACATCTTTTCTTTGTAAATCCTTTTTCATATTTACAATCTTGGAATCGATTATACCACACTTCCAAACAAGTTTAGAATTGGTTCATCTGTATTCCAAGATAACTATGTGATTGATCAAATATCAAATCACTAATCATGGGTTTACGGTTTTACCAAACGCAAGGATCGGTTCTACCTCAATATGGTTACTGGGACCGGTTACATAAGTTACCAGGATTGGTTACGTCAATTACCAGGACCGGTTATCATATACTCATGGTATTACTTGTGATCGGTTACACAAGTCACTAGGATCGGTTACACCAATTACTAGGAACGGTTACGCCAATTACAAGGATCGATTACACAACTCTTTTGTGATCGGTCACACCAATTACTAGGATCAGTCACACCAATTACAAATATCGATCATACCATCTTAGGTGATTACTTAGGATCGGTTACACTAATAAAAGTCATACCAATTCATAAGTCAGTTAATGTGATTAGTTATACTAAGATACATAACAAGTTATGATCGGTTTTACTAACTCACACATTTTGGTAATCCAAAGATATGCAATGAATAACAATACCAATAAGCCTAGCGATTTCCCTTTCGATTCATAAAACAAGTTCATTAATGTACTTCCTTTAAACAAATGTAAACATTGTTTCCTAGGATGAAATCTTCACCTTTACCCATACACATAATCACAATAGCATTCATACGATTATGTCGATGTCATATATATATGAAGTTCAAAAGATAAGCGTTATACTTCGTATCCTTATTCCTTAACACCATGATCATGTGATCATATCTTACTACTAGAGTATAATCATTCACATCTTCGTAGTTATGTTTTCAATATAGCACGACTTGAAAGATACGTTAGGAATGAAAAAGTTCAAGTCAAATATTACTAACCTCAAGAGGAAGGATGATGTTGTCGTTGTAGCTCTTTACTTCTTCATATTCCTCAGGTCTTCGAGTAATACTTGTATGTCTCATAATCCTAGACTTTCTAGTCTAACCTATACGAAGTTGTCTCTAGTACATAATCAAGCGACTCTTAGATGAGTTTTGATTCACTAAAATATGACAACCAAACTTGACATACCAACGCTTGGTGGGTTCAACCGAGCTATGCTCTAACAAAATCTGTCTCACACAGAAAAGTCTATTGTATAGATAAATTTGTCTCCCACAGATAAAACTATGAGTTTTGTTCCGTCTTTTGATAAATCAAGGTGAATAGGAACCAATTGATATACCATACTTATATTCCCGAAGAACAGCCTAGAAATATCAATCACCTCACAATAATATTAATAGTATGGTAGCGAAACAAGATATTGTGGAATCACAAACGATGACATGAAGATGTTTGTGACTACTTTTTTCTTGCCTATCGGAGATTAAATCTCGAGCAAATCTTAGGGAAGATAGTACTCAATAATTATAAAAAACAGCAAGATCAGAGCACGCAACTACAGAGAAATAGTTGGGTCTGGCTTCACAATCCCAATGAAGTTTTTAACTTGTTAACCTACATGGTTTTGTGAAAAACCTAAGGTTAAAGGAGAATCGACTCTAGTCACAACTACTATCACACAGGAGGTGTGGGGATTAGGTTTCCCAGTTGCTAGAGTTCTCCTTTATATAGTCTTAAAATCAGGGTTTGCAATCAATGTTACCTTGGTAACAAAGCATTCAATATTCATCGTTAGATGAAAATTGACTCAAGCTAATATCTTTCAACCGTTAGATCGAACTTAGCTTGTTACACACAAATGAAAAGTGACATCATTTAGATATGAGTAACCGTACCTAAACGTGTGCACCTTTGTTGGCTCAACAATTGTCAATCGAAGTTAGCCATATGAACACTTTCATATCAACCTTATTCATCTTAAACATAACTAGTTCAAATGACTCAAATGAAACTAGTTCTAGAGTTGTTCAATTGTTTATATTCTTATAGAAGTATACAAGACACAATTGAAGCGAAATCGATTTTGATTCACTCGAATCAAGTCATGAACATTATAGCCACGATTTGCAAAAGATTGCATTCCTTATTATATAAATGTATTAGTTCATGAAAAAACCGATTTTAGAACATTATCCACTAGGTATGCAAACGGGTACGCATACCTAAATGGCCGGACTAAGTTTGGGTTTCGCCAGTACGCGAATTGGTACGCATTCATTCCAAACTCAGCAGAAATTCCTGGACCTGAACCTCACACCAGTACGCATACCGGTATGCGTACAAGGTTCCCGGACTTCACCAAACTAAACAGTATGCATACGGGTATGCATACCATGGTTCCCAGACTTGGATTACATATATGCAAGTACGCATACTATGCTTATATCCAATTGTTCTATACTCTCATTTCAATCATTAAAACATTCTCGGAAGACGACAATAGCTGTCTCACACAAACTATTAGCTTCAAAGCAATCTTCAAGTGATCGAATGATCAATACGAAACATTTCGAGTCTACATAAAATGACTGTCTCACACAAATCATGTAAGATGTTACCAGGCGATTTTCACATGATCATCTTTTGACTTTCATCAAGAATATAAGATGAAATTGGTTAAAGCGAAAGCTTACCAACACATATTTTGAGAAATATGTAAGCGAGTTAAACTCAACTCGAAATATCAAATGTGTATAATTGAAGTCTATATAGTTATACGACTTTTGTCTCAAATAGGAGATAGAGTAGATAGACTTTTGAGTGATAGATGAGTTCAAGTCTCCATATACCTTTTGTTGATGAAGTTCCACAAGATCTCCTTAGTAGTTATTTGTCTTCTCTCGATGAACGCCATGAAGTCTAATGCTTAACTACACTTTCAATCATAATTTGAGAATTAGCTATAAGTAGACTAGAAATCAAGACTTATAGTTTTGGCAACTAAACTTGACAACAAGCTTGAGATAGCAACGCTTACGAGTTCGACCGAGCAGTGCTCTAATAATCTCCCCCTTTATCAATTTTAGTGACAAAACTATCAATATATATGGAATACAAAATAAATAAACTTTGTAGCTCTCAATCCAAATGCTTGATTTCCTTGGTTCTTCAACAATACTCGAAATCTTCGTCACTTCCAAGTACTCCAGTGATTCTGAATGTGTTCAACTCAGCATCATAGTTTTTCAAGATCCGTAGCTATAACAATGAAAAAACAGTTTCTCTCAATCATTGTTATACAGTGTCATAGTACTGTTACACAACATCAAAGTCCAATTGTATCACAACTTTGACAACAATACTATGGTGATATGTATCACTCCCCCTTAGTCAATACTTCATCTCACATGAAAACCACTCCCCCTTACATAATGATCCGTAAACCATATGTATTTGTAGTGTGAACTACACATTAATTCTCCCCCTTTTTGTCAATAAAAATTGGCAAAGGTACGAAAACTAGTGGGATCCTAATGAAATTTCCATAGAGATACTTCATGACCAAAAGAGAACAACATATCAACTTTGTTTAGCTACAATCATATAGCCGAAACTAAATGCATTCATCAAGGAGTTAATAAACATATAAGAAAACTCATATAATATTCCACAGCCGCACTCCCCACAAAGATTTGGCAATTAAGCACAAGTTCAATTAAGAACTTTCCCCCATAAATTGTCATTCCCGAAAGAACAACAAGATCGACCTTACTTTCACAAGAAAAGAAGGATTTCTTTGGACATTAAAAAATAATCATGAAACATGAATTTGTATCCAAAAAACTCAATTAAATTAAGCACAAGAGAACCCGTGATTAATTTAATCGAAAATGCTCAACATAAGAGAACTTACAGAGCCACACAGAAAATACACAAAGTTGTGGATCAGGGAAAGACCAATACTGTGGAATATTCAAAGATTCATTTATTTTTCATCAATATTTGCATAGAGACATATAATAGACTTAATCTTTGCAATCAAAAGTCCATCCTATCTTCCATCAATATTTGCATAATGACATAATAGGCTTAACTTTTGACATATATGGGACAATCATAGTTCACGGATGCAAACACTCATATCCCATAATTTTTTTGCAATATATAAAACCAATAAAGATTAATACTGCAAAATCATCTTCCAAATAAACTTTAGAATTTAAATAAATAAATCTAAAAACATTGCAAGATGAAAATCGTTGGTAATAGCTATGTGTACTCACAATAATTGTTATTCCAAACCCTAGTTATCCTTCTTAAAACATAAGAATAAATTCTCATAATAAGTTTCCTAGACATTAAGGCCTCTAAAAAATTCTTTATCGTCCCGAACTCCTTATCGTCAACATCCATGGGAACATAAGGTTCATGAAGAAAGGAGTCAATTCCAACAAACCTTCTAGACTGATGCCGAACCAGGGCCTTCTGAATTTCGAGAGTCCTAAAAACAATAGCCTTTATTTCCTGAATCTCCTTTCTTGTTTCCTTCAACTCTTCAAGAACCCCATAGAACTTCTGTTGATTAGAAGGAACAACTCTTGGTTTTCTCACATTCCTCATTTTTCTTTTCAAAGTTGAAGGTACAGGAGATTTATCTTTCTCCTTCATGATTAATGGCTTAACAATCATATTATCAACCTTTCTATCAGAAGACATAATGCTTGGATTCTCCATACTAGTATGAGATTGTGAGAGGAATTCACAAATCATACTCAACAAGCAATCTTGTGATAAAAAAGAGTTTTCAGAGAAGGAAAAAGGAATGTAGGGTTACAAAACCTTTTTACACTAAAAGGATTCTCGTACACACAACTCACAACCCTAAAGAAGCAGAATTATCGATTTTAACCCACTTTTTATTGAACAAACAGAGTAAGATCCTTTCAATATCAATTTAGATATGAAAAGATGGAAGAATTCCAAACCGGTAAAAGCAAGACCAAAAAGAAGAAACCAAAAAAATAATCATTGTCTTTTTTTTCCCCTTTAAAGCCTGAAGTGTGCAAACTCTTGTCTCTTGAACCAGTACTATCTTCTCTAAGATTTGCTCTTGTCTCTTGAACCAGTACTATCTTCTCTTGTCTCTTGAACCAATACTATCTTCTATCGTGATTGAGTACTATCTTCTCTAAGATTTGCTCGAGATTTAATCTCCGATAGGCAAGATAAAAACTAGTCACAAATATCTTCGTCTCATCGTTTGTGATTCCACAATATCTTGTTTCGCTATCATACGATTAAGATTATTGTGAGGTGATTGATATTACTAGGTTGTTTTTCGGGAATATAAGTCCGGTGTATCTATTGGTTCCTGTTCACCTTGATTTATCAAAAGACGGAACAAAACTTATAGGTTTATCTGTGGGAGACAGATTTATCTATACAATAGACTTTTCTGTGTGAGACAGATTTGTTTATCAAGTCTTCGACTTTGGGTCGTAGTAACTCTTAGTTGTGGGTAAGATCAGCTAAGGGAATCAAGTGCGTAGAGTCCTGCTGGGATTCAGAGACGTAAGGAACGCGACTGTACCTTGATCAGTGTGAGATTGGTTAGGGTTCAACTACATTCCAATCCGATGTTAACTTGGAGTAGGCTAGTGTCAGTAGCGGCTTAATACAGTGTAGTGTTCAAATCTGGACTAAGTCCCAGGGGTTTTCAATATTTTCGGTTTCCTCGTCAACAAAATTTCTGGTGTATGTGTTATTTCTTTTCCGCATTATATTTGTTTCTATAATTGAAATATCACAGATTGTGCGTAGTTCAATCAATTAGATAATCCAACAAAAGGTTGGATTATCTAATTGATTGACACTTGAACATTGGTCTTTGGTACCATTCAAGTTGTTTCACATAATAATAAGGCTCGTAGATTTCTATCTGTTTGATTTGCTGATTACATTGTGAAACAGAGATACAACTCTTGGATATATTTCCATTGATTGAGTCTGACTGTCTAGTTGATTCTCTTGGAATTATATTAGAGTTTGTCCATACAGATTGCCTAAACGAAATATTGGGTGAGGTTGTTAGACCCCCACTTTTTCAATTGGTATCAGAGCAGGCAAACACGTTTAAGACCTTATAAGTCTATGTTTGTAGCGATCTGACTCTATGGACAAAAGTGCTATCTCAGTAAACGTACCACCAGTCTTCGATGGTGCAAACTACTTATGGTCGAATATTGTTATGCGTGCCTTTCTTCAAGCGCGTGATTTTCAATCATGGGTTTATGTTGTTAATGGCTATGATCCTCCAATGGTTACAATAGACGGTGTCTCTATTACAAAGGATATTGGTAGATATGAACCTAACGAGATTCTCGGTGCAAAGCAAAATTCTGATGGTTTAAATGCTATCATTCATGCCATTACCCCAGATCTTAAGAGACCATGTACTGCGTGCACTCGGTCTAAAGATGCGAGGGATATCATAGAAACTGTATTCGAAGGGAATACCTCTTAAAAGGAAGCTAGGCTTCAAAACCTAAATTTTGATTGGGAAAACCTTCATATGTCTGACGAAGATTCATTTGATGAGTTTAATCACAAAGTGTCTGAAATTGTTAATGCATCTTTTGCGTTGGGTAAGACTATTCCTGAAAAGGACATTGTGATGAAAATTCTCATATCGTTGCCAACCAAATACGATCCTAAGAAACATGCCATCGTTGAAGGAAATAACCTTAATACTTTATCCAGAAATACTCTTGTTTGGGAAGTTAAAGATCTTTGATCATGAGTATACATCCGAATCTGAAAAGGATATTGCTTTTAAAGCACAAAAGAACAAAAAATTGCTTGACAAAAGTAAATGTGTTGGCAACTCTGTGGATGATCCTATTGAGACTGATTCGTCTGATGAAGATCTTGATAACTCAGTCTTTCTGATCACAAGACAGTATAGGGATCTTCTTTTGAAGAGAAGTAAAAAGTTTGTCAGAGATAATCCTAGATCATCAGTTAAACCTCATGACCGTGTTCCTCCTAAAAACAGGGATACAGTCGATATTGATGATGAGGAGATGCCTTAGTGCTGCAAGTGTAAAGGTTTTGGTCATTTTGCCAATGAGTGTCCAAATCGTAGAAAATACACTGGGAACAAAGGTCTTGCTGCAACTCTTGATGAAATGTCTGATCACTATGATTCAAATAAAGATAAAAAATCAAGTGTTGCGCTCCTTGCTGAAAATATTGACTTTGATAATTGTAGCAATACTCACATCAATATTGATATTTTTATTGGAGAAACTTCTTCAATTATTTTGGAGGATAAATTGGATTTTCCTCCGTCTATTGGAAATTTTATTTCTTATATTTTAGGTACCACATTTTGTCTAGCAGCTTGCTCCGCTATGGTGTCTGAACCATCCTCCACTTTGACATGTTCTTACTGTACTATTAAGGGTCACGGACTCTCTAGTTGTTTCAAGTACAAACATAAAGTAAGATATGTCAACAAACTTCAACGGGGAGCAAATCGATTAACAAACAAGCTTAAACTTGTTCAGAAGTCGTCTGAGGTATGTTAACTCAACTCTTCTCCAAGGAAGTTAATTTTTACAGAAAAAGTTAGACCACTACATAAAAGAACATATTCTAAAAATTATGTGAAAGAGGATTTTAGGAACTCTTTCAAAAAGTTTCATGGTGGACAGATTATCGTTCACCCCAACACAACTTAATTGTGTTGGCTGTGCATCTTGTCTCAAGTGCTTGATTCCAAAGAGACAAGAGTTAAGCACTTTCAGGTCTTAAGAAAAAGAAAAAGTTTTTTTTTTTTTTTTTTTTTTTTGTTTGGGTTTCGGATTGATCTTTTCATATCCTAGATTGGTATTGAAAATAGGTTTCCTTATTTGTTCAATAAAAAGAAGGGTAAAATTGACAATTCTGCCTTCTTTAGGGTTGTGAGTTGTGCGTACATGAATCTTCTTACCTTGTATAAGGGTTCCGTAACCCTACATTCCTTTTTCCTTCCTTTAAAAACCCTTTTTATCATAAGTTTGCTTGTAGAGCTTGCTTTGTGAATTTCTCTCACAAACCCATATTTGAATGGAGACTCCAAGCATTATGACTTCTGATGGAAAAGAGGTTAATATAATTGTTAATCCATCAATCATGAAGGAAAAAGATAAATCTCCGGTACCCTCTTCCTTGAAAAGAAAAAGGAGGAATGTGAGGAAACCAAGGGCTGTCCCTTCAAATCTTCAGAAGTTTTCTGGCGTTCTTGAAGAGTTAAATGAAACAAGAAAGGTGAAAAAGCGGGGGTCTAACAACCTCACCCAATATTTCGCTTAGCAATCTGTATGGACTAACTCCAACATACTTTTAAGAGAATCAACTAGACAGTCAGACTCAATCTTAATAAAAAGTATATCAAAGAGTTATATCTCAATTTCTCGATCAATCCCAACTCAAACAAATATAAATCTGCGAGTCTGATTGAATACAAGAGAAATAAACTTGAACGGTACCAAAGACCAGTGTTCAAGGATCAATCAATTTCAATCAACAACCAAAGGTTGGATTTACCAATTGATCGATACAAACGCACAACCTGTGATATTTCTATTATATAACAAAATATAATGCGGAAAAGAAATAACACAGACACCAGAAGTTTTGTTAACAAGGAATTCGCAAATGCAGAAAAACCCCGGGACCTAGTCCAGATTAAACACCACACTGTATTAAGCCGCTACAGACACTAGCCTACTACAAACTAACTTCGGTCTAGACTGTAGTTGAACCCCAATCAATCTCACACTGATTCAAGGTACAGTTGCGCTCCTTACGTCTCTGATCCCAGTAGGATACTACGCACTTGATTCCCTTAGCTGATCTCACCCACAACTAAGAGTTGTTACGACCCAAAGTCAAAGACTTGATAAACAAATCTGTATCACACAGAAAAGTCTACAAGAATATATAAATCTGTCTCCCACAAAAATACCTACAATTTTTGTTCCGTCTTTTGATAAATCAAGGTGAACAGGAACCAATCGATAACCCGGACTTATATTTCCAAAGAACAGCCTAGAATTATAAATCACCTCACAATAATCTTAATCGACTAGCGAAACAAGATATTGCGGAATCACAAACGACGAAACGAAGATGTTTGTGACTACTTTTCTATCTTGCCTATCGGAGAAATTAATCTCAAGCCAATTTTACGATTGCACTCAATCATGATAGAAACAGCAAGATCAGATCACGCAACTACAGAGAAAATAGTTGGGTATGGTTTCACAATCCCAATGAAGTCTTTAAGTCGTTAACCTACAGGGTCTCGGTAGAAACCTAAGGTTAAAGGAGAATCGACTCCAGCTTATACAACTAGTATCACACAGGAGGTGTGGGGATTAGGTTTCCCAGTTGCTAGAGTTCTCCTTTATATAGTCTCCAAATCAGGGTTTGCAATCTAAGTTACCTTGGTAACAAAGCATTCAATATTCACCATTAGATGAAAACCTGATTAGATTCAAGCTAATATCTTTCAACCGTTAGATCGAATTTAGCTTGTTATACACAATTGAAATATACGTCATTTAGGTTTGAGTAACCATACCTAAACGTGTACACTTAGTTGGTTCAACAGTAGTTAACCAATGGTTAGCCATATGAGCACTTTCATATCAACCTTATTCATCTTCACCATAACTAGTCCAAATGACTCAAATGAACTAGTTCGAGAGTTGTTCAATTGCTTAGATCTTATAGAAGTATACAGGACATAATCGAAGCAAAATTGGTTTTGATTCACTCGAATCGATTCATGAACATTATAGCCACGGTTTGCAAATTGCATTCCTTAATATATAAATGTTTTAGTTCATGAACAAACCAATTTTAGAAAGTAACACACTTAAGTATACATACGGGTATGCGTATTTAAGTAACCGGATTTGAGTTTGTTTTGGTTTCCAAACTCAGCAGAAATTCACGGACGTGAACTTTCCGCCAGTATGCGTACGGGTACGCATACTTAGGTAACCGGATTGAGTTGGTTTTTATTTCCAAACTCAGCAGAAATTCACGATCGTGAACTTCCGCCAGTATGCGTACGGGTACGCATACTTACCCAGTTTCCATCAACCATTTAGTACACACACAAGTATGCATACATTTGGTTCCCGGTTTGGACTTATACACTAATGCACGAACACATTATATGCTTATATCCAAAGATGGTTACATGTTCTAAACTCTTTATTTCAATCATTGAAACATTCTTAGAGGATGTTAAATAGAGGTTATTGACAAAAAGGGAGAGAATTATTGTGTAGTTCACACTACAAATACATATGGTTTACGGATCGTTATGTAAGGGGAGTGGTTTTCATTGTGAGATGAAGTATTGACTAAGGGGGTGTGATACATATCACCATAGTATTGTTGTCAAAGTTGTGATGCAATTGGACTTTGATGCTGTGTAATAATACCATGACACTGTATAACAATGATTGAGAGCTACTGTTTTCTCATTGTTATAGGTACGGATCTTCAACAACTATGATGCTGAGTTGAACACGTTCAGAATCACTGGAGTACTTGGAAGTGATGAAGATTGCGAGTAATGTTGAAGAACCAAGGAAATCAAGCATTTGGATGAGAAGCTACAAAGTTTATTTATTTTGTAATCCATATGTATTGATAGTTTTGTCACTAAAATTGACAAAGGGGATAACTGTTAGATCACTGCTCGGTCGAACTCGTAATCGTTGCTATCTCAATCTTGTTTGTCAAGTTTATTTGCCAAAACTATAAGTCTTGATTTCTAGTCTACTTATAGCTAAGTCTCGGATTAAGATAGAAGACTTCACGGCGTTCATCGATTGAAGACGAAGAACTACTAAGGGGAGCTTGTTGAACTTCATCAACAAAAGGTATATGGAGGCTTGAACTCATCTATCACTCAAAAATCTATCTACTCTATCTCCTATTTGAGACAAAAGTCGTATAACTATATAGACTTCGATTATACACATTTGATATTTCGAGGTGAGGTTAACTCGCTTACATATTTCTCGAAATATGTGTTTGTAAGCTTTCGCTTTAACCAAGTTCATCTTATATTCTTGACGAAACTCAAAAGATGATCATGTGACCTGGTAACATCTTACATGATTTGTGTGAGACAGTCATTTGATGTAGACTCGGAATGTTTCGTATTGATCTATCGATCACTTGAAAATTGCTTTTAAGCTAATAGTTTGTGTGAGATAGCTATTGTAGTCTTCTAAGAATGTTTCAATGATTAAAATAAGAGTTTAGAACAATTAACCATGATTGGATATAGCACAGTATGCGTACTTGTATGCTAACTATTACAGGTTATTCCAAGTCCGGGAACCATAGTATGCATACCTGTATGCATACTGGTTGGTTAGTTGAAAGTCTGGGAACTTAGTATGCATACCCGTATGCGTACTGGCGTAAGTTGAAGTCCGGGAAATCAACTGAGTTTGGAGGGATGCGCACCCGTTCGCATACTGGCGAACCCAAACTAAGTCCGACCACTTAGGTATGCGTACCCATTCGCATATTTGAGTAGGTTATGGTCTAAAATCGTTTTGTTCATGAACTAATACATTTATATAATAGGGAATGCAATCTTTTGCATACCGTGGCTATAATGTTCATGAATTGATTCGAGTGAATCAAAATCGATTTTGCTTCAATTGTGTCTTGTATACTTCTATGAGAATATAAACAATTGAGCAACTCTATAACTAGTTTCATTTGAGTCATTTGAACTAGTTGTGTTAAGATGAATAAGGTTGATATGAAAGTGTTCATATGGCTAACTTCGGTTAACTATGTTGAGCCAACAAGGTGTACACGTTTAGGTACGGTTACCCATATCTAAATGAAGTCACTTTTCATTTGTGTGTAACAAGCTAAGTTCGATCTAACGGTTGAAAGATATTAGCTTGAGTCTAATCAGGTTTTCATCTAACGGTGAATATTGAATGCTTTGTTACCAAGGTAACATTGATTGCAAACCCTGATTTTAAGATTATATAAGTGAGAACTCTAGCAACTGGGAAACCTAATCCCCACACCTCATGTGTGATAGTAGTTGCGACTAGAGTCGATTCTCCTTTAACCTAGGTTTTTCTAAAACCATTATAGGTTAACGACTTAAAGACTTCATTGGTATTGTGAAGCTAGACCCAACTATTTTCTCTGTAGTTGCGTGTTCTGATCTTTCTGTATTCTATCGTGATTGAGTACTATCTTCTCTAAGATTTGCTCGAGATTTAATCTCCAATAGGAAAGATAAAAATTAGTCACAAACATCTTCGTCTCATCGTTTGTGATTCCACAATATCTTGTTTCGCTACCATACGATTAAGATTATTATGATGTGATTGATATTACTAGGCTATTCTTCGAGAATATAAGTCTGGTGTATCAATTGGTCCTGTTCACCTTAATTTATCAAAAGACAGAACAAAACTCATAGTTATTTATGTGGGAGATAGATTTATATATTCAATAGACTTTTCTTTGTGAGACAAATTGGTTTATCAAGTCTTCGACTTTGGGTCATAGCAACTCTTAGTTGTGGGTGAGATCAGCTAAGGGAATCAAGTGCGTTGAGTCCTGCTAGGATTCAGAGGCGTAAGGAACACGATTTTACCTTGATCAGTGTGAGATTGGTTACGGTTCAACTACATTCCAGTCCGAAGTTAACTTTGAGTAGGCTAGTGTCTGTAGCGGCTTAATAATGTGTGGTGTTCAAATCTGGACTAGGTCCCGGGGGTTTTCTGCATTTGCGGTTTCCTCGTTAACAAAAATTTTGGTGTCTATGTTATTTCTTTTCCGCATTATATTTGTTTATATAATTGAAATATCACAGGTTATGCGTAGTTCAATCAATTAGATAATCCAACTTTTGGTTGTTGATATAAATTTATTGACACTTGAACATTGGTCTTTGGTACCGTTCAAGTTGTTTCGCATAATAATCAGGCTCCTATCTGTTTGATTTGCTGATTACATTGTGAAACAAAGATATAACTCTTGGATATATTTCCATTGATTGAGTCTGACCGTCTAGTTGATTCTCTTACTCGAGATGGTACAAGTGTTAGAATTTTCACAGAGGAAGATGAACAACAAGATGATGACGAAGATGCTAATGGTACTTGTTAGAGCATTTCTCGCTTGAACTCACAAGTGTTGCTATCTCAAGCTTGTTGTCAAATTTAGTTGTCAAAAATATATTTTGATTTCTAGTCTACAATTAGTTAAGTCTTGGATTAAGATATAAGTGTAGTTGAGAAACGGCCATCACGGCAGTCATCATTGCGTTATACCGTTTGAAGGCGAAGATCAAACAAAGCTTTTGGAGAACTTATTCAACAAAAAGTAAGTGAAGACTGATCCACCTATTTCTCAAATTATATTCATCTTTCTATCTATGAGACGTTGTCGCGTAACTAATTAGACTATCTTAAGCATATCAAGAATTTCGAGTCAAGTTTATCTTGTAATTAGTCCTTGAAATATTTGACTAAGCTTAATGAACATTTGTTCATACTTGATGAATTTCAGTTAGGGACAATTTATCGTTTGTAATGTAAATCGTGATTCAAGATTATCATTCGAAAATAGCCTGGAACAATGATATGTGTCATTGATGTTATTTGGGAATGTTTCGAATTGATTTAGAAAGAAATGTAAAACTACTGTAAATTCAGATATAAGATAGTATGCATACCAGTCTTACAAACTGAGAAAACGATTAGGGTCTGAAGCCGTAATACATGTACTCGGTAGACGTATTAGAGTAGCTATATGTCGACAATAGCTTTTTGGTACGCATACCAGTATGCACACCTTAAAAAGTCTATAAACTCGTGAACCCAAATAAGTATGCATACTAGAAAAGAACTGTTGGTCCCGGAACCGGTTTGGTACCCATACCGGTACGCATACCATAAAAGTTATGTGAACTCCGGAACTCAGTTACGTTTTAATGGTATCCATACCAGTACACATACCGAAAAATTTATGTGAACTCCGGAACTCGGTTACATACTGGTACACGTACCATGACATAACTGTTCATGAACAGGTTAAGTATATGTACCTAGTACGCCCCCTCATATCATCTAAGCTCGATGGCTCGAAGCAAGAGATGATTGACTTACCATGTTGATTAAATTCATGTGCACATAAAATTATTCCTCCGAGATAATTAGCATTTGAATAATCTCTAAAATCCGTGTAAACATATTTGATCGCATAATTATGGCTCCAGTTAAGTCTTACGTGTTATATTAAAATGCTCAAGCTTATAGTTCTGTTGGCTAGTTTCGACTAACCATTCATGAGCGTGGTCTTTGTACACGGTTCTGTTACAGTTCATCCTAACCAAAGTGTATATCTTGTTATGTTAATCAGATTCAAAGATTCATCTAACGGTGGATATTATTTTCTTGGTTCCAAAGCCATCTTTGCCTAAACCTAAAGCAACCTATGGTTTGAATGTATATAAAAGGGAAACCTCAAGCTTTGAATCCCGACACTACTTTTTGGTGTACCTAGTTGTAAACTAGAGTCGTCCTTCCTAAAACCATTTTAGGGTTTAGTGACTACAAAGACTTCATAGGGATTCGTGAAGCCAGGTCCAGTTATTGTTTATCTTGATAGCTCAAGTATCCTGATGTTGTTCGATTGTTAAGTTTCTCACTTGAACAAGATAGATATAAATCTTCAAAGTTCTCTTCGTCTCAGACTTTGTTGATTCCACAAGTTTAATACTTGTGAGGTTAATAATAATCTAGGCTGCTATTCGGGAAGCATAAGTCCGGATTTTGAAGTTAGCTAGACTTTGTCTATTGTTATCGATTTCTAGTCTCACCTTGATCTACGATCAAAAAGGAAATCACACATATAGGCTTATCCGTAGGAGGCAGATTAGTTCAAAGTCTTCAACTGAGTTGAAGCAACTCTTAGGCTGTAAAGGACGTCAGCTAAGGAATCATTTGCGCGAAGTCTTGCTGGGATTCAAGAGGCGTAAAGAGCGCGAATATAACTGAATTGTTGTGAGAGTTTAATTCGGTCTCAACTACATTCCAATCCGAAGTTAATTAGTAGTAAGCTAGTGTATATAGCGGCTTAATACAGTTTGGTGTTCAATCTGGACTAGGTCCCAGGGTTTTTCTGCATTTGCGGTTTCCTCGTTAACAAAACTTCTAGTGTCTGTGTTTTCTTTTTTCCGCATTATATTGTTTATCTTTATAATTGAAATATCATAGGTTGTACGTTAATCAATAAAAGTAGATACATCCATCCTTGTTTGTTGGATACAACTTGATTGATACTTGGAAATTGATCTTAGGAATCGCCCAAGTACTCTCACACGCAAATCAGGTTCACAGACTTGTCTCTATAAACTTTCTGATTGTGGGACAAAGAGATATAACTCTGAATTTTATACTTTGATTGAGATTCATTAAGTTGAACTCTCGGAATTGTATTTAAGTTTGTCCATACAGATTGCCTAAGAAAAAGCTGGTGGTGTATTTTGGTGCCCCCGCGTTTTTAGTACTCATACAAAATAATATGATAACATTTTTGACGTAGCATATTAACCGTATTCCCAAGAGGAAAATAGTAAACTAGGGAATGATGATTCCAAGATATGAATGCCGGCAAAATTCATACCCAAAAGACAGTTCAGAGGAAAAGGGCAAGAAATGACAATAATGATTCTTCTGCATCTTCAACTCCTATAGGCCAGTCAGAGTACATTGAAAAGTTGATTATGAACAAATCATCAATCGTTTCTACTAATGAGTCCACACATGCTATCGTTGTGGAAAATGCTAAAGAGAAGGCTAAAGAAAGAGAATATCGCAAAATTGAAAAGGAAATCCATATACTTGAAAAGGATAACAAGGAGTATGAACTATGGATATTTTGTATGCCATATCAGGAATTACGTTGTAAGATAAGCTCAAATTGATTGAAATGCTCGATAATGATCACAAGAAGAACATATTTAGACGTTTTACTACCGAAGAGATAAAATTTTTCCTCGAAGTTAAGAGAATGAACTTGATAATATATTCGCAATATACTATTCTTTGCGAGCAACTTTTAGAATTACAAACTTGGTTGTATGTCTAGTCTTTTATTTTCATTTATGCTTGCTTTGAAACTACTACTACTTGCTTGGCCGTGTTCTGTTTTGCTAATTATGACTTTATTTTCTAGTATTGATTAAGATTATTTTTTTTGTGTATTTTGTTTGGTTAATATTTTATGAAATTGAAGACTTTATTGTTATGTATCATTTTGATGATGGAATCTATGCACCATCGTGCTTATTTTCATACATGTAAGCTTATTTAAGGATGGTTCTATTCAAATGTATGTTAATTTATGTTCTTTTTAGGTGAACATGTTGGATTCATAATTATCTACCTAAGATCAGGCATCTGATACAGAAGAAGAAAACAATGGCGACGATGAAGAAGACGAATTATCCATAAATTTAAATATACTATTAGCGATGCATTCATGGTTAATGGATAAAATTGAACGATTGTGAAAGGACGACGGTACCCAAATACACCACAATCTTTAAATTATCCACCTATAAGTCCTCTTGCCGAAAGTGGTTGTCTATGGACAAAGTCAAGACAATACTACAAATCGGTATTCACACTTTGTGTGATCGTCTATGGATACAAGATCGAGACAATACAACAATCAAAGTGTGATTACTTGATAATAGGTTCTGACTTAACCAAACTCTATAGGATCATTATCAAGTAATACATAGTTAACGTTTGTGTATTTTACTTTTAATTATAATAAACAATTATAATTGCGGAAATAGAAAAGTAAAAGACACGGCAAAATTTTGTTAACGAGGAAACCGCAAATGCAGAAAAAAAAACCCGGGACCTAGTCCAGAATTGAATACTCTCAGAATTAAGCCGCTATACAAAATCTAAAACAACTTCGTATAGTTGAGACCAAGCAACTAAACATAGTTCACTTAGTTTCTTCAGTATCCCTGCGCTTCTGACATTCAATAAGTGCATGTACTGGAACAATTCCTTTGGATCGTATTCCAAACAGTAAAGGAACAACAAATCTGTTTGGTAACAACTCTCTTGATTCTTTCAGATGAAGATATCTCAAGTCATATGCAAAGGCTCTTCCGTTTAAAAAATAAACTCCTTTGCCTGGTTAGATCAATCTATCCAACAACTACCGAAGTAGCAGAATTTAGATTTTCAATCAATCAATATAAATTCCAACAAGAAACTATAAGGTGATGCCGATCTTACACAACTAATCAATCGAATAAATCCGATTCTAGTTGGATCCCAGCCGATCAAGGTTTGTGCACACCCAAAGATATAGAAACCAAATAAGAAATCTTCTTTGTCTTCAAATCTTCTTTAATCTTCAATAAACACCTGCACAACACCACTTGAATCTCTTGTGATAATTCACGCACAGAATGGAGTCTGTTAACAATGGATTATCACAAGATGTCTTTAGATATACAAACAGTTCTAAAGATCCCGCCGACACTTCGATCTAGTTTGAGTGAATCTTATATCAGAAGAGAAGATTCTCAAAAATAAACAAACTAGGTGCAATCAAAGTTCAACAACCGTTAGTCAATCAAATCAATTGAAAACTAAAATAAACTGCAATTATCTAGTTTCCCACCAACGGTACTCGTAGAGCTTCTTGATCCCACAGAAGTCTTTAAACGAGCGGTCGTAAGAGATTTCGCCTAATTAGGGTACTTTCCTCCCCGGATAGATGGCT
Organism: Papaver atlanticum; assembly: GCA_023531105.1. Classification (NCBI taxonomy): domain Eukaryota; kingdom Viridiplantae; phylum Streptophyta; class Magnoliopsida; order Ranunculales; family Papaveraceae; genus Papaver; species Papaver atlanticum. Next base: position 4,036,695 of record JAJJMB010004648.1, on the reverse strand, counting down.
CCACCAGAAACAACAAAAAGATGAAGTTTGCCTGGCTCTTAGGATTGTTTGCTAGAAATGCAAACCTGGGTATTTATAGACCAGGGATGTTTGGACACCAAGGAATTTCCAAAACCGAATATTCTCAAGATATGCAATAAATGCCCAAAATCGGTTTTCATAATTCCTGGAAATGCTTTATCCAACATTTCCGAAATCTCACTAGAAAACCTCAAATTAGTAAATGAACATTACCAATTTTTATTTTCCAGAGATATGCATTTAATTGCTGGTAATTAAAAGCATATAAAACTAACAACATTAATTAAAAAATTCTTAATTTATTTTGGACCGGGATCTCCTTGAGCAAGTAAGGAATATCTTTAAACAATAAAAGATAAGAGTTACTGTTCATGTTCAAAGTATGTTGACATCTTTACTTTGTAAATCCTCTTTCATATTTACAATCTTGGGATCGATTATACCACACTTCCAAACAAGTTTAGAATTGGTTTATCTGTATTCCAAGACAACTATGTGATTGATCAAATATCAATTCACTAATCAAGGGTTCACGGTTTTACCAAACACAAGGATCGGTTCTACCTCAATATGGTTTGCTTGTGATTGAACACACAAGTTACCAGGACCGGTTACATGAGTTACCATGATCGGTTACGTCAATTACCAAGACCGGTTACCATATACTCATGGTATTACTTGTGATCGGTAAAACAAGTCACTAGGATCGGTTACACTAATTACCAGGATCGGTTACACCAATTACTAGGACCGGTTACACCAATTACAAGGATCGATTACACAACTCTTTTGTGATCGGTCACACCAATTACTAGGATCGGTCACACCAATTACAAATATCGATCATACCATCTCAGGTGATTACTCAGGATCGGTTACACTAATAAAAGTCATACCAAATCATAAGTCAGGCACTGTGATTAGTTATACCAAGATACATAGCAAGTTATGATCGGTTCTACTAACTCACACATATTGGTAATCCAAAGATATGCAATGAATAACAATACCAATAAGCCTAGCGATTTCCCTTTCGATTCATAAAACAAGTTCATGAATGTACTTCCTTTAAACAAATGTAAACATTGTTTCCTATGATGAAATCTTCACCTTTACCCATACACATAATCACAATAGCATTCATACAATTATGTCGATGTCATATATACGAAGTTCAAAAAATAAGCGTTATACTTCGTATTATAATTCCTTAACACTATGATCATGTGATCATGTCTCACTACTAGAGTATAATCATTCACAGCTTCGCAGTTATGTTTTCAATATAGCACGACTTGAAAGATACGTTAGGAATGAAACAGTTCAAGTCAAATATTACTAACCTCAAGAGGAAGGATGATGTTGTCGTTGTAGCTCTTTACTTCTTCACATTCTTCAAGTCTTCGAGTAATACTTGTATGTCTCATAATCCTAGACTTTCTAGTCTAACCTATACGAAGTTGTCTCTAGTACATAATCAAACGACTCTTAGATGAGTTTTGATGCACTAAAATATGACAACCAAACTTGACATACCAACGCTTGGTGGGTTCAACCGAGCTATACTCTAACAGATTGCAGTACATGCAATGTCAATGTATTGAACGACCAATAAGACAACCAGTTACTTCTTTTGGATATAACTATTTAATATAATAAGAGTTCTGAACGAAGACCCAGAAGAATTTCGACAAGAATATAGGATGTATCATGATGTGTTTCAAAAACTTTGTTATATTATTCGAGAGACAACGTTGATTCGTGATGTAAAATATGTTTCTGTTGAAGAAATGCTCGGTACAATTTTACTTGTCGCTGGTGTTGATGGGAGAAAATGATTTACTGGTTTTTGAGAAAAAATGGTGAGACGAGGGTTGATTCCTCAAACGAGTAGATTGCCTTAACCTTTTGTAAACAGATGCACTGCATCGGAGTGCTTTGAGTTTGAGAGATCAATCTGTAGGACTCCGTCCTAAACCTAGACAATGGCCATTCCATAGTCAATTCGACCACAAAGAGGGATGAGGGTCGTCTGTAGGAGGGAAGCTGAGATGTGTGTGAGATCAATGATCAAGGATTGTGAATGTCTTGTAGGTTTCTACAAATTGATGAACTGTGAAGTTCGAATAAGTTTGAATTCTGCTCTGTTGAGAGTAATTGTTCAAATGAAAATTCTTGTATTAATTCCCGTATGTCTGAGGTTGTTTCAATCATGAATTCCGAGACTTGTTTATATTGCAAGAATGTAGACACATTGATCTCCAGTAAGTGTGACGGTTTCTCGAGTGAAAGAGTGGAAAAGTGGAAAATCGTGGTTAAACCAGTTCCACGTTGTGCGGAGACTTGGTTGATTGTCCACCCACTACTTTTCTAACTCCCTTAACTGCTTGCATGACTTACTCACATTTCTCATCGTTGATGTACACACGTGGAGACGTAGGCCGCCAGACCAAAACCCTAATAAATATCCCCCCATGTGACATGATTGGTGTCTCATGATTATGAAGTCTGCAAGGCAGATGTGTATTTAATTAGTCAGTTGTTGACTTGATTAGACGATGAGTCTTAGTATTATCGAGTCGAGCATGATTGACGAATGCTCTATGATTCATGGATTGAGCATGTCTGCTGAGACAGATATATAGTTTTCGAATGAATGTTGATAATTGAATCGACATGATGAATATTGATAGTTGAATCACTATTGTTAACCTGAGCAAATATTGCTCGATTGAAGAATTAACATATGAATATTGATAGTTGAATCAATATTGTTAATCTGAGCAAATATTGCTCGCTTGTGCAAATATTGCTCGATTGAAGAATTAAATATTGATAGTTGAATCAATATTTCTAGTCTGAGCAAATATTCAATTGAAGAATTAAATATTGATAGTTGAATCAATATTGTTAGTCTGAGCAAATATTGCTCGATTGAAGAATTAAATATTGATAGTTGAATAAATATTGTTAGTCTGAGCAAATATTGCTCGATTGAAGAATTAAATATTGATAGTTGAATCAATATTTCTAGTCTGAGCAAATATTGCTCAATTGAACAAATATTGCTCGATTAATGAATTATTGGTAGCCCAATAAAATATTAATTAAAATACTGGTAGCTGGACCGAATATTATATCACAATTAATTAAAATGTTAACTGCTGGATCAACATAAAAATAGTGGTGTTTGAACCTGTTCAGAATTATGCTTTGCAAAGCACTTGGTTCAAAACCCTAATTTTGATTAATCGAAGGCTGATTTATGAAAATCAACCAATGAGTGAGAGAGGGACCGGCTACATGGGATAATGGCCGACCATGTAGCGTCCAAGTGCTCGAATGAGCAAGCACCAAAGTCCTTTGCAGACCAGTTAGTGAAAGATGATTAAATGCTAGTTTAATTATTTATTAAAATAGTGGTTGTCTGAGCATTAGGTGATAAAACCTAATTACGGAGAGGAAGGACCGACCAAGGGGTATGAAACCGGCCCTTGGTGGTCGTGGGACCAATTGATGGTCGCTCGATCAAATTCCAAGTTGTTTAGAAAGAGTTTGAACCCAATATGAATTAATTAGGTCAAAATTATGAAAATGTATGGGACCAGCTTCTTGCAAGCCAAAGGGACGACCTTGGTCGGTCAAGGTAGCATGCCCGTGTCACCATGTTGATCGTGGCTCAATTCTGAGAATTTTGATATTTTTTGTAGCGCGTTCGAGCAATATTTTGGATTTTCAGAAGAGTTTGATCTTGAATGAAACTCTCGATTTTGCTTGAATGAGAAAGTAGATTTTTGCTCGTGCGACGAATATTTTGAGAATATTACAATAATGATATTTTAATATTTGTCATGAGAATCCCGAATGGTCGTGTGACCATTTGACTTTTTGGTTGTTGATAGTTTGAGCAATATTTGAGAAATATGGAAAAATCAGGTTTTTGCTCAAACGAAGGAGTTTCATGAGATGAGAGAAGAAATAATAATAAAATAAGGAATTAGAGAGGTTGTGGGACCGGCCACGGCTAGGGCATGACCGGTCAGACGGTGGGCCCGGTCTTGTGACACTCTTCCTTATTTTACATTATTATTTTTTATCGTGTGAGGAAATATGGAGAAACTAGGGGTTTTGCTAAAACGAGGAAGTTTGCTAAAACAAGGGAGTTTTCATAAGATTAGGAAAAAAATAAAATAAGATAAAAAATAGAAGGGAGAGGCATGGGACCGGTCGGCCGGTGGGCCCGGTCCCGTGTGCACCTCTCTATTATTTTTTACTATTTCCCTTTCCTATTTTACATAGGTTTTCTCGTTCGTCCATATTTTTGAATGCTCGTTTATGCATTTGGGTGCTCGTTTGTGCATTATTGCCAAGTACACTCGCACCATTTTATCGGGGCTTATTCGGTGGTGGCCCAGATGCCCGTACGTTGAATATTTATCACTAACCCAAGGAATTCTGCTGGTAAAAGGCATGAATTGAAGTAATGAAATATTATGATGAACGTAGAATATTTTCTAGGAATTCAGTTGATGAATCTTGCGACTAAAAATAATTAATTGATGGCTCTATACTAGCAGGCAAGCTGTTTAGGAGCATTATAATTATTCGAAAATCGAGGTATGAGCTAGTTGAAGCGTCATACTCGTTATGAATGTTTATTCTGTATAGTCAGGGAACATTGCGACGTCTTTAAGACGTTATTGCTCTATACTAGTGGTTAATACATCTAGGAGCCGTCCAATCATTTCAATTCTATACAAAAGTGATTACTGAAATTGCTCAGCAGTAATGGAATATACGAAATATCGAAAGCCCAGCTGAGAGACTTTAATAATCTCATATTCATGTATGCTCTGAGAGGCAGTACACTCAGTCAGAGATTGTCGCGGCATGAGCTTTGAGACATGAATTTCACATACTCGTCTGATTGTTGGATCGGGAATATGCAAGATTACGATTTGTCCTTTGTCAAAAATCCACCATTAACATTAAGTCCCATGCTTAGTGAGGGACAGTCATGTTCCGCATTAAGCACTAGATGGTGATTTTTTCTAGTCACAAACGAAATAAGTAATTGAACTTAGTCGTAAGAAAGAAAGTTACCGGATTTTTGATTTGATCCAATGATGTCACGTACGAGCAATTGCTTTGATAAAAGATCTCGGAAGTATAATAGAGCATCGTATGACAAGCATAAATTGATGTAGCACTGTTGATTTGAGTGGTGGAATGTTCAATCTTGGTCGGTTTAGCATCCACGGGCCTGACCCAAGAAAGGAAATCCTTGTTGAATTAAGTTTTGGAAATAAAACTAGTATAAGAGGGATAATCACCTTTTTTTTATTTCTCCTCAACCAATCAACCACCCTTCTCCTTCCTCACTTCGTGAGAAAAAAAAATAGTTCACCGGTGCCGACCGACGCTATCACCGTCCGTAAGGAATCCGGCCAACTCCGGTGACCGAGGTAAGTGATTTATTTTTTTATTTTTATTAACAGACGTAAGTTGTTCATGCTAAAAAGAATTTATATATATATATATATATGTGCATATATGTGAGCTTTCACAAGATATTTTGCTTTAGAAACGAACGTTCGTTCGTCCATTAGTTCGAGAAACGAATAATAATCCCTAACATAAGAGAGGGATTTTTTTTTTTAAATAGACCTGTGTCTAATGATAAAATTTTGTCTATGAGCTTTCATGAAAACCAAAAATTTATTTTTAATGTGTGAGCTTTCACAAAAACAGAATAAACTCTCGTTTCAAAGGTGAATGCTCGTACGAGAGAAAAAGTTTTTTTATTTATTTACGTGAGTTATTCATGTTTGAGAAAAAAAATTGATTTTAAAAAAAAAAAAAAAATAGGTGAGTAATTCACTTTTTTTTTTGTTAAAATCAAAATATTGATTTTGATTAATCATTAAAAGTAGACAATTATTTATAATGAAATATTGTCCTGGTGTGAGCTTTCACAATTCATTAGTGGATGTTCACACAGTGGAAAATTATGCGAATTGTTCACGGTTCAAGTTTTGATTTTTGAATAACGATTTTTGCTCGTTTTTGCAGGTTTGAAGAAACGAGCAAGTTTTTGAAGTGCTAACTCTTGCATTACAATCACTAATGTTAGTGGAATCGTAAACATGTAAGAGTTGAAAAGTTACCATTTTTGTAGACGCTGATGTGACATCCTTATTATTTCGTTGTTGCATGATTCCATTGCTTTGTTGAAATTTACATCTTGTATGGATGATATAATGAAGTAGAAGTGTTGTATGGATGTCACAACTACTTTGCAGAGATGTCAGATGATGGCTATGAGACTGCTTAAATTGATGAAGAGGAAAAATCAGTGATTAAGAACACTCCAAACACGGATGATGAATTTTTTGTAATTCTGTATAGAACTGAAAAACGTCTTCCAGGTTCTTCATTCCATCTTCTTGTGAATCCTAGAGAAATTACTCAGAGAAAATTGGTGTCTCCACAAGTGATGATTCGATTCTGTCTGCAAGGTGGACATTATTCTGCTTCATCCATCGAATTCAAACTTTCCCGAAAACCTTTAAATGAGTTCTCTGGATAGATGAGACATATGCTAGGTCATGATCACGTTCGAGCCATGTTAGACCGTGCACAGATAACAAAGACCATTCAAGCAGCTGGAGATTTGTTTATTTATCATGACGTACGAGGTATAGTAGTTTTGCTCGCTCGCTGGTGCATTCCTACTCACACTTTTATATGCAGATGGGGAGAGTTCACTATCACTTTAGAGGACGTAGCGGTCTTGTTGCATCTTCATGTCATAGGTAACCTTCCTGGAGAACTATCAACAGAAGAAACTGTGATTTCTGACACTCTGATAGTGAAGATGCACGATTTTAATAAATCATCCAGCAAATATTGCTATGCTCAGTGGTTGAGGTATTGGTGGTCAATGGATAAAGATCCCAATTGGCCTGAGGATGGCACATTGACTATTGCTGCTTTCTTATCCTTGTGGCTGTCGAGGGATGTACTTGAAGACAATGGAAATTTATTGAAGACATTTGTAATTCCCTTTGCTATCAAAATGGCTAAAGGTGAGAGACTTCCCATTGGTAGCCTATTTTTGGGTTCACTGTTCTCCAATTTAGATTCCTTGGTTGGAGACTCCAGTGTTTCTAACGGCTTTATGAAAATTGAATCTTATGTTAATTCAATGTTTCTCCAAGTGTTATTGTGGGAGCACTTCAAGAACTATGCACCTATTCCCCGTAGTTTCTTGCAAGGGCCGAATGTCGATTCACGCCATAATGCCAGAATTATGCGTTGGTCTACAAAGCAACCTCGATTCAAGGCATGCCTCACCAATTTGTTAGACGACGAGTCTGAATTCAATTTTCATCTATGGATATTTGTTCCTCTTCTTGTTTCTCAGATGATCACTTTTAATGCTGAAGGGAACATCACTTTGGAATATGGTACAAATCTTAGTGATGGTGAAAGAACTTTCATGCTGAGTTGTACTCCTGGCCATTTAATATCCGTAATAGGAGGAAACTTTCTTGTGGAAGAATATAATATTGACAGGGCAGTACGACAGATGGGTCTTGACCAGTGTGTTCCGGACGTTTGAAAAAATAAACCCTCGGTTGAGAAACTTAAAGCTTGTTTAGATTGCACACACATGGGTGGACGCGAATATTTGTTTCCTTGTTCTGACCGAGTCACATATGCAACTCCGGGTTACGTATACTTCTGGAATGAGCAACTGGAACGTTTCCATGATTTTGTAATGACTACTCAATCTCCGGTACAAGAACCTCCTGCTAATCAGATGATTTCTGCTCGACAGAGATTGAAGTATCCTTCTAGTGAGAAACAAAAAATACTTCCAGGATGTTCACAAGTAAGTATTCTCTTTATGGTTTTTGTAAAGAAATGATAACTGCTTCTCAAATTATTCCATTAATCTTTACCACAGGATGGTCGTGTTATGAAACCTCGAACCGATGTGGACTTCATGGAAGTGTAAGAAAGTCTCCGGGGCGGAGAAGACAGAAGTAAGGATTACAGGATGTTACCGAATACTGTAAAGTCCCCAGTTGTCTCTTTGGTGAGTCGTTAGCACTTCTTCTATCATGACTTTTTGTTGTCAGTGTAATTAGGATCACAAGAAAAATAATTGTTAACTTGTTTCATAGCTTTGCTCCATCAAGCATTGATGGTCTCCGACTCGCTCATGGGAAAGCAATTCATGAATCCAGTACCATTGATGAAGAAGAAATCGATGTAAGTACTTATTTGCACAACCAATTATGATATTTCTTGAATGAAGTAATAATAATTGTTGTTGATGTATCTAGGAGGAGATTATCATTGATAAGGAAGGTACTGATGATGCTCATTCATCTTCGGAGGATAGTGAAGAAGAGGATTCTCGAGACTCGGAGCCGATTGAAGGTAATAATGCTCCTGATGAAGATATCGGCAATCTTAACTCCTCGAACAGTTTAGAGACCACTCAAGTAAGTATCTATCTTGCATAATCTTCATAGAAGTATAAAATTGCTGAGTTGTGAATGAATGAATGAATGAGAATCCATACGAATGAATGAATTTTTTTTCCGAAATACGTCATCAGAAAAATCAGAATTCAGTCTTTAGTAAAAACGTTGTAGAATCTTCATCCGACACCAGATTTTTGCGGTCCGACCCTGTTTTCTTATGCCCATGAAATTTCCTAGTTTTTTCAAAAAAAGAATTGGATTTTGAGCATGTTTAGGAGTCGAAATCGTCGAAATAGTAAACTTCCAGGAAGTTTTCAGAAAATTTTCAACTGTCATGTAGTTCGATGTTTCGGCCACATCTTTTTGCTGGTTTATCCAATTGTTGTGAATTTTGGATATGTTGTGGAGGACATCCATACGAATAGAATGACATATGACTCAACCTTATATTACTTACCAATTATTCCCAGTTCATCGTCTTGTACAGGGAAGTGTAAAATCACTTCAGACAGATTGTCGTAAAACGTCTTTTTTATGCCTTTACGCTATTTCCTTGCGTCTTGAATGTGTAATGAAGAAATTTGATGATATTAATTCACTTACATCCTGAATTTTATTGTTGCCACTTGAATTCCAAGATTGAAGTATTCGAACTCATATAATTGTCGTATTAGGTGCAAAACGACGAAGTTGAGAATAACGGAGCTAATAATGATGATTTGAGCAATATTGTGAATCGAAATGACGACACAACCATCTATGCACCTCATGGTCATGAAGAGGTTGTTGATGAAGTTGTTGAAGAGACTGAAACCCAAGTTGTTGTTGCTCAAGAGATAGAAGAAACTGGTCCGATGATTGAGACTCGTATGGTGGTGCACGAATACCCTAATGCAGGAATTGCTTTTGATCCTCCATTCAGCGAGCCGCTCCTGTATCACGAACTAGTTGGTGGATCTAGCGTTCCCACGGGATATGCTGGCATGTATGAGAAAATATGGAAGAGGTATGGCCATATTGTTGCTACCAAAGATCCCGAACGCATTTACTTCTTGATCATGCAAGTAGGAGCTATCTTGCGTGTTATAGATGATATACGAACCAGGGATAGAAGTACTATGACCAAAGATGTACTCTTTTATTGGGAGTACAATTTGGACAATTATGAGAGACTTGGCTTCAATGTGAAGTGGCTTCGTTAAAGAACAAATATTATCAAGGAGACACGTGGGAACAACCTACCCTTTCCAAGTGATGTTGTGGTGGAGAAAGAGGCCAAGATTGACTGAAGAGTTGGAGTTGGAGAAGGCAGCTCTGCAAAACTTGAAGGAGGCAGAAGAACAAAAATCTTACTTTGCCGGTTTCCTTTAGTTTCATTTATATGATTTCTTTAAATCTGAACATCTGAGAGACGTGAGGTTTTATTTTGGTTTTGATTTTTGATTGATTTTGGATAAGTAGATGATTGAGGATTTTCTTTTGGATTTGATAGAGATTTTCTTTAAGTAAAATGAACTTTGATTAATCATTGAATTCAAATACTTAATGCAAATATTGCAAGAGTTTTGGAGGAATTGAAAATACAATGAAAGAAAATCATAAATGCCAAATTCAGATGTTTTGGGTGTTCGTGCCTCAAACACCCAATACCTCAAACGTCCAATATCTCAGGTGTCAAATGTTTTGAGCCAATTCTCTTGTATTACTTCCACGTTCGCCTTGCCATCCATGTTCACTAATTGGTAGTATCCACCAGCAATAGACTTAGTGGTCATGAAAGGTCCTTCCCAGTTTGAGTACCTTGCAGAATAAAGATTACGCTTAGTTGCTTTGAGAACTAAATCTCCTTCATGAAACTTGTTAGACTTGATCATTCGTGCCCTGAATATCTTCTGCTGGTTCGGAATTCCTTTTACGGTGGGATTCCATGTTTGAGCATACATTGGAGCTTTATAATTCTGTGGCACATGTGGACACTCGTGCAAAGGAGAATACCTATGATGTTCCTTGCATTTAAACATCATTTCAGCAATGAATGTTTCAGTGAGATGTTCTATTCGGAGAGGCTCTATATTCAACCACTTTGTAAAATATTATTGTGGGGAAGCCACCCATTCATAGCATCTTGCAATAGCAGAGTTGCTAGCAGGATTAAGTCCCCGACAAGAGAGCGTGTTTGAAAACAGATGACATGGACATATGAGGAGGAATGAGACTTGACTGACTGTGGAATCTTATGATAAATGCTAATGCATCTTCTTCGGGCTCTTGCTTCAACTTCATCAGAGTTTGGAATTGCTCCAAATGCTTTGGTGATTGAACATTCGTTGAATCTTCCGAATCAGAGCTTCCATCGTCTGAGAAGGATCCAGACGCTTCATCAGTAGTCATCTTTTCAGCGTGAATCCATGCTCGTCCGAGGATCATATCACACCCTGGGTCCTCCCGAATTACGTAAAACTTGGTTTCTGTCCAGGTCGAGCTTACTTTTATCTTAAGAGTAATGTAACCATAAGCATCCCCGGGCGTTCCTTCATGATCCATGATTGAGATGGGAGCATGAACAGCTTCTTGTCGAGTGATACCAGTAGCTCTGAGGATTTTCAATGGAATGATATTGACAACAGTGCCAACATCGATCAATGCTCGCTTGAATTCATTTCCTTTGAGATGGACTGTGGTGAGAAGTCCCCAGTCATACATCTCTTTGCCCGTGACTAGAGGTTCAGGGAGTGTTTCCTGAATTGATAGACGCTTCCCTGACATGATGTGATTTAATGCAGCAAACATGTCTTTACTTTGAGCCTTTGATAAATATAACAATTAACATACATTCTCGACCAAGGATTGAACTGCTTCCTTGACAGGCGGTTCGGAGAGTGTGGAAGTCATGACTGGAAGAGGGTGTGTATTCCTTCAGTCCCCAGGTTAAGTTGTCCTAGTTTGACTTTTGTTTTTTGAATATGCGCTTAAAAATCCTGCAGTTGCTTGTTGGATGATTGACGAATCTATGAAAGTGACAGTAACGAGGATTTTCCATTTCCTCTTCAGTTGGTTCTTTCCTGACATATGGTAATTTGATTGCACCATCCTGGATCCATACTTCTAGCAGTTCGATCACCTCTTCAATGGGAAAAAGGAAATCAGGGTTTGCTTACTCAGTTCTTGTGTGCTGGGTTAGAGCTTGTGCGTTCCGGGTTTGATTATCATTCCTTTATGCTTTGGGAGGAGCTGGAGAAGCGTGCTTGTGTTGTGCCTCGGCTTTCCGTTTGCTCCCTTATGCAACAACGTTCGTGGAAGGTTGGAGGCTATATTGCTTGTTGATCAAGCATCTGCTACCTCCAGTTTCCCGTGGTTCCTCGGCTTTTATGGTCTTTGCTCTTTCTAGTAAAGCGGGTGCGGTAGTTGCTGACCGTTTGGCCGCTTCATGAAGCTCTGAGAAAGTCTGGAATCGAAGATTTTCCAGTAAGGCTCTGTAGACCGGTGTCATTCCATTTATGCACAAGTTTACAAGTTGTTCCTCTGTGACATTTGGATCATGACAGTCCAGAGCCTGAACTATGAACCTTTTCCCATAATCATTGGGATGTTCATTGCTCCTTTGAAATATATTTCCCAGATCAGAGAGAGTGACTTGTTCTGAAACTAAGAAGTACTTTCCGTAGAAAGCATTAATCATCTCTCCCCAACTGACAATGCTTTCTGGTGTGATGTTATTGTACCAGGTGTATGCTCTACCTGTCAGAAACTTTGAAAATTCCTTCAGACGTACGACATGGTTGTGTTCATGTTCGCCCAATGATTCTAGAAATCGAGAAACATGTTCTCGAGCATTGCCTGTTCCATTATAAAGTGTGAATGTTGGAGAAGTGTAGTTTTTCGGAAGAGGAATTCTCTGTATAGCAGCAGGATATGGAGGTTGGTGAAAGTGGACAGATGATATCTTGTCTTTTCCTCGATCCTCCAAAAAACGCTTCAGGTCTTCTTCTTAAAATCACGATTGCGAGATGTGGCACTCTCTTGTCTTAATTTTTTCAGTTGACATTCCATATTTTCAATCCTTTTAATCACTAGCCTACTACAAGTTAACTTCGGACTGGAATGTAGTTGAGCCCTAACCAAGTCTCACACCGATTAAGGTACAGTCGCGTTCCTTACGCCTCTGAATCCCAGCAGGACTCTACGCGCTTGATTCCCTTAGCTGATCTCATCCACAACTAAGAGTTGCTACGACCCAAAGTCGGAGACTTTATAAACAAATCTGTCTCCCACATAAAAGTCTATTCTGGTAGATAAATCTGTCTCCCACAGAAATACCTACGAAGTTTGTTCCGTCTTTTGATAAATCAAGGTGAACATGAACCAATTGATAATCCGGTCTTATATTCCCGAAGAACATCCTAGTGATGCGTGTCGTAACCACAACAAATTAGTGAATATTTTTCCACTCAATTAACAAGTAATATGGTGGTAGTTAAGTTCGTTCCCACAAGGAGCAAGAGGTTTTAGTTGTCTTATAATGTCACAAAGGGGGGTTTTGGTTTTAGATTTTATAAAGAAAAAAGAAATAAACAAAGTAATTAAAAAGATAAAGTTGAAATCAATAAGAGAGACAAGACCAAGGAATCGTTCTTCGTTGCAAAACAATGATTCAAGTTATGTTCTTTTCCACTTTTTATTAGTCACAGATTATCACCAACCGTAGATATAGCAGCTAGATCAGTGCTAACCCCTAAATTCCTTGTATCACCGGATACGGAAATTCTCGACTACCGGATTCTATTTACCAAACCACCTAGTAGTAGATCACTCAAGATGTAATTTAGTTAAACGCATTAAGATTTATGAATTTATTAGGTTGATATTAGTAGTTAGACTCTTAGATCAAGGTCCACTTGCTAACGTTGTTTTCACATACAATTGCTCCACGGAATCCCTCCGCAAGGTCTTGTGTTTTCTACTTGTGTAAAGAGTCAAGAAATGATTACTTATCCCCTAACTTTTACTAGCTTTAGATCAATTAACAAATCAATTTAGTATGCATCCTAAAAGACCTATCAATCAAGCATAAACATTCTTATTAGCAAAAACAAACGATAATCATATGAAAAACTTCAAAGAAGAATTAAAACAAAAACTCAAATCACGTCAAGAACTAGGAATTCATCCTTAATCAATAAAATTAGTTACTCATGGTTTTGAAGTTCACAAAGAATAAAGAAAAGAAAAGCAAACAAAAACCAAAGTGTAGTGTGTAGATGTGTAAAAGTGTATAGAGAAAAGTAGAGAACTTCTCTATTTATAGGCTTCAATTTGCTTTCAATACTCTTAGGAAAAGAATCCTTTCCCTTTATAGCTCAACTTACAAATCCAAGTCTTTCTCAAATCTTCCATCTTCTCTTTCCACATTCAAACCAAATTCTTCGTCCAATTCCAAGTCCTCACACCCATGAAAAAAACTCACAAAAATTCTCCACAAATTTGGTTGCCGGAGTATTACTGGTACCACCGGAATCCGGCCTGAAATGGCGCCGGAAAGTAACTGCCGGTCACCTGAGTTTCTTCTATGTTGACAGAATATTCTGTCAAGATTCCGTTATACTTAACAGTCAAACCGTTAGTCAATTAGGTCAAGGGAAGTAGTCAGCCATCTTGAGTCAGCTTCTCAGTCAGTTTTACTAAGCTTACTGGTCTGAGTGGCTGCTTGGATCGTTCTCTGAGTTGACTCACCAGAGAGGAAAATCGGCCAGGTTCTGGCTGTATTCTAGTGCATTTCCGGCCATTGTTTCAAGCCATTCTTTGCTTCATTCCCTGCTCAAATCCTAGCACATACATCTATTCATTTCATCTCACTGCTCCTGCAACATCATCCTTCGCCTTCCAGTGCTCATTCTTCACAAACCCTTTCTGCAACTGACCCAGTTCTCATCTGTGATTCCAGAATCCATTACCACCAACACCTGCCCAATCCTTGTTCAACCAGCATACCCATCTCTGTCTCCAATTCTCATCAGATACGACCTCAAACCCATGAAACTCATCAGCAAAACCATCTTCTCCGTATTCTTCTCATTTATCAACAACATCAGTATCTGTTTCTCAAATTCACAGCAGAACTCAAACCCCTATATCCATTCTTCATAGCAGCAACCAATCTCAGACTCTCATCAAACCCATCTGCTCTTCTCGATCTACTGAATCTCGACCACAACATCCATGGCTGTAAATTCAATCCATATCAATTTTATCACCAGAATCCCATCAATTCGATATCTCCTCTCAATTTCAGTCGAACCCATGAACATCTTCCCTGTCTTGATTTTCCGGCCTCAAAACCCATTCTTCTCTCGCTAATTCAATTCCTAACTCCATCTGGAATTCGGCTCAAGACCCATTAGCAGCAACAACTCAATTCTAGATGTTCTTGTCTTCTCGAACAATTGTAGCAACAAAATTCTCACTTTCAGTTCTTCAATTTCTCTGCATCTCGATCTCTGCAATGACAGCAGCAGCCGCTGCTTTTCTTACCTCTTTCTCAATTTCAGGTGAAAACAAAACGAGTAAATGAGAGACTGAGAGAAATCTCTCGATTCTAGGGTTAGGGTAGGAATGGGATCGAGACACCCAACAAAAGAGCCACCCCAGATGGGTGCCTATATTAGGTGGTCACTTCTGATAAGGGCTAGCCAAAGTTTCCAGCCCCTTATCCTCGGCTGATATGTATTTAGTACTCTTTCAAATAGGGTTGCGCCTTAACCTTGACTGGGCTCCAAATAGTGTTTTCCTATGAAATGACAATTTTGCCCTTTTTGCTCAAATTGGGTGATTTCTTCTTCTTTTCCTCCGTACGACTCCAGAGTACCTAATAACTCAAAAACACACGTAAAATACATAATTCACATGAAAAATAGCAAAGAAAGCATAAACAATAGATAATAAATAGGGTGTATTCTACACCTATCACCTAGAAATATCAATCACCTCACAATAACTTAACTATATGGTAGTATAACAAGTTATTGTGGAATCACAAAGAATGGGACGAAAAGCTTTGTGATTACTTTTTATATCTTACCTATCGGAGATAAATCTCGAGCAAATCTTAGAGAAGATAGTACTCAATACGATAGAACAAGTAGATTAGAACACGCAACTACAGAGAAAATAGTTGGGTCTGGCTTCAGTATCCCAATGAAGTCTTCAAGTCGTTAGCCTACAATGGTTTTAGGAAAAACCTAGGTTAAAGGAGAATCGACTCTAGTCGCAACTAGTATCACGCATAAGTGTGGGGATTAGGTTTTCCAGTTGCTAGAGTTCTCCCTTATATAGTCTTCATCAGGGTTTGATAGCTTGGAAAAAAAAATCAATATTCACCATTAGATGAAAACCTGATTTAAGATTCAAGCTAAGTTTGCTTAAAACCAAAGTAATATCTCTCCACTATTAGATGGTCTTAGCTTATTACACACAAATGAAAAGTGACTTCATTTAGATATGGGTAACCGTACCTAAACATGTATATTGAGTTGGCTCAACAATAGTTAACCAAGTTAGCCATATGAACACTTTTGTCTTGACCACATTCATCTAACACTTCTAGATAAAAAATGATGATCAATCAATCATGAAAGATAATCAAATGAATCTAATTGTGGTACTCATAGAGTTGTTCAATTGTTTATATTCTCATAGAAGTATACAAGACACAATTGAAACAAAATCGGATTTGATTCATGATTGTACAAAGTACTTATTCAAGAATCAATTCATGAACATTAAGCCACGGTTTGCACAGATTGCATTCCTTAATTTATAAATGTATTTGTTCATGAGTATGAAATCATACTTAACCGATTTTAGAACTTTAACCACTTAGTTTGCAAACAGGTACGCAGACTGTTATCCCGGACTGTAACTCAGGTAGAATGCAAACTTGGTTCTCGGACTTCAACAGTTAAAACCGTTCGCATACTGGTATGCAAACTTGGTTTCCGGACCTGAATCATACCACAACAGTTTGCATACTGGTATGCATACTGTGTTATATCCAGACAAAGGATAATTGTTCTAAACTCCCATTTCAATCATTGAATCATCCTTAGAAGACGACAATTGTCTCACACGAACTATTAGCTTATAAGTAATTTTCAAGTGATCAAATGATCAATACGAAACATTCCGAGTCCACATCAAATGACTGTCTCATACAAATCATGTAAGATGTTTCAAGGCAATTTTCACATGATCATCTTTTGACTCATTACTTAGTTTCCAACAACTAAATTGTTTCCAACTAAACTCGTCAAGAATAATGATTAACGTAGCTAAAGCAAAAAGCTTCCAACACAAATTTCGAGTAATAGATAACCGAGTTAAACTTAGCTCGAAATATCAAATGTGTATAATGTAAAAGTCTATATAGTTATATGACTTAGTCTCATTAGGAGATAGAATATAATAGACTTCTGAGTGATAGATAAGTTTTAGTCTCCACATACCTTTTGTTGATGAAGTTCCTCCAAGCTCTCCTCAGTAGATCTTCGTATTCAATCGATGAACGCCGTGAAGTCTAAAGCTCAACTATACATCTTATCCTAATCCGATACATAGCTATAAGTAGACTAGAAATCAAGACTTATAGTTTTGATCACCTAAACTTGACAAACAAGCTTGAGATAACAACGCTTACGAGTTCGACCGAGCAGTGCTCTAACAATCTCCCCCTTTGTCAATTATAGTGACAAAACTATCAATACATATGGATTATAAAGTAAATAAACTTTGTAGCTTCTCATCCAACATGCTTGATTTCCTTGGTTCTTCAACATTCCTTGAATTCTTCGTCACTCCAAGTACTTCAGTGATTCTGAACGTGTTCAACTCAACATCATTGTTGTTGAAGATTCGTAGCCATAACAATAAGAAAACGGTTGTTCTCAATTATTGTTATACAGTGTCATAGTATTATTACACAACATCAAAGTTCAATTGTATCACAACTTTGACAATAATACTACGGTGATATGTATCACCCCCCCTTAGTCAATACTTCATCTCACAATGAAAACCACTCCCCCCTTACATAATGATCCATATGTATATAGTGTGCACTACATCTCCCCCTTTTTGTCAATATAAATTGACAAAGGTACGAAAACTAGCGGGATCATAATGAAATTCTCAAAGAGATTATTCATGACTAAAAGAGAACATATCAACTTTGTTTCGATGATTTCACATAGTCGAAACTTAGTGTATTCATCAAGGAGTTTATAAAGATACAAGATAACTCCTACAATATTCCACAGCCGCACTCCCAGTAAAGATTTGGCAATTAAGCACAAGTTCAATTAAGAAATATCCCCCATAAAATGTCATTCCCGAGAGAACAACAAGAGCGAGCTTACTTTTACAAGAAAATAAGGATTTCTTTGGACATTAACAAATTACATGAAACATGAATTTGTATCCAGAAAACATGAACCACAAGAAGACCTTAATGATTAATTTAATGGGAAATGCTCAACATAAGAAAACTTACGAAGCCATACAGTACTTTCACATAGAAGTGGATCAGTGAAAGATCAATACTGCGGAATATTCAAAAGTTCATTCTATCTTTTATCAATATTTGCATAATGACACAATAGATTTAACTTTTGACATATATGAGATACTCATAGTTCACGGACGTAAACACACATATCCTATAAAATATTTTTGCAATATATAAACCAATAAAGATTAATACTGCAAAATCATTTTCCAAATAACTTAAAATTTAAATAAATAAATCTAAAACATTGCAAGATGAAAATCTTTGGCAATAGCTATGTGTAATCACAATATTTGCTATTCCAAACCCTAGTTATCCTTCTTAAAACACAAGAATAAATTCTCATAAGGAATTTTATAGACAATATTTAAGTAAGAAACAAAAGTCATTTCACTTACTTTGAAGACTCTTCTCATATTCCCTATAATCATTAAGCTCATCTTCGATTAGATCAATCCTGGATTCGAGATTATCCATCTTGTCCTCAAGTCTTTTGGTTGAAGATCCGAGTTCACTGTTCAAAGCACGTACTTGTTCCAAGACGAGATTTATAGTTAATGAGAGCTTATCAAAATGAAAGACAGTGGGATTCACATCAGAGGAGGAATCACGTTTGTCTTACCACATCTCATTATCAGAAGAATCAAAATGAATTTTCTTAGAGGGAAAGAGAACAGTCCAGACATCATCTTCTTTACTGGAAAGGCTTGATGAGGACATGATAGAAAAAGGTAAATGAAATACTTGCTTAAAGGAATGAAATCTTCCAACTTAAAAGGAATAAGATATGGAATAAATTCCTAAAAAGACCTTTGACCAAAACCCTAACAAAAAATTTGGATATCCGAAAAAAGGACTTTATTAGGTAAACCGTTTATACACAGAAATGGTTCTTAGCTCAATAACAAAAATTAGAGCACAAGAAGGAGATACAGAAACAAGTCAGCAGAAAAGCAACATAAATCTTTTCACAACCCTCTTGAAGATTATGGTTCTTGTCCAAGGGAAAACAAGAACAATCTTAGAACCTATTACAGAGTGTAATTTCTCCCATTCAATAAAGGATCGGGTGGATTTTCATTATAAGAGGATGATTTCATTATTTCTTGTTTCTGATTTCTCATTATGGAGGGAAGATCAAGAGTAGACATATTCCTTTCCTGCAATGTTCCGAAAGCCTTGTTTATTGATTTTCGCAAACTATGAATGGTTTTGACAATTTCTTTCGAAAGTGATGTATATTTCTTATGAGATTTTATTTTCTCCTTCTGATAACATAAATTAATAGAAGAAGATTTTTCAAGAACCTTCATGCAAACCGTCTCTGGGTAATCCTGGTTTTTATACAAGGAAGACAAACTATTTGTCGTGCCATTGTATTTTATCATGTCCTTCTCATTACAAGAGAGGTTTGAGTATGACATATTTTCAGGAGTAATATGCTGATTGGGTTTAAAAGAGTTTATCGAAGATAATCGATTCTTCTTCTTAAAATCACGATTGCGAGATGTCGCATTCTCTTGTCTTAATTTTTTCAGTTGACATTCCAGATTTTCAATCATTTTAATCCAGGCTTCCTTTTCCAGTTGAAACATACTCTTCATTGAGTAAAAATCTTTGGTTAAAAGATCAATTTTCTTTTCTGGGGAAGTTAGATCGTTTATCATGGAACAATCAGAGTTGTTAGATAAACAAGTGTGATTATCAGCAAAGTAGGTGAGGGAACTTTCACAGGCTTCTTCTTCAGGACAGTAGTCAAGAGTTTCCATCCATGCTTTGGTTAATTCACTAACCTCCTTATTAGGATAACCAGAGATATTATGAACACTTTTATAGTCTTTTTGAACTTTTCTATCAATCTCATTGATTGAAGACGAATTTTTTGAGAATTACTTTTTTCTATGTCTTAGAGTTTTCTTTAACTGTTGTACAATCAGTGAAAGAGCTGAATTAAAGCAATTCTCATCCTTTGTATCAATCAATTCAGGACATAGAGACTTTACATCAGATGTAGCAACAGGATTGCAAAACATGTGAAGTTTTTCTCTTTTACTCAGTTCAAGATAAAAAAATCTTTAGCTTTCCAACAAGAGTATTTCTAAAAAGTGTTTCTAGGTTATTTCCATCAACGATGGCATGTTTCTTAGAATCGTATCTAGCTGGCAACGATCTGAGAATTTTCATCACAATGTCATTTTCAGGAATAGTCTTACCCAATGCAAAAGAAGCATTAACAATTTCAGACACTTTGTGATTAAACTCATCAAATAAATCTCTATCGGCCATATGAAGGTTTTCCCAATCAGAATTTAGGTTTTGAAGCCTAGCTTCCTTTTCAGGGGTATTCCCTTGGAATACAGTTTCTAAGATATCCCAAGCATCTTTAGACTTATTGCATGTGGTTACATGGTGCTGAAGATCTGGGGTAATGGCATGGATGATAGCATTCAAACTATCATAGTTTTGCTTTGCAGCAAGAATCTCATGATCCTTGGAAAAGCGGGGGTCTAACAACCACACCCAATATTTTGTTCGGCAATCTGTATGGACTAACTCCAATATAATTCCAAGAGAATCAACTAGACAGTCAGACTCAACCAAGGAAAATATATCCAAGAGTTATATCTCTGTTTCTCAATGTAATCAGCAAATCAAACAGATAGAATATGTGAACCTGATTATTATGAGAAACAACTTGAACGGTACCAAAGACCAATGTTCAAGTGTCAATCAATTTCAATCAACAACCAAAGGTTGGATTTACCAATTGATTGAACTACGCACAACCTGTGATATCTCAATTATATAAACAAATATAATGTGGAAAAGAAATAACACATACACCAGAATTTTTGTTAACGAGGAAACCGCAAATGCAGAAAAACCCCGGGACCTAGTCTAGATTTGAACACCACACTGTATTAAGCCGCTACAGACACTAGCCTACTACAAGTTAACTTCGGACTGGAATGTAGTTGAGCCCTAACCAAGTCTCACACTGATTAAGGTACAGTCGTGTTCCTTACGCCTCTGAATCACAGCAGGACTCTACGCACTTGATTCCATTAGTTGATCTCACCCACAACTAAGAATTGCTACGACCCAAAGTCGAAGACTTTTAAACAAATCTGTCTCCCACATAAAAGTTTATTCTGATAGCTAAATCTGTCTCCCACAGAAATACCTACGAAGTTTGTTCCGTATTTTGATATATTAAGGTGAACATGAACCAATTGATAATCCAGTCTTATATTCCCGAAGAACAGCCTAGAAATATCAATCACCTCACAATAACTTAATTATATGGTAGTAGAACAAGTTATTGTGGAATCACAAAGAATGGGACAAAGAGCTTTGTGATTACTTTTTATATCTTACCTATCGGAGATAAATCTCGAGAAAATCTTAGAGAAGATAGTACTCAATACGATAAAACAAGTAAGATCAGAACACGCAACTACAGAGAAAATAATTGGTTCTGGCTTTAGAATCCTAATGAAGTCTTTAAGTCGTTAACCTATAATGGTTTTAGGAAAAACCTAGGTTAAAGGAGAATCGACTCTAGTCGCAACTAGTATTACACAAGAGGTGTGGGGATTAGGTTTCCCAGTTGTTAGAGTTTTCCCTTATATAATCTTCAAATCAGGGTTTGATAACTTTGAAACAAAGCAATCAATATTCACCGTTAGATGAAATCCCGATTTAAGATTCTAGTTAAGTTTACTTAAAACCAAAGCAATATCTCACCACCGTTAGATGGTCTTAGCTTGTTACACACAAATGAAATATACCTTCATTTAGATATGGGTAACCGTACCTAAACGTGTATATTGAGTTGGCTCAATAACAGTTAACCGAAGTTAGCCATATGAACACTTTTGTATTAACCACATTCATCTTAACACTTCTAGATCAAATGATAATCAAATGAATATAATTGTGTTACTCATAGAGTTGTTCAATTGTTTATATTCTCATGGAAGTGAACAAGACACAATTGAAGCAAAATCGGATTGATTCAAAAGAATTATTTCATGAACATTTTAGCTCTGAGAGAGCAGTACACTCAATCAGAGATTGTCACGACATGAGCTTTCATGATTTAACATGAGACATGTATTTCATATACTCGTCTGATTGCTGGATCAGGAATATGCAAGATTACAATTTTGTCGTTTGTCAAAAATCCACCATTAACAGTTGGCCAGAGTGAACAATATTGCAGCATACGTGGCATATTTGGTCACTCTCGGTGGACATTCAGTATAAACTTCAACAAGATGTTACGGGCTTTAAATGCAATAGCTCCGCGGATGATGGCTAAACCAACAAACACAACACTAGCTAAAATACGAGAGAGCACATGATTTTATCCTTACTTTAAGGTAATAGAAAAATATATAAATACGAGAGAGCACATGATTTTATCCTTACTTTAAGGTAATAAAAAGTATATAATTTTTTGTTATATAAATGTTAGCATGTTAACTTATTGTTGAATTGAAAATTTTAAAGATTGTATTTGAGCTATGAATGGTACACATATTGCATCAATGGTAAAGCATAAAAATGCAGCTGTTTTTCGGAATCGTCATGGAATTATAACTCAAAACTTTTTAGTGGCTTGCAACTTCGACTTGGACTTTATATATCTGCTCAGCTGATGAGAGAGATCTTTTCATGATTTAAAAATACTTAATGATATTGTGACAAGGAAAGATTGACTTCCAATCCCCCAAGATATTTTTAGAATAGCTAGTGTGTAATATATACTGTACATGCCAAAGTTTGTTTTACAATACCTTGTGTGGATTTGGAAAATATTTTTGAAATTTCGGTGCAACAATTATTATTTTTTGATAAAATTTGTTGTGTTTTAATAAGGTAAATATTACTTGGTGGACTATGGGTTTGCAAACTGGCGATACAGCTTAGCACCATTTCGTGGCCAACGTTGTCATCTATAAGAATTTGGTGGTGTCAGTAATCATGCTCAAAGGCAGAAGAATTATCTAATTTGCGTAACGCTTCTTAAGGAACATAGTTGAAAGATTATTTGGTGTTTTCAATTCTCGTTTCACAAATTTTTAAGTCTCAACCTCCATTTCCATATCAAGTGCAAGCATAGCTAATGACATCGTATGATGAATTACACATTGCGAAAGGAATGTCGCTCCGATGAGTTTGCTGTCGGGGAAGATGACCAAGCCATATCAACTCTCGTAAATGACAATGTAGAAGTTTTATGACAAACTCAAGAGTATCAACGTCAAGAGGCTAATGCATGGAGAGATGATATAGCAACCACTATGTGGTATGATGTCCGTGATCATAGGGATTTGGAATTGTATGGAGACCGCCATTAAAATGAAAACCCTATGTAGTCTGATGTCTGTCTAATATTTCGAGAATCTCAATAGTTGGTTATGGATATGATGTGAGCAGTGAATGTTGTAATGTTTGTTGTCTACAAATTTGTTGAAAAATTTACTGTTTGTTGTTGCTAAAATTGATTTAACTCTCCCGAACTCCTATATTCCTCCAAACTCTCTCTAATGAAACTCCCCAAGATTCCCTAAACTATCTCAAACTCCCTAAATGAAAACTCCCTCTAATGGATATTCACATGCACTCCTTCCAAATCCCTTCCCCCAAACTCTCTTGCGTCTAACCCCATGTATATTTAAGTATACACTGTGAAGATAGATGGCTAGGATTTAGTGAAATAAATGCCTCACAAATCGTTGTCTAAATCAATGAAAGTGTTACCAGCCACACATGCGAGTGGCACACGTTTTTTTTTTTTTGCTAATCGCAACAAGAACAAGCTGTTGAGAGTTTAGCAACAACAACTATCTGATTTGACTAATTAGCAACAACTGTAGCTCTGTTGCTAATTTTAGTTGCTATATTGTTAATTTGGTATAATGTAATCGCTTAGTGGTTAATCGATACAAACTGCTGCAAATTTATGGAATGAAAAATTGGGTTTCAAATCACCGATATGGCGATATGAAACCGTCTGTTTGTCGGTTAACCAATTAAGTGAACGGTGAACCAATTGTTTGCTAACCCCATAAGACACGGTCTCAACCCTATTGCTTTACACGTCAAATAAAATAGCGGTTACATAAGATTTTAAGAGAATTCCTTCCTCATTGGATGGAACATCCTCTTAAACAAGATACGGGTATTTGGTTGCTGCCTTTTTCTATTAATTAATTCACTTTGGAGTAGAGACTTTTCCCCATTGCATAGTTTTTCGAATCATTCGGGTTTGATTCGACTCAGATTTAAAAAAAAAACCCTTGAGAATCGCATGAATTTCGAACCTGACAGCCTAAGAATTCCTTCCTCATTGGATGGAACATCCTCTTAAACAAGATATGGGTATTTAGTTGCTGCCTTTTCTATTAATTAATTCACTTTGGAGTAGAGACTTTCCCCATTGCATAGTTTATTCGACTCAGATTTTAAAAAAAGCCCTTGAGAATCGCATGAGTTTCGAACCTGACAGCCTGAACACTTAAGGTTTGTGTAGGTAAGAGCTTAACCACTATGCCATACTTAATTTTTGGTAATGATATACGTTCATATTTCTTTATTTCCAAGAATGACAGTGATTTAGTATACGATTCGCCCCTTAAAAAGGAACGCGCAATTGGGAGATATCAAAACTAATTGAGGGATAGAGGAAAAAGACAAAAACTGGATCCAAATATCAAATCAGGGTCATCCCTTATCTAAGTATTTTATATAATTCCTAATCTACCCCTCACTAATCAGGTTTAGTGGTTAATCATAATTAGTAAAAATCTTAAGTATTTGTTAAATGATTAGTGTGTATTTTTATTTGAATTTGGGTGAGTGAGGTGAGAGTAGAAGGAGGGAAAAAAATTGAGAGGGAACTTTTTTTGGTGAAAATGGAGGATGATTGTACAAGCACTCCCAATACTCAGGTAAAGGTGCCAATGTGTTGAAAATTTGATTTTTTTTTCTTTGAATCCACCATTGTTGCAGCTGAAATAGCTCGGTGCCGGCATGGACGTAGTATGAATACAATGCCGGCAGTAGCATTCCCGGCATTGTATTCATACTACATCCATGCCGGCCAACAATATCCCCCATTTTGAAAGGCAAGCCGGCATTGTATTCAACCGAAAAAAACCATGCCGACATTTGTTGTAAATTTTCATAAATGTTTGCCACTAGCAGAGTGCGAGACAGCGTCTCGTATAATTTTTTTATGGTTTTGAAATTCATAACCTATTCCGTTTTGAAATTTTTTCTGGTTTTGAAAAGTCCACTGCCGGCACAGTCAGTTAATTCTCGAGCATGCCGGTACTACTAACGGCACAATATGTTGCTTAAATTTCTTTGCTGGCACATGATGTAAAGTATCCAGAAAATTGATTTTTTTTTCACTTGACTACCGGCATTGATAGATTTCTATCGAGCATGCCGGCATTTAGTGACGGCATGGTCTTCATCAATTCCGGCATGGTCTTCATCACTTCCGGCGATGTAAAAAAAATTAATTTCCTAGATGGTCTTCATCACTTCCGACATGGTCTTCATCACTACCGGCATGGTCTTCATCACTTCCGAATGTAAAAAAAAAAAATCGTTTTCAAAGTGAGGAGCCGGCAGAGAAGGAGAAGAGAATTTGAAAGGGAGTGGGGAATATTTAGGTTTCAAATCCCTAATCCTAAAAGAGATTAATAAGAAGTGAAGATGGAAATGGGGATATGATTTTGTTTTTTAATTTTAAGTTTTTTGATTTTTATTTTGAAAGGGTATTTTTGTATTTTTATCCCCTAAAAACACCCTTAGCAAACACTATTGATTGGGGGAAGTAATTTATATCCCCAATTAATTTTGATATCCCGGGTTGCTCGTTCTTTAAAAAGAAAAGGAGGAAAAGAGGATCCATGTCACGGTTCACGTTTTCACAACCTTCAATCATAGAATCTCCACAGAATTATTGGAATCTCAGAGCCTGGACATGGTCAGTGAGGGTGGATTAATCGCTCCAGCATTAAATTC
This sequence comes from Papaver atlanticum, assembly GCA_023531105.1. Classification (NCBI taxonomy): domain Eukaryota; kingdom Viridiplantae; phylum Streptophyta; class Magnoliopsida; order Ranunculales; family Papaveraceae; genus Papaver; species Papaver atlanticum. Next base: position 4,010,574 of record JAJJMB010004648.1, on the reverse strand, counting down.
AAAATTTAAGAAAAGAAAATTAAAAGTAGAAAAGGCCAAAATTCGCTAGCCGTTATAAATTAACACCCGAAGCCGGTAGGTTCATATAGGGTTTAACAAGGGTGATAACAACCACCTCTATTTGCCAAACTACTAAATGTTTTGATGTTTCCGTCCAAATTCGGCGGCCATTCAAAACGTCGAGTTATCTACACCCATGTCAACAGAGTATTTCATTATTTTTTGAAAACCCTCTTGAAATTCAAAATCCAATCTCGCGGCGAATACATCGAGATTCTAAGAAATCAAGATAGATGATATCGTAACTGTTGATTTTTAAAATCTCGGGTATACAAAGATCGAAGAGTTTTCTCGAAACAAGATCTTCAAGACTCTTCACTCTCAGACAGCCTCTTTCTCTCTCTCAGTCTCAGCTTAGAGTGTGGGAAAAAATAGAAGAAATGATTTTATTTTCATGGAAAAATATTAACTAGATTTAGTCCAGATTTATACTTAACTTTGTTTGTTCCAGAAGATTTCAGGACTTCTTATCCTGTTTCTCAATTCCTCTTTCAGGTAAGGCCCTTTTTTTTTTTTTTTTTAAATTGTCTGATTTCTTGATTTTTGTTTTCTTAATATTGTTTTGAAAATTTCCAATTTCTTCCTGATTTTCACATACATTTTGATTTTGGATGTTTTAATTTTGGCAGAATGTTGAAAGATATGAGATCTTACAAGCGGAAGAAATCTAGTGAAGAGATTGAGAATGTACCAGTAAACCCTAAAGATTCTATAATAAATCCTAATTTTGTTGATGGAATTAGGGCTCCGTTACATACTATACCAGAACCAACACAAATTGTGTTAGAACAAGAATCTGGTTATAGTAAAAGTAAGATTGATAGAAACACTACACCTTCTAAAGGGGGGAAGAGTTCTGGATCGGCAGTTCGTACTCCGGAAAAGCAAGGGTTTTTCCTGAGGAGTAAGTTTGGGTGGGCGAATAAGAATGGTGCTGATGATGGTGATGCTTTGCATCAGTTTCCAGTGTCGAGCCGCGGGAGTAGTAATGGCAATGGGGGTTTGCCCAATGTGACTCCTCGTTCTGTTAGGACAACGGGAAGGTCTGCAGCAAATTATTCTGAATGTAGTTCGATTTCAACCTTCAGTACACCTACAAAGAGTGTCACTAAACCGACGGCTTCTGGGTTTACTGCACTTAATGGGGCCAGACCTCCAATGAGCATTGGTGCTCGCTTTGGAAACTCTGGTGCACTTTCTAAAGGAATTCCTTACTCTTTAACTTCTGTTGTAAATACAGTCCAAGTGCCTGATTTCGAGCTTAAAGAGGACCCTTCATTCTGGATGGATCACAATGTACAGGTAAACAAGTCATTTTCTACATTTTTTTGAAATTAGTTCACCTCATTTGTTTTGGGATTACTTTTTTTTTTTTTGTGCAATTGGCTAATTTAGGGGAAGAGTAATTTTACCTGCATAAAAAGTTGGGTTAAGGCTTTAGTTAGCCTACAGATTAGTTGATGGGGGCTATATATTCCTTTTCAGGTTTTAATACGTGTCCGTCCATTGAATAACATGGAGCGGGGACTACAAGGTTATAACCGGTGCTTAAAGCAAGAGAATGCACAAAGCATTTCTTGGGTTGGGCAACAGGAAGCTCGTTTCACATTTGATCACGTGGCATGTGAAACAACTAGCCAGGTCTATATTTACAATATACATTATAAAGTTTTATTTTAGTATTTGATGTGTCTAGCCTTTTGAGGTTTGTTTGCAAATGGATTTTCTGCAGGAAATGCTTTTTAGAGTGGCAGGTCTACCAATGGTAGAGAATTGTCTGTCTGGATACAATAGCTGTATGTTTGCATATGGCCAGGTACTTCTACATTTGTTTTCTTGGGTTCTATTGTTATGATTGGCCAACTTTCATGTAGGTTGTGACTTCCATAATTTTGGAAGACTTCTTAGTTATGAAGATGATAGCCACAACATTTTAATGATCAAGTAGATATTGTGAATAGTTTCCGTTTTACTTGTTTTGACACGTAATGTTTTTAACTGGTTTTGGTATATTGTAAAATGTGCATTGATAATCTCTTTCAACAGACTGGGAGCGGAAAGACACATACGATGCTTGGTGAAATTGCCGACTTGGATGTCAATCCCAGTGCAGAGCGTGGGATGACACCACGTATCTTCGAATTTTTGTTTGCGCGGATAAGAGCTGTAATGTCCGTTTCTCTAGTTAATTTCACTGTGCATCTTGTACACTTATAATTCAATTGACTGATTGTTCTTCCATCTTCTATTTGCAGGAAGAGGAAATCCGAAGGGATGAGAAATTAACATACAATTGCAAGTGTTCCTTCTTAGAGATTTACAATGAACAGATAACGGACCTTCTAGATCCTTCATGTACTAATTTGCTAGTAAGTTGTTATTCTTTGTGTAAGCTTAAGAGTTGAGATTTTATACACATTAACGCCTTGTATTTAATTCTTACTTTACTCTCTTCATCTCTATTTACTTACAGCTGAGGGAGGATATGAAAACAGGCGTGTATGTTGAGAATCTAACCGAATTTGAAGTTAACACAGTGAATGACATTCTTTGCCTTCTTACTCGGGTGATGTACCTTTAATTCTTTCCGTCAGTGTCTCTCTCTCTCTCTGGTTGTTTTACTCACATTGATGCTTCTTGGCTGTCGACAGGGTGCTGCAAATAGGAAGGTGGCAGCTACAAATATGAACAGAGAGAGCAGTCGTTCGCATAGTGTCTTTACATGTGTGATTGAGAGTAGGTGGGAAAAAGACTCCACCACTAATTTACGGTTTGCGCGATTAAACCTTGTAGATCTTGCTGGTTCAGAAAGGTAATGAGCTTGATGACAGTTGCTGAATATGAAATCATACTTAGGCTTGGCAAACAAAGCTCGCACATCTCTAACATTTTTCAAACAGGCAGAAAACATCTGGAGCTGAGGGTGAGCGACTAAAGGAAGCAGCGAGTATTAACAAATCGCTATCTACGTTAGGGTACTTGCTTCTATATAAATTTCTAGTGCAATTCTTCCCTTGATTTTGCTACTTACCTTATAGTGAAGCCTCATTTCTTAAATTTCTAGTGCAATTCTTCCCTTGATTTTTCTACTTACCTTATAGTGAAGCCTCATTTCTTGTTGCTGTTTACTTGCATATGCAGTCATGTAATAATGGTTCTAGTGGATGTGGCACAAGGGAAGCAGCGACATATTCCATATAGAGATTCAAGGCTCACTTTTCTTCTCCAGGTCAAATTCTAAACATAAAAGGTTCTAAACATAGGGCTCACTTTTCTTTTCTAGGCATGGCCTTAGTTGTACTGTTAGCTGTGCAGGATTCGCTGGGTGGAAATTCAAAAACTATGATAATTGCTAATGTTAGCCCTTCAATCTGGTATGTGTTCGTCCTTTTCTTTTTAATATAATTTTCAACTTTGGGATACGGTTTCTGATTGACCTTCTATACTATGTTTGTAGTTCTGCTGCCGAAACCCTAAGCACTCTCAAGTTTGCACAACGGGCTAAATTAATTCAAAACAATGTAATAGTTACTTTAAGTCATCATGTTTAACCAACATGTTTAACCAACATGTTTAATAGAGTATAAGGGCTCACTTCTTCTCGGTCACCTAAAAACATCTCTTTCGTTTGCAAATTCAAGGCTATTGTCAACGAAGATGCATCGGGGAACGTAATGGCGTTGCAGCACCAGATACACCTATTGAAGGTAATTGATATGATTCAAACTGTATTTGTTGGTTTTGGCGCATCATTGCTATTTAGGCTGTAGTTGACTGAAAATTTTGACACAGGAGGAACTTGCTGTTCTCAAGCGGCAGAATGTATCTAGGTCCCTCTCATATCGTTCGGCAATCTTTGGTGATGCCGACAGAAAAAGTTCTGATGGTCCACATGATGAAGAGACACCTGATATGGTTCTTGAAAGTGTTGATGGCTCCCAAGGGTCTGCCTCTTTGGGTATTGTGCGATTGTCTACTAAACAGGTAATGCAGCAGTGCTTTGGGTTTTACTATATGATTAATCTTGAAAAACACCCACTGACAATGGCTACAATTATCAAATGGGTTCTTCTTTAAATACCTTATTAGGATTTATCTGGTTATGCTGAGACCTATGATGTTTTGTTACACTTACACTAGATGCAATCTCTGGAAACCACCCTGACCGGTGCCTTGAGAAGAGAACAGATGGCAGATACTTCAATGAAGCAGCTGGAAGCTGAAATCGCACAGCTGAATCGTTTGGTAACTTATTGTCATTTGATAAAGTAATCTATGTTTTGCTTTTGTGGATCAAAATTATCTCAACCAGTTATTTGAACTTTCATATTGCAGGTTCGCCAACGAGAGGAGGACACTCAGTGCACCAAAATGATGCTGAAGTTTCGGGAGGACAAGATTCAGAGAATGGAGTCACTGGTCGGTGGTTTGATACCTTCTGATGCCTACTTACTGGAGGAGACAAATGCTCTCTCTGAAGAGCTTAAGTTACTTCAAGTTAGGGCTGATAGGAACCCTGAAGTAACTCGTTTTGCACTTGAGAACATCAGGCTTCTGGAGAAAATTAGAAAGTAATTCCCCTATAGCTCTCCTAGCACATCATACATATTTCCAAATTGCTTTGTTAGTCATACTTACGTTTTGAGCTTGTAGGTTTCAGGACTTCTATGAAGAAGGAGAGAGAGAACTGCTAATGACAGAAGTATCCGAACTGCGCGATCAGGTCTTTCTTCATTTTAGTCTCACAGTTTTAATTTCCGTTTGTCAATTTATTTAGTACTTGGTAGTATACTAATTACAATTTTTTACAGCTACTTCAATTCCTTGAAGAGAATAGCAAGATGTATAGCAATCAGAATGTTACTGTGCCACCACAGGTCAGTTAGTTTATGTCCTTGCAAACATCTTCTTATGTGTTTCAATTCATCCATGTGTTATATTATTGGTTTCTCTTGATTCCCTTACCATGGCACATATTTCCACAGGAGGCTGTTGTCAGAGAGCATAATTCAAACCAGTTAGAGGTTCAATTATACTATCCTACTCATTGTTTAATTTATATATGGTAGTTTTCTCTGGTATATCTGACATTCCTCTCCTTTTATCTCTCAGCTAACAAAAACTCAGAATGAGTTAGAAAACTGCAGGAATAACTTAAATTCTTGTTTGGAGACAAATGCAAAACTTACCAGGTCAGTGGAGTTCAGTACTAGCAGTTCAAATCAACTGTGTTTTATCTCACTTTTAGGTCAGCTGCTTTCTCGTCTTCCTTTCTACTTCAGCTTTGTCATGCTATGCTTCCCATTCCATTGTTTGCAGGGAAATAGAAGAACTGCATTCTCTATTAAACAGCTATAGATCTTTTCATGATGATAAGGATTTCCATTTCAAGTCCTCTGAGGTAAATTTGATTAGTGACACTTTTGTTCAAATTATTTCACATAACTCTTCAAAGTTTGCTGAACTATTAGCGCTCGGATATTATCTTTCAGGAAGCTTCAATGGCAGATCAAGCATTCAACAATCATTTGCATGATTCAGTTGAGAAAGAGAAGGAGACTCTGAAGCATGAAATCATACTGAAGCACACAGAAGAAATTATGAGTTTAGAACTGGAGTTAGATATACTAAAAAACATTATCCAAGAAGAGAGATCATCTCGTATCAGTATAGAGGAAAATGCTTCGTCTTTGGGAGATGATCTTGAGATGTCAAAAGAGAGGTATTCACAGATGAGCAAGCAATTAGAAGACGCCCACAGAGAGTTGAAAGATGCAAGGTCTGTAATTGAAGCACTTGAATCACAAATTCTTTCCATGAGTGAGTTGGAGGATCTGAAGAGGGGTGACGGTTATTTGGAGCTTCTAAGTAAAAAGGATCATGACATATCCATTTTACAGGAGCAAATACGCAGCCTCGAACTAAGAAGTCTTCTCGTTCTTAAGCATTCAAAGATTGAAGATCTCTCCTTGCAGGACAGGTTGAAAGGAGTAAGCAACTCTCTTGAAAAAGCCAAAAGATTGAATTTGTGGTACAAAAGTGTTCGGGCATTTCAGTCATCAAATGAACAAGAAACAGAAGAAGTTCGTAGACAGGTTGAGGCAGAAACAGCGGAGGTTATTGTATGCCTAGAAGAAGAGCTCATGACTCTACAACAGCAGGTCATGGAGTTGCATGTGAAAGAGGTAGAAGCTAAAGAGAGTTTGATGATGCTAGAAACTGAGAAAGCAGAGCTTCTGAAGAAGCTAACTACGATGACTGACGACAATAAACACATCCGAGAAGAGCTTATAAGTCTTCACCAGCAAGTTGTGGAACGCAATGCAAATGATGTAGTAACTAAAGAGAGTTTCCTGATGCTGGAAGCAGAAAAAGAGGATCTCCGGGAGAAGCTATTACTGATGACAGACGACAACGAAAGGTTACATGAACTAATTCAGGGGAAAGATGAGGAACTGAATGCCTTAACCGATGAATGGGAAAGGTTAGCTTTTGAAACCGAAGAGGTTATTGCTGATGGTCATGACTCAGTGAGAGATGCTTCCGATGAGGTGGACTTGATTTCACGTTCATTTTCTCAGAGAATTAGGATCAGTGAGCAGGTCGGGAGGATGGTAAGTACCATCTGTGAAAAAGATCTTTTGATTGATGAGTTAAGAAGTGGCCTGGAGGATGCAGAGAAGCTAAGGTCTGATACGGAATTGAAGGTTAGGTCTTTAAGAGGGGCAGCACTGGCTATCACTGAACAGCAGCAAAACGAAAAGTGTGAAAAGGAGAAAGAAGTTCTAGCTCTAACTTCAGCGTTGCGTGCAAAACAGTGTACAATAACCGAGATAGAGACTAAGGTCAAGTTATGGGGAGACCAGATCAGTAAAACTGAAATTTGTGCAACAGCTGGCTTTGTAATTGTGAATAGACTGTCTGAGAGAAATTCTGATCTTTTAGAAACTTTGAAGAACAAAGAGATCCAGCTTAATGAGACCCGTGCAGAGGGAATGGAGAAGGATGCACTTTGCAAGTATCAGGTTTCTGCCCTTAGGGATGCAGAACAACAAATCAAAGCTTTGAGATTGGAATCCGAGTGCTCTGAAGAAATCTGTACAAATCTGAAGATTAAACTTGCTGAAGAGCAAGAAGTTGTTCATGCACTGGAAAGGAAGCTGAGTGAGATTCAAAGTCGGAATATATTGGAAACAAAGGAGACACTGGACGAGTTTAGATTCCATGTTTCCACTCTGAGTACATACATGAATGAATACACTGAACTAGAAGGAGAACCCGACACAGTAGCCACTCAAGAATTGCATGCTTTGCCATGTGAGAAGAGTTATTCTGAGGGTTCGGTAAGTTCACTTTTCTTTCAAATTGATAAAACTCCAAAACAGTGAAACCTTGCTAATGATGTTGTGATATCATAATATGCTTATAACTTTGGTTGTACAACACATTTCTTAAAATTTCCCAGGCTGAGATTGAGACATGTCCAAGCATCCGCAAGAAAGAGCCAGATTATGTTGGGAGGCCTTGCAAAGATACATCTGATGGAGACACAACCATTGTCCTTTTGAAAAAGGAGATTGAGTCAGCTCTTGGTAGCTTAAGAGAAGTACAGGCACAGATGGCCAAACTACTCAAAGAGAAAGATGAGATTAAGAAGTCGGAGATACATTGTCGAATAAACATGGAGGGTGTCACTGCTCAAGTCCTTAACTTTCAAACAGAAACAGATGCTACACGAAAACAATTTGATCTCAAGCTAAATGAGTTGGAGCAAAAGCTTTTGACATTTGAGAAAAGGGTTAAGGAAACTAAATCTTATTGGATTCAAAAGAAAGAGGTAATATTCATTTGTTCAGTCATTGTGAGTTTAACACCTATTATGGGCTATGATGCTGTTTGCTTCCTCCATGAATGTCATCAAGCATCTGTCCAGCTTTATTGATAATTAGACAAATAATCAGTAGAGGATTTGAGTGTTCCTTCATATATATTTGTATCTTATGATACCCTTTTGTAATGGTTTTATGTAGGTGCTTGAATTCGAGTTGCGTGCTGCAAAGATGACTGCAGCACAGAAAACGGTTGAGGCTTCTGGTTTACTTGTTAAACTTGGAGAAGCACAAGACACAATAAAAGAATCCGAAATTGCAAAACTTGCAGTGATGGAAGAAAATGAAATAGCTAAACTTGAAATGAGAAGGCTGAAGAATTTGGAGGACACGATCACCCATGAAAGAGACTCCTTAATCCATGAAGTGCAAATCATTCAAAATTCTAGTGATCAGAAGGATCAAAAATATGACAACCTGGAGAGACAGCTCTATTCGGATCTTTCAGAAACAAGAAGTGTAGTTCTAGCCTTGGAGGATATTATTACACAGACCCAAACTGCATGCATGGAGAATTTCACCTCAATAGTTTTTGAGTTCAACTGCTTGAAGTCCAAGGTTGTTCAGTCTACAAGCTTAACAAGGTCATGGTTGGAGGATATCTGGTCGGAGATAATAGCAAAGGATTGTGCTGTATCGGTGTTACACCTCTGTCACGTGGGTGTTCTGTTGGAAGCTGTGATTGGGTTGAATGCGGAAAATGGGTTGCTTCACCATGGTGTGTGTGAGTCAACCACGTTGATAACTGATTTGAAGGAGCACAACTTGAGAGCAAGAAGAAACATCTCTGATCGAGTCTCAAGAAAAGAAGAGGAGACTGATAAGTTAAGCTGTATGCTAAGTGCCTTTGAGAAGAAAATGCTGGATTTGCAACTCCTAGAAAAGGAAATGTTGGCCAGGTCAGATTCTATGGGTTATGAGCTTTCCATATTGATGAAAGATTTAGACGCGACTAATGTGAGTGCTTTGACAGCCCTGTTGGATCAGCAGAAGTTGTTTAGAGACAAAGAGGATCTAATGATGCTGGATTCAGCATCTAAAGGTTTTGAATCACTTATTCTAGCAACAGAGATGAAACAACTGGCTGTGGATAAGGCTGGTTCTGAGAGAGAGACAGAAGCATTTAGAGCAATATTTGAAACTTTAATTAAAGTGATTATCTTTCTTCAGGTAGATGTTGAGCTGGAAAAGCAAGTATGCATGGCTATAGAAGCTGATGCTGCTGTTATAAAAAATGTGGTGGAAGAAACAGTTTCCAGCAAAGATGCCGTCTCATGCAAGCTGAAAGAGTGCCTCTCAGAACTTGCAAAAACATATGAAATAAACAAGACCCTTGAACGAGATATTCAATCATTGAGTGAAGTTGCTTTCATAAATGAGAAATTAAAAGCTGAACTTGGTGATGCCATGGGAATCAAGGAGAGTTTATCATCTGAAATTCAGGTTCTCGAGATTCAAAATGAGCGGTTGGATAAAGAGTTGGCGGCGAGGGATGCAGCTCTTGAGAGTTCTCTTTGCAACCTGCAAATAGAAATGGAAAGTAGAGAAGCAGAGTTACAAAGGCTGAGGTCCGTAGAGGAACAGAATGTGACATTGCAAAGTGGCGCAAAGGAACTGAAGGCGAACTACTGCAGAGTTCTTGAAGATTTTCAAGAGAAGAAATCTGAAATTGAGTCTTCTAATAGTCGTGTGCATGTCATTGAGCAAGAAAACAGTAAATTGAAGGAAAAAATATGCTCGTTGGAAACTTGCATTTCTAGCTTAAATACTGAGTGTGTCATGAGAGATGAAGAACTAGATAAGCTTCAGAGTTTGCAATCAAATTTGGTGGAAGAGCTCAAGTTAAAAAGCCAGGATCTAGAAATCCAGTCCAGCCTATTAAATTCCTTGAAGGCGGATAATTGTTCTTTGAGAAACAAGCTTATTGCTACTGAGAAAAGTAAGGACGGTGTGTTTAGCTTGCTCGCGTTGAACACTAAGAGCTGTTCTGATTTGCTCCAATCTGTAAATATTGCGGGTAACATTCTTCAAGTTTTCGATGACAAAAATATTGTGCTGGTAGAGAAAATGTTGAATGATATCCGCGTAAATGATGAAATATTCTCTAGGTTCATTGGGGAGCTTGAATGCTTGGAGAACTCTGTTAAAGAATTGATGTCTGATAATTTGTCTCTCCAGACTGAGTTGGCAAGGAAAGATGAAGTCCTGAAAGGCTTGTTGTTTGAGTTAAATACGTTGCAAGAAACAACATCTAATGCCAAAGACCAACATGATGAATTCGAAGAAATGGTTACAGCTATGAAATCATTAAAAGATGATCTTACCTGTAGAGCTGTTGAGCTTGAAGAAGCTATTGAGCAAAGGCAAGTGCTGGAAGCTCAATTGAAGGAGAAAACCAACTTCTGCTCAAAACTTGAGATGGATCTATCAACAGAGCGTAAGTCGCATAAACTTATTCAGAATGAGAATGTTGATCTGAGAGCTCAACTGGAGGATGAGGAATTGAAGGAGAGAGGCAAGCTGCAGGAATGTTTAGAAGAGGAACTCTTTCAAATGGAAAGCACCCTGGGTCAAATGAATGCTTTGCTTGATGGATTGAAGAATGATCTGAACAAAGTCACCAGTGAGAGGGATCATCTCAATTCCGAGGTCTTTGATTTGAAAGAGAAGTTCGAAGCAATGCGAGCTTTGGCTGAAGAAAATGAAGCAATCTTTGTGGAAGCTCGGCAGGTAGTTCTGTAATTGCTAATTTCCTTTTTTTGTTGTTGATGCTGACATGCTTACCTGCCTCTGTAGTTTCTAACTGTCTTCTGTTTCATAATTCCTGATCTGTGATTGGTTGTTTGTTTTAGATTGCTGAGTCAACAAAGGCATACGCAGAAGAGAAGGAAGAGGAGGTGAAGTTGTTGGAGAGGTCCGTTGAAGAGCTAGAAAGTACTGTTGATGTACTGCAAAACCAGGTATATACTGAACTTTTGTTTCAAAGCTCTCTCTCTCCAACACACAAACTTAGAGTTAAGCCACGACACATGCGTCTGATGTGCTTAAATTTCCTCTATGCTAGTCGGACATTGTCAGAGGGGAGGCTGAAAGGCAAAGGTTGCAGAGAGAGGATCTAGAAATGGAGCTTCAGGAAATAAGAAATCAGATGCTGACTGTACAAACATCTGGTGTGAACATGAAGTTAGAAATGCAAAACATTATGAAGGAAGACGCTGACTTGCAGAGGTTTGAGAATGAGATACTTCATAATTTGTTTACCCTGTTTGAAAAAGTTTGAATATAGATTCTAATCTTAATTGTCCACAGTGATGAAATCAAATATCTGTTTCATCTTTCCACAGGCATCTTCAAAATAAGGAAAGCGACTTGCAAGAAGCCAGAAAACAAATTAAAGATCTTGAAAAGAATATGGCTGAGAAAGATGCAGAGGTATGTACTTTTTGTGCTTGTTTACTATATACAAGATTCATTATTTCAAAAATGCTCGCTCAATACAACCTTCATTCATAAATAATTTCATGCTTGCGATTTTTGTTGTTTTTGTTTTGCGCATATCAGATTTCTCGGTGCATAGCTCATATTTCAGAGTTAAATTTACACGCAGAGGCACAGGCATGCGAATACAAGCAAAAGGTTAATTACCTCATGTAAATCTTTATATTATATTCCCCGTCGCTTCAGTACTAACTATTAAGTGGAGTCTGCATATTGCAATGCTTAAGCATCTTCCATCAATTAACTGATTTTATTTACTATATGCTGAAACCAGTTCAAAACATTGGAAGCCATGGCCGAACATGTCAAACCTGAGCCTGTTTCTTCCCATACTACAAACTCAATGTCCACAAAACCAGAGAAGTATGCAGTGAAGTCTAGAGGTTCTGGTTCCCCCTTTAAATGCATTGGACTGGGCTTGACTCAGCAAATAAAGTCTGAAAAAGATGAGGAACTTACTGCTGGGAGGATTCGAATCGAGGAGCTTGAAGCCTTGACTGTAAATCGACAGAAAGAGGTAAGAGTGTTAACCCACGGGTTTGATTTTTGTTTCTGTTCAGATACAGAAAAATCTCATAATTCATTTATCATTCTCATTAATTTTCTTAGTTTTTCGCAGATATTTATGCTGAACGCTAGACTTGCTGCCGCAGAGAGCATGACTCATGATGTTATTCGGGATTTACTTGGAGTGAAGCTGGACATGACCAACTATGCTGTAAGATATTAATCTACGAGTTAATCTTGTAGCTTGCTTATTTTTATTCCGTGTCTACTCTTTCTCCTGTTCGGAGTTGTTCTTGCTACATAGGTTGGGTGGGATGTCACTTTTTTGACTACTATATATAGCTCCAACAATCTAATAATAGCTCCATTTATAGAAGCAAGGGTCCCTTTCTTCTATTCTTTGTTTTTAAATCTCTTCAAATTCTAACCGTCTTTCCTTTGATATAATGTTAGTCACTAGTGGATCATCAACAAGCGCTAAAAGTTACGGACAAGGCTCGGCCTGAGACTGATGAATCCTCTGGAAAGGTTAAACTAAGCCTTGCTTACTACATTTTTTTTTGATGCCGCATACATTTATCTTCTAAAAATAAATGTATTCTACAGGATCACGAGGTTGTAAAACTGAAGCAGCAGTTGAATGCGTTTATTGAAGAGAGACAGGGGTGAGCAACCGAAATTGTCAAGGTTTTTGACTTTATTTTTGTATTGTTTTTATTACTCAGTTATTATTCTAAGTTGATGAGTCTCTCACTAGATGGCTGGAGGAAATAAACCAAAGACATGCAGAAATGGTGGCTCTACAAGTTGCTTGTGAAAAGCTTCGGCAACGTGATCAGTTTCTCACAACTGAAAACGAAATGTTGAAGGTTTGCCTACCTGCCATATCTTTGTATTGCCAACAGTTCTCCAGTGTAGGTTTTTAATTTTCCTTTTTGAAACTTGTAGATTGAGAATGTGAACCATAAAAAGAAGGTGATGGATCTTGAAGATGAAGCGAAAAAGTTGTCAGGGCAGCAAAATCTGCAGCAGCGTATACATCATCATGCAAAAATCAAGGTATGGACTTTTCAATCTTCAATTCAGCTCAAGGAGCTGAAAATTAGAGACAACTTATTGGTCACTTGAAACATTCGATCTGGTTTCACCAATAGTAGTTTTGAAATATTCCTGTTTCGAAGAATATTAGCAGTATAAATTGTATGTAGTACCTCCCTTTTTATTCTGCACTACTGATATTGAAGTACACAATCATTACACCTTTCAATTCAATAGGAGGAAAATAATGTACTAAAAGCTCATAATGAAGACCTAAGTGCCAAGCTACGACGATCCGAGATAATCTTATCACGGGTTAAGGAAGAACTTGCTTGTTATCGTGCTTCTGAAGGAAGGAGCCCCTTTATCAATTTTGACGAGGAACAAAGATTACACAAGAAACTCAAGGTTCGCAATCTGACTAGAAGGAAATACTTCCTTCGTGTAATTTTTGGCCTGAATGATTTTATCAGTCAAAAGTTGTTGTCTGGTGGGGGGGTCAAGGGTGAGTTCTTCTGTCTTGAATGCTCATATATTATATTTAATGCAGGAAACCGAAGAGGAGAGGCTTCAATTGGCACAAAAGTTATTGTGCTTGTGTACAAATATTTTGAAGGCAGCAGGAATAACAAGGCCTGTATCTGATATAAGTCTCTCAGGAGCAGAAGATGCACTCGAGCAGCTAAAGAACCGGGTGTCTTCCTTAGAGAGAGAAGTAAAAGATATTGAATTTAAGGTAATACTGACAACATTATCTTTTTATCTTTTTTTTTTCCTTTGGTTGGTTACAAAATTATTCAATTTGCAGATTGAGAAACTAACAATACTGTGCTACATTTTTTTTTTTTGATTATGCTAACAGAGTAGGATAACAAGTGAGCAAGTTCGATTATCTGAGCTAAAGCAACAATCATCACCGGTAGGTTCAAGGATAGATGAGAACAATCCAACACCGAGAAAGTCACCCTTCCTAACTTCATTAGGCCGATAAGTCGATGTCAGCACTTTGTAACTCATGTACAACTTCTGTTAGCTTTTGGCTAACAGTTCTTTAGCTTACAAGCTCACACTCTCTGTAGTTATGACGTGTATCTCAAAAAGAAAGCTAACCGGCTCTCCCTAATATGTTCAGCTGATTGAGCTTCCAAATATATTCTTGTATCTGTGAATATGTTCACCTAGTCATGTACAGGTATATAGAAAATAAGATCAATGCATAATTAAGATATATCCGTGAGTTCAAAAATTACCTCCATTTAGTTGACAACAATTTTCTGTTTCTCGTGTTGTTGTCATACAGAGGGGAAATAATCACATCCCAGTGCAAGCGAATGCTGCTGAATCATGAATCTCATTGTCATCAGCAATGGGCTAATCATACATAATGGATTGGATGCGGGCAGAATTAAAAATCCGTCGAACATCCAGGATTCTAGATCCGTTAAGTTAATAATTATTCATTTTCGGCATATTTATTTTGTTCATTAATAATGATATTAGTTGCTTAGTTAAAGTACTAGTATATGGGTGGATCATAATAGAGTTGAGCTCTGCGAATTGGCGATCGACTCAACCCCCATTTTTTCATCGCTTTTCAATTTTCAGGGTTTAATTCAGGTGTTTCTTCTTCAAAATCTCAATGATTGGTGCTTCGATTTTTTCATCGATAGTAGATCTTTCTAAAACTTCTGTTAATCATCCTTCTATTAATCTGATTGATGATCAGGATAATGATAGATATGATTCATGGCGTTTCTCTTTAATTGGTAGGCTTGATCTTCTTCGTCTTAAATTTTCTGAAGCAACAACTATTTTGAGAAAGCAGTGGAGTTTAAAGGGTCAATGTCAAATGATTCCATTGGGTAAAGGATTTTTCACTATCAAATTAGATAATAATGAAGATAAAAATTATATCAAATCTGGCAGATGGGAAGTTCTTAAGCTTAGAAACTGGATCCCAAATTTTAGATCGGAAAATCAGCGTACTTCAACGACGATGATTTGGGTTCAATTTCCTGGTTTAAGTTTGGAGTATCGGGATGAAAAAACACTATTCACGATTAGTAGAGCCATTGGGAATCCAGTAAAGATTGATGCAGCAACTCTAAATTACCAGAGTAGTTTTTATGCTAAAGTTCTTATTGAGGTGAATTTAGCAAAACAAATCTCTAATAAGCTATGGATCATCACCAGATATGTAGCTTTTTCTCAGGGGGTTATTCTTACTAATCTATCTAAATTTTATAGCAAGTGTAAGATTGTTGGACATCTTCCAAGTGAATGCAGATTCAACAAACAATCTAATGCAGAAGACAATGTCAATCATATTCCTACTCCTCAAAAAACTCACAATGGAAATGTTTCTCCTAAAACTATGGGCACTCAACCTTCAATAATGTCATCTTTAGATCTGAAAGTTTCTTAGAGTCCACAACTTTCATTGACACAACTTTCATTGCCACACAAAAGTAATGAAATTTTGAGTTTCTCTACTTTCACAATCGGTAGTTTAGTGATGATTATTATCTTTCTATTGTACAATCGGTAGTCTCGTGATGTTCATTATCTACCGATTGTGATAGTCGCCCCTGTTTGTACCCAAAATTACTTTTAGGCACTAAACACGATGATTTGATGATGATTATGTGAATTAGGGCTAGAAAACGATAAATAAAGAGAGGACACAAAGAATTTACGTGGTTCGACAAGTGTTGCCAACATCCACGGAGGAATCCCATAAGGAAAGTATTATATTGATATGAGATTACAATTATTGTATGGTTAGCTAACCTAGGATTCCATCTCTTCTTAGGGTTTATGATACATGTATTTATAGAGTGTATGTAATCCTAATTCTGATAACTTCATATGCAAGCAACTTGGGCAACAAAACTTCTGGAATTTTCCATCACGGGCCGGCTAGACGGGCTTGATTACGGGCTCTCCGTGTATAAAATACATGGTACAAACATCGCCCCCTCTTAACCTCCAACTTGTTGGGGGTTAAGAAGTTTGTTTTTCCTTCTACGACGACCGTTGATGACGTAACTCGCCCCCAAGCGTTTGTAGGGATATTACAAAGATGCCCCCAACTGTAATTACCTGCAAAATTTTTGCTCACGTGCTAGGCGAGACTTTTTGCCACGTGGTGGACTTGTGATGCTCGAGAGCTAGTTGAGTCTTGAGGAGAATGTAGTGTGTGTGCTTGCGGCTGGGGCAAGGCTTTTTGCTCGCAACATAACAAGGCTAAAGCGCTCGCTGCTCGGGCAGGCTGGTAGTTGCTTGTGTTGTGCACGAGTCTTTGTACCAACATCGGGCGTTGGGCTCGTGGTCGAGACGAAACTTTATGCTTTCCATGGTGCAGGTCTTTCATACTCGCGTGCAAGGTGAGATTTTATGCTTGTGATAAGAACAAGACTTATGCGCTCACGTGCGAGGTGAGGCTTTAGGTGCTTGCGATGTGATGTAAGGCTAAATATTGAAGGGTCTAAGCAATCCCCATCTCGAACTCGATCATGTCGCTATCCACGAACCTCCACGAACCTCGAACTCGATCATGTTGCTGCCCCAACTGCATGTAAAAGTTTCTCTAACACTGGATTTTTTTCTTCCATGTTGTAGGGAATTGAAAGACGATTCTAACGAGCCAAATATCACCATATCGGACTTAGAACGAAGTAGTTATTGAAGAAACAAGATTTTCGCTTAGTACGCGTGCTGTTGCAGACGTGGCAATGTTAACTGTGCACATCATGCTGACATGGCAGAGAAGAGCTGACGTGGCGTTAGTGACCGAACAAGGTTCGCTGACGTGGCAGATGACTGGACACGAGTGCTTACGTGGCAGATCTGCTGACATGGTTAGGAACTGACTAGACCCAACACGATGACGTGGCATGGAGGTCGCTGAGGTGTCAGTCACTGACTGGATCTCCTAAACTGACTTGGCGACTGATAACGACATGTGTCGCTTGTAGATTAGCAGGACCTTATTGAACCGGATCATAGATCTGACGGACGAGATTGGCTAGATCTGAAGGTGCACGTGAGGCTGGATGAAACAAAACCTTTGGCTGCAATCTTTATCGCCACGTTTCCTTCAACTGTTTCGCAACAGTTTCTTCATCTTCGTAACGGTTTCTTCAATCTCGTAACGGTTTCTTCAATCTCGCAACATTTTCTTCAACCTTCGTAACGGTTTTCTGAACCCTAACTCTTTTTCTTTCTTTTTTGGTGATTTTTGCATCGAACTCGTGCACGATTTGTTTCTCAATGGTAAAACACGATTGTTTTACATGAATCCCCTTAGTCGGCGCCAATGTTTGTACCCGAAATTCCTTTTAGGCACTAAACACGATAATTTGATGATGATTATGTGAATTAGGGCTAGAAACGATAAATAAAGAGAGGACACAAAGAATTTACGTGGTTTGGCAAGTGTTACCTACATCCACGGAGGAATCCCATAGGGAGCGTATTATATTGATATGAGATTACAATTATTGTATGGTTAGCTAACCTAGGATTCCATCTCTTCTTAGGGTTTAGGATACATGTATTTATAGAGTGTATGTAACCCTAATTCTGATAACTTCATATGCAAGCAACTTGGGCAACAAAACTTCTGGAATTTTCCGTCACGGGCCGGCTAGACGGGCTTGATTACGGGCTCTTTATACATGGTACAAACAGCCCCAATATCTTATTTTTTCAAAAGTAATGAAAATTTTAATTTCTTTACTTTCACAATCGGTAGTTTAGTGATGTTCATTATCTACCGATTGTGATAGTAGCCCCAAATTCAATTTTTTCAAAACAAATGAAATTTCGAATTTCTCTACTTTTACAATCGGTAGACACAGGTGGATGATATCTACCGATTATGGTTAAATTTTAACAATCTAGTTTACCCACCGATTATGGTTGATGTTCTTCATTTCTTAAGAACATCAACCATAATCGGGTGGACAAAATCAACTTTATACCTACCGATTATGTTTCTGCAACTGTAAACCCTAAAAAAAATTCGATAAACTTTTTGATTTCAAGCAATAAAATCCTAATTTTGGATCACCGTTTTGTTTGTTTAACTCGATATTTTTTTGATGTTCCAAGTTTCAACTTTAAGGTTAATGAATTTTGGGTTTCAATTTTAAACAATTAATCCTAAAATTTGTTTGATCGACAATATTTAGTTTCAATTAAAATTAAAACAATGAATTTTTTTTCTTCGATCGGTAGAATAATGAAGGAGAAGAGGAATGTTATGATTATGAAAATAAAGGATATATGTTTAGCATAAAGGTTAAGGACAATATTAACAATTTCTATTTTTAAGACACCCCGTAGCCATCTTCACTGGATGGGAATAAAAAAGTCGCCCCTAAAAATGTCAGGTTAATAAGGAATATTACCTCGATTCAGGACCCAAGCCCATTGGATTCTTGGGGACTATACCAAAGCCCTTGGTGCATGTTCATAAGAAGAAAGGGCAAAAGAGGAATTGAGGAAGAAGTTGAGGCCAATATATATGGAAATGGCAGTTTAATAAATAAGAAATTTGAGATCATATTTGTCACAATGAGGCAAGAAAGAAAAGTCTATAAAAGGAAATGAAACTTCTCTTTGTTACCATTCTAGGAAAAGGTGTAGTTAGTACTTGCTGAAACTTGTACATCTTTTCCTTTAACTATTTTACCCCTAAAATAGTTGGCGACCATAATGAGAGATGACAACAAAGAAGTACTGTCAGCGCAAGCTGTAGTCAGAGACCTGATCGTACAAATAGTGCACGCGTCAAGGATCAAAGCGACTCCTAACAAAGGCAAGCAACAAGCAAATAAAGAATAACTCTGAGTAAACAAAGCTTACATGATATACAGAAAGAGCTAGAAGGGAATGTTCAGGGCCAACATTAGTTGAGAGGATTGATAAAAAAAAGTGGAATAGCTAGAGAGGTGTACGAACAAGTTAAGCGTGATCGGGCTGGAGCAATCCAGGGATGGGTGACTCCCGGGAAGTTGTTGCGGGATGACCACAACGATGCCAGTTGAAAACCCTACACTGTCGGATAACTGCAGTGGCTAAGTAGAGACAATATCGATGGAGGGTCGGGTCATTACAAATGGTTTCAGAGCCGATGACGGGTCACCTGCCGAAGGTGACAGAGTACGCTGGACGGATTACTTTAGGTATTGGTCTCATAGAGGGGCAGGAAAAGTTGGAGATCTGGGATTAAATATATTACGAAGCCGAGGACGACTCCAATTTTAGGTGGTGGTATTGTAATACCCAGATTTGGCAGTTAGGGCTCGTCGATTGGAATATAGGTAATGGTTTGACCTTTTTTTTAACACCGAGGCTTTTTTAGCACAATTGACTCAAAAGTTGGCATAAAACTCTTCAGTTAAGCGTGCTCGGGTGGGATCAATTCAGGGATGGGTGACCTTTCGGTAAGTTGCTGCTGGATTACCGCAGAGATGCCCGTTAAAAATCCCACACTGCCGGATAATCGCAGTAGCTAAGTGGGAACAACATCGGTAGAGGACCGATTCATTACAAATGGTATTAGAGCCCACGACGGGTCACCTGTCGTGGGTGAGAAAGTACGGGAGTAGTCAAAGGATGGGTGACCTCTCAGGAAACTGCTGCCGAATAACCTCAGTAGTGCCATCAAAATCCCACACTGTTGGATAACCACAGTGGGTAAGTGGAAACAATATCGGTGTTAGTTAGGATACAAATACAGATGGGTCGCTTATGCTCGGATATGAGAGTATGCTAGGTCGTTGAGCTAGATACTGGTCTCACAAGAGGAAAGGAAAGTCTACAGCATACCGAGGCCTGATGGGTACACTTGGATGAGTTGTGTAAAAAAGTTCTCAGTTAAGCGTACTCTGATCGGGAGTAGTCACAGGATGGGTGACCTCTCGGGAAGCTTCTGCTGGATGACTACATCGACGCCTGTTGAGAACCCCACACTGCTGGATAATCGCAGTGGTTAAGTGGGAAAAGTATCGGTGGAGGGTCGTTCATGAAAAATGGTAACAGAGCCGACGATAAGTCACCTGCTGAGGGTGAGAGAATGTGATGGACGGATTACTCAAGGTATTGATCTCATAGAGGGGCAGGGAACGTCAGAGATATGCGCTTGAATAGATTCCGAAGCCGAGGACGGATCCAATTTAAGGTGGTGGTATTGTAATAACCCTATACGACAGGTAGGCCAGGGTTTGTCGATTGGAATATAAGCAATGGTTTATCATTTCCTAATACCGAGGATTTTTTAACACAATTGGCTCAAGAGTTGGCAGAAAACTCTTCAATGTAGTGTGCTCGGCCGGGAGCAATTCAGAGATGGGTGACCTTCTGGGAAGTTGTTGCTTGATGACTGCAGTAATGCATGTTAAAAACCTCACACTGCCGGATAGCCGCAGTGTCTAAGTTAGGAAAATATCGGTGGATGGTCGGGTCATTACAAATGGTATCAGAGCCGACAACGGGTCACCTGTTGAGGGTGAGAAAGTATGCCGGACGGGATACGTCAGATACTGGTCTAATGAGGGGCAGGGAACGTCACAGATCTTAGATTGTTAGATTCTGGAGCCGAGGATGACTCTAATTTAAGGTGGTATTATTTTAATAACCCGATTCGGCAGGTATGGTTCGTCGATTGGAATATAGGTAATGGTTTGTCATTTCCTAACACCGAGGCCTCTTTAGCATAATTGGCTCAAGAGTTGACAGAAAACTCTTCAGTTAAGCGTGCTTGGGCGAGACCAATCCAGAGATGGGTGAACTTTATGGAAGTACCACACATATGCCTGTTAAAAATCCCGTACTTCCGGATAACCACATTGGATAATTGGTGACAATATCGGTGAAGGGTGGGTGTGGTTTCTTAATCACAAGGTCGTAGCGTCTATATATCATCAGTGCGTAAAAACAAACATACCATAGAGATGACCTTTCAAAACCCCATACTTCCGGACAACCGCGGTGGCTAAGTGTGGACAGTATCGGTGGAGGGTCGGGTCATTACAGTAAGTCTAGTGATGAGAATAAGACCGATAACGACACTTACTACCTTTTACATCCTCGAGGATGATACGACTTCCCATGTATTACTGGGTCAGGAGTGGTTATTTAATCACAAGGTCGTAGCGTCTACATATCATCAGTGCGTAAAAACAAACATAAGAGGGAAGTAGTACCAGATCCTAGCAATGAGCAATTCTTTTAGGCCAGGAGAAGCATACATGCATAGGAGGTATTTTATGAAACCCCGAGAGAGTAAAAATAACTTCATATACAGTAGGTCTAGCCACCAACACTTGCAAAACCAAACCTTCATCTTGAAGAGCCTTAAGCATTTTCTCAAACTATAGAGTTAGTGGAGTCACCATCTTAGCAACATACTCTGGATAACTTCCATTCAAAACTATTATTTGCATCATAACCTGAAAAGGAAAATATATAAGCTGAGATAACAAAACAATAAACAGGCAGAAAACATAAAAATAAAATAAAATAAAATAAGAAACCACTCTACTAACCTGATCTAAAAGAGCAGATGCAAGCATCTTCTTGTCAATCTGAATCCAACTACTGAATGATACATCTAGAGAGCTAGTTGTGTGTCCATACCGACATCCTTTGAAATAGGAATTGGCATACATCTCAGGTAGGATCTCATATATGTAATCAGCCATCCACTAGCAATGCAAATCCTTTTCTTTAATGGACACAACATGGTTGTAAGGAGAAAGCGCGTATGTAACTTCTTGGAAATGATCAAGCACAAGCGTGTACCTAGCATCTAATGTTATGATGGGAAGATTCAACTTCAAATGGTAGTAACAGTATCTATAGGATGAATCTGGAAAGACAAGTAGAACACCACGCTTAGGTCCTTAAAAAAATCAGAAAGGAAAATGATTTTCCTCCCATCATCCATAACTTTAGTCAAATTTCTTAAAAACCGCTCCCAGTTGTCGTTATCCTCACCAGGGACTAGTGCCATAGTAAGTGGTAAGAAACCTACAAGTGTGAGAGTATGTGTAACCAGAAGTTACATCCTCATATATAGCATCCTACCCTAAACCATATTTAGCTCTCAGTTATATATGTGTAACTCTTAGTTATTTTTCAGTTATGTTAGAGCATAGCTCGGTTGAACCCACCAAGCGTTTGTATGTCAAGTTTGGTTGTCATATTTTAGTATCAAAACTCATCTAGAGTCGCTTGATTATTTACTAGAGTCAACTTCATTTAGGTTAGACTGGAAAGTCTAGGAATGTTGAGACGTACAAGTATTACTCTGAAGACCTGAAGAAAATAAAGAAGTAACGACTGCAGCGAAGACATCATCCTTCCTCTCGAGGTTAGTAATACTGACTTGATCTTGTTTCCATTCCTAACGTATCTTTCAAGTCGCTTTATATTGAAAACATAACATGCAAAGCTGTATATATAATACTCTAGTGATTAGACTTAGACTTGGTCTTAGTATTATGATCAAAGTATCAAGGAATTATTTTACGAAGTATAACGCTTATCTTTTGAACTTCGTAAATACGACATCAGCATAATCTATGTATTTAGTTACTTGATTGTGTGTAAGGATATTTGTGCGATTTCATCCTAGAAAACTATGTATTATTACATTAGTTTAAGGAAGTAGATTTATGAACTTGTTTCATAATCGAAAGGGAAATCATGAATGTGTTGGTCCGGTTCTTTATTGAATATCTTTTGGATAACCAATACTAGATGACAAGGTAGAACATATCTTGACTTATGTTGAGAATCAAGGTATAACCGGTCATAGCTTATAATGTGTAGCAAGGTGTAATCGGTCACATGCTGATTTGGAAAGAAAGATGTAACCGATCATAAGCTACATTGGGAAGTAGGGTGTAATCGGTCACAAGCTGAATTGGGAAGCAAGGTGTAACCGATCACAAGCTACTTTGGGAAGTAAGGTGTAACCGATCACAAGCTACATTGGGAAGTATGGTGTTACTGGTCACTACCTATCTTTGGTAGCATGGTATAACCGGTCACAACTAATATTGGGAGTCAAGGTATAACCGGTCCCAAGAGCAAAACCAAGTTTCCAAAGTTCACACATTTCTTCATGTCATGTGTGAATTAGGAATTAGGGTTTGCTAAGAGAAACTTCTAGATGTCGACATTATTTGGACATGTACATAACTCTTTTCATTTATGTTCAAAGATATTCCTTGATGCTCAAGGTGATCCCATACCTAAGTATTGAAAAACATTTAATCATGATTTTCATAATAAATGTTTTAGTTACCCGCAATTAAAGCATATCCTCTGGAAAAGGTTTATTAGTTAATGTGCAAAACTAATAATACAACTTTTTTAAGAGAGATTTCGGAAATATTGCTTGACATTTAATTGGTAATAGGAAAACAGAAAGGGAAAATTAGGCTTAGGCCCCACCCATGGGTTACCCATAATATCAAGCCCCTAATTAAAACAAGTTTAAATCTAGGCCTCAAAATATTAAAAGACGTTGATAACCTTATGCATATTATCAAGCCCATAATTAAATAAAATTTAAATTTAGGCCCAAAATTATTAAAGTATAATGTAATGATGATCCCACCACCTCCGACCACCACAACCACCGCCAACCACTGTCACTAACCACTTCCGCCCACCACCGACCACCACCGTCAACCACCTCCGACCACCAACCACCTCCGCCGCCCACCGCCACTTACAACCACCATCGCCGCCCCACAACCATCGCCGCCGCCAGTCACCACCGCCAACATATGACATGTGTATCCAGAAGTTACACATCCATATGGCATGTGTATTGCAAAGTTACACTTGCATATAGATGTGTACCCAGTAGTTACACATGCATATGGCATGAAACTTTTACACATGTGTATGGCATGTGTATCTGGAAGTTACACATGCATATGAGATGTGTAATGAAAAGTTACCCATGCATATGGATGTGTACTCATCAGTTAAATCAAAACTACACATACATAAGATACATGTATTATTTTAATATTCATTTATAATAATTTGTTCGTTTATCAGTTATAACAATCAGTTGCTATTGAACACAATAAAGAGTTAAAACACTAGATATGTAAAATAAAATCCTCGAGAAAGAAGCCATTATATCCTATAATAGAAATGTTCTCTTCCCTTCTTTTCTTCCTCGATACTCCAAATCTGCAACAAAAATTACATCCATGGGATCAGGTTGAATAAACAAAAAGAAAGAAACAAAGTTAAAGAACAATTGAAAAACGAATTACAACTTGATAACTTTTCTTTACACATGACAAAAGCTAGTAATGATGGATGAATGGATATATTCAATCAAGACTTACTGTTTTTCAAAGAGCTGGCTTTTATTAACGAATTCCAGTACTATATACATTTTAGGCTTGCTTGCACCTGAGAACATACATTATATGCACTCAGTAGTCTAATCTAACTTGTTAGATCACTGCTCGGTCAAACTCTCAAGCGTTGCTATCTCAAGCTTGTTTGTCAACTTTAGTTTCCAAAACTATAAGTCTTTGATTTCTAGTCTACTTATAACCAAGTCTCGGATTAGGATAGTAAGTGTAGTTAGGCTTTAGATTCCATGGCGTTAATCGAAAGAAGACGAAGAACTACTCAAGAGAACTTGTGGAACTTCATCAACAAAAGGTATATGGAGACTTGAACTTATCTATTACTCAAAAGTCTATATATTCTATCTCCTATTTTGAGACAAAAGTCGTATTGCTATATAAACTTCAATTATACACATTTGATAATTCGAGCTGAGTTTAACTCACTTATCTATTTCTTGAAATATGTGTTGGTAAGCTTTCGCTTTAACCAAGTTCATCTTTACTCTTGACGAAAGTCATGTTGATTATTTCAATAACTTGAAAATCGCTTTGATGCTAATAGTTCGTGATAACAACTATTGCCATCCTCTAAGAAAGTTTCAATGATTGAAATGAGAGTTTAGAACAAGTATGCGTATAAATCCAAGTATGAGTTTAGAACAAGTATGAGTTTAGAACAAGTTTGGATATAAGCATAGTGTGTATTCATATTTGTGTATAAATCCAAAACCGGGAACCTATGTATGCGTACCCGTACGCGTACTTGTTGGTTGTTAGAAGTACGGAATCTAAGTATGCGTACCTGTACGCGTACTGGCGGAAGTTTGGGTTCCGTAAATTTCTGCTGGAGTTGTGGAATGTGAAATTGTATATGTACCCATACACGTACTGGCGTAACCAAACTTGGTCTGGCTACTTAGGTATGCATACCCATTTGCATACTTAAGTAGGTTACTTACTAAAATCGGTTTTTTCATGAACTAAAACATTTATATAATAAGGAATGCAATCTTTTGCAAACCCTGTCTATGATGTTCATGAATTGATTCGAGTGAATCAAAATCGAGTTTGCTTCAATTGTGTCTTGTATACTTCTATGAGATCTAAGCAATTGAACAACTCTCTAACTAGTTTCATTTGAGTCATTTGAACTAGTTATGGTGAAGATGAATAAGGTTAATATGAAAGTGCTATTGTTGAACCGACTAAGTGTACACGTTTAGGTACGGTTACCCAAACCTAAATGAAGTTACATTTCATTTGTGTATAACAAGCTAAGCTCGATCTAACGGTTGAAAGATATTAGCTTGAATCTAATAAGGTTTTCATCTAACGGTGAATATTGAATGCTTTGTTACCAAGGTAACTTAGATTGCAAACCCTGATTTGAAGACTATATAAAGGAGAATTCTAGCAACTGGGAAACCTAATCCCCACACCTCCTGTGTGATACTAGTTGCATAAGCTAGAGTCGAATCTCTTTTAACCTTAGGTTTTTCACGAAACCCTGTAGGTTAACGACTTAAAGACTTCATTGGGATTGTGAAGCCAGACCCAACTATTTCTCTGTAGTTGCGTGTTCAGATCTTGATGTTTTCTATCGTGATTGAGTACGATCTTCTTTAAGATTTTCTCGAGATTTTATCTCCGACAGGCAAGATAGAAAAGTAGTCACAAACACATTTGTCTCATCGTTTGTGATTCCACAATATCTTGTTTCATTAACCGATTAAGATTATTGTGAGGTGATTGATATTTCTAGGATGTTCTTCGGGAATATAAGTCCGGTATATCAATTGGTTCTTGTTCACCTTGATTTATCAAAAGACGGAACAAAACTCATAGGTTTATCTGTGGGAGACAGATTTATCTATTCAATAGACTTTTCTGTGTGATACAGATTTGTTTATCAAGTCTTCGACTTTGGGTCGTAGCAACTCTTAGTTGTGGGTGAGATCAGCTAAGGGAATGAAGTGCGTAGTATCCTGCTGGGATCAGAGACGTAAGTAGCGCAACTGTACCTTGAATCAGTGTGAGATTTATTAGGGTTCAACTACATTCCAGTCCGAAGTTAACTTGGAGTAGGCTAGTGTCCGTAGTGGCTTAATACAGTGTGGTGTTAAAATCTGGACTAGGTCCCGAGGTTTTTCTGCATTTGCGGTTTCCTCGTTAACAAAACTTCTGGTGTCTGTGTTATTTCTTTTCCGCATTATATTTTGTTATATAATTGAAATATCACAGTTTGTGCGTTGAATCGATCAATTGGTAAATCCAACCTTTGGTTGTTGATTAAAATTGATTGATCCTTTAACATTGGTCTTTGGTACCGTTCAAGTTATTTCTATTGTATTCAATCAGGCTCGCAAATTCCTATTTGTTTGATTGCTGATTGAATCGAGAAATTGAGATATAACTCTTTGATATACTTTTTCTTAAGATTGAGTCTGACTGTCTAATTGGTTCTCTTGAAAGTATATTGGAGTTAGTCCATACAGATTTCTAAGCGAAATATTGGGTGAGGTTGTTGTACCCCCGATTTTTCATAACCTAATAAATGAATTAAATATACCACAACAATTTAGATGATTCAATGAAATTTATGTAACCATAATAATTTTACGCACAAATTATTTGTAGTAGCAGCCATTACTATACGTAAGTAAAATATGTGTAATTATAAGTTACACATCCAATTAGCATGTTTAAGTAAAAGTTACACATCTAATTAGCATGTGTAACTAGAAATTACACATCTATTTAGCTTGTATAAAGGAATAAGCTAGACTTTTAAGTAACTCACTGGTTAACAAGGTAACAAAATAATTTTTGAAAAAAACACATAACTCACTGGTTAACAAGGTAACAGAATAATTTTACACACAAATTATTAGTTGTAACAGCCATAATTATATGTAAGTAAAATGTATGTAACCAGAAGTTACACATTCAATTAGTATGTGTAAGAAAAATCTACACTTCTAATTAGCATGTGTAACTATAAATTACACATCTATTTAGCTTGTGTAACCTGAAGTTACACTAAGCTTGTGTAACTGGAAGGTACACGACAAATATCCTATGTAACTACTTTTTGGCCCTGAAATGCAAGTGTTGGACTTAAAGCATTTAAGTAGTAGCTAGCATTTAGGGGTAGGAAAGTACCTGCAATTGCTTTTGTTTGTACGGCCACAACAGTCATAGTGTGTCGCTCCTCTCGTTGTTCAAGAGTCTCATAGACATAATCAATCAACTTCAATCCCTGAGAGAGTACATATACAACTTTCTATCTAACAAACTGCATAAGCATATTTCAAAAGAATCAAATCAATGCTACAAAACTAAATAAAATAAGATAAACTAAAGGAAAACATGATGTGCCAAAAGATCTATACAAAACAATAACAATTCAGCTTCTGTGCAAGCAAAAATGATTATTCATTTAACAATTCCCTTCTTTCAGAGTGGCCGAGAATAACCCAAGGGATGTTTAAACTGGATAGCATCTCAACACTGCATAAAAAACAAGGGATGCGAGTTTTATTTATCCATGCATGGAAACACTGACTAGTATTCTATTTGTAATGAAATATGTCTTGTCTAGAAAGGAGGTTAACTATATATATATGTAAATTCTGAGCTCTACGTACACATAAAATTAGTCGAACGCACAAAGGAAGAACACAAGTGTTAGAGCATAGCTCGGTTGAACCCACCAAGCGTTGGTATGTCAAGTTTGGTTGTCATATTTTAGTGAATCAAAACTCAATTAAAGAGTCGCTTGATTATGTAACTAGAGACAACTTCGTATAGGTTAGACTAGAAAGATTAGGATTATGAGACATACAAGTATTACTCGAAGACTTGAAGAATGTGAAGAAGTAACAAGCTAATATGACGACATCATCCTTCCTCTTGAGGTTAGTAATATTTTGACTTGAACTGTTTCATTCCTAACGTATCTTTCAAGTCGTGCTATATTGAAAACATAACTGCGAAGCTGTGAATGATTATACTCTAGTAGTGAGACATGATCACATGATCATAGTGTTAAGGAATTAGAATACGAAGTATAACGCTTATCTTTTGAACTTTGTATATAAGCCATCGACATAATCGTATGAATGCTATTGTGATTATGTGTATGGGTAAAGGTGAAGATTTCATCCTAGGAAACAATGTTTACATTTGTTTAAAGGAAGTACATTCATGAACTTGTTTTTTGAATCGAAAGGGAAATTGCTAGGCTTATTGGTATTGTTATTCATTTCATATCTTTGGATTACCAATATGTGTGAGTTAGTAGAACCGATCATAACTTGTTATGTATCTTGGTAAAACTAGTCACAGTGCCTGACTTATGATTTGGTATGACTTTTATTAGTATAACCGATCCTAAGTAATCACCTGAGATGGTATGATCGATATTTGTAATTGGTGTGACCGATCCTAGTAATTAGTGTGCCCGATCACAAAAGAGTTGTGTAATCGATCCTAGTAATTGGTGTAACCGGTCCTAGTAATTGGTATAACCGATCCTAGTGACTTGTGTAACCGATCACAAGTAATACCAAGTGAATATGGTAACCGGTCCTGGTAATTTATGTAACCGATCCTGGTAACTGATGTGACCGGTCCCAGTAACCATATTAAGGTAGAATCGATCCTTGTGTTTGGTAGAACCGTAAACCCATGATTAGTGAATTGATATTTGATCAATCACATAGTTGTTCTTGGAATACAGATGAACCAATTCTAAACTTGTTTGGAAGTGTGGTATAATCGATTCCAAGATTGTAAATATGAAAAAGGATTTACAAAGAAAAAGATGTCGACATACTTTGAACATGTTCAGTAACTCTTATGTTTTATTGTTCAAAGATATTCCTTAATTACTCAAGGAGATCCAGGACCGAAATAAATTAAGAATCTTTTAATTAAGGTTGTTAGTTTTATATGCTTTTAATTACCAGCAATTAAAAGCATATCTCTAGAAAATAAAAATTGGTAATGTGCATTTACTAATTGGAGACTTTCTAGTGAGATTTCGTTAAATATTGGACAAAGCATTTCCAGGAATTATGAAAACCGATTTGGGCATTTATTGCATATCTTTAGAATATTTGGTTTTGGAATTTCCTTGGTGTCCAAACATCCTTGGTCTGTAAATACCCAAGTTTGCATTTCGAGCAAACTATCCTAAGAGCCAGGCAAACTTTATCTTTTTGTTGTTTCTGGTGGAGCCGTCTACTTGGAGATGAAAGTACCCTAATTAGGCGAAATCTCTTACGACCGCTCGTTTAAAGACTTCCGTGGGATCAAGAAGCGATCTACGAGTACCGTTGGTGGAAAACTGGATAATTGCGGTTATTTTAGTTTTCAATTGATTTGATTGAATACCGGTTGTTGAACTTTGATTGCACCTAGTTTGTTTATTCTTGAGAATCTTCTCTTCTGATATAAGATTCACTCAAACTAGATCGAAGTGTCGACGGGATCTTTAGAACTGTTTGTAGATCTAAATACGTATTGTGATAAACCATTGTTAACAGACTCCGTTCTATGCGTGATTGATCATAAGAGATTCAAGTGGTGCTGTGCAGGTGTTTATTGAAGATTAAAGAAGATTTGAAGACAAAGAAGATTTCTGATTTGATTTTTATATTATTGGGTGTGCACAAACCTTGATCGGCTGGGATCCAACTAGAATCATATTTATTCGATTGATTAGTTGTGTAAGATCGGCATCACTTTATAGTTTCTTGTTTGATTCTATATTGATTGATTGCAAATCTAAACTCTGCTACTTCGGTAGTTGTTTGATATATTGATCTAACCAGGCAAAGGAGTTTATTTGTTAAATAGAAGAGCCTTTGCTTATGACTTGAGATATCTTCATCTGAAAGAATCAAAAGAGTTGTTACCAAACAGATTTGTTGTTCCTTTACTGTTTGGAATACGATCCACGGGAATCTTTCCAGTGCATGCACTTATTGAATGTCGGAAGAGAAGGGATACTGTAGAAACTAGGTGAACTATAGGTTTAGTTGCTTGGTCTTAACTATATGAAGTTTGTTAGATTTTGTATAGCGGCTTAATTATGAGAGTATTCAATTCTGGACTAGGTCCCGTGGTTTTTCTGCATTTGAGGTTTCCTCGTTAACAAAATCTTGCTGTGTCTTTTACTTTTCTATTTCCGCAATTATAATTGTTTATTATAATTAAAAAGTAAAATACATAAACGTTAACTCCGTATTACTTGATCGTGATCCTATAGAGTTTGGTTAAGTCCGAACCTATTATCAAGTAATCACACTTTGATTGTTGTATTGTCTCGATCTCGTATCCATAGACGATCACACAAAGTGTGAATACCGATTTGTTGTATTGTCTCGAATTTGTCCATAGACAATCACTTTTGGTAAGAGGACTTATAGGTGGATAATTTAAAGATTGTGGTGTATTTGGGTACCCTCGTATTTTCAATTGGTATCAAAGAAGGAAAACACGAAAAGATCTAACAATTTGTGTTTGGTGCGATCCAACCTATAAGACTAGAATCTAAAAATGGTTTTTATAGAGCCTGATAACGATTCAATTAACGTAAAGCAAGGTATCAAGAGTTTCGAATTAACACTTGATGGCATCTACGATTCAATATCTGAAGACTATCATGAAATCATCCCGAGAGATTCTATTAGACAAGTTAATCTTGTTAATGATGTAGAAACCAATGACAACTGGTAAATTTGTCTACAAGAAAGGATGGATGAAATTTCCGATGATGATGATTAGATTTTGAACGAGACGTAGAAGAGGATATCTCAGAATACCCTAAACTACTAGATCCTTTGAAAAATAAAAAACTGAGAACTTCGGATTTTCTTGGTTTTATGACTCCTCTTTGTCGTGAAACAAGAAACTGAAGAGGGTTTTTCAAGGATATTATATTGGTTACTGCACCAGTGATTCTCTTATTAAAGATCATGCAGACGAGCTAAATTTTAAGAAATTTGAATGTGAAAATCTCCAAAGAGATCTCTTTTTGTCGGAAAAGAAACTTGCTGAATCTGAAGGAAGGGTTAATTCTCAACAAAAGAGTTTTGAAGAGAAAGAAGGTGAATATCTCTCACGAGAAAAACGCCTTGAGGCTGATGTAACTAGTGCTCTTGACAAAATCAAGATGTTGGAAGAAGAAAATTTGTACTTGAAAAAGTCCAATGATAGCACAAACAATTTATCCTCATTGTTAGAAGCAGGAAGATATCATGGTGATACACGAGGATTGGGATATAAGGAATCAAGTGCTTCCAACGATAACAATGAGATAAAATTTGTTAAAGCTACAAATTCTTCTCAACCAGAGGCTTCCATTGATGTCAAAAATGATCCTATTACTTGTAATGAAGAAAAGCCTGTCAAGCCTAAGAATAGTGTTCAACCAGCAGAAATCAAAGAAAACACTTCTGCTAATGTCAAGAAAGCAACAACGTTGAACAATGATAAGAAGAAGAAAACTCGTCGAGCTCCAATGCAATAGGTTCCACAAAAAGGTAACATTAAAACTCAGACTTCGTATGTTACTAAGCATTGTTATTATTTTGGTAATAAAGGGACTTGCAATGGGGATGCAAAGTTCGTAAGATGCAAGATGCACTTTCTTTTGTATCAAACGAATTGGCTAAGATTGCTCCCCGAAAGAACTCAGATCATTATTGTCCTAAGTTTAGGGAAAAGAATTATTATAATGATAGTTCAAATTTTACCTATCGCTCGACAAGGTCATCTCATAAAAGACCCAATTATAAAAGGAAAGATGACTTTGTAAATGCTAAGACAAGATCTGATGTTCCAAATTGGAGAAAAGTTATTTCGCAAAGTATTCAAAAGGACAATCGTCCAAATGGTATGAAGGAGAAAGCTACTCCCGCGAAACAGAACTCTAAATGGGTCCCGAAGTCCTCCATAGTGAAGAAGGGACTAAAAGTTAGTCACAAGAATGACTCTCAGCTGTTAATTGTTTGTGACAATAATTACAAGAGTTTTCTTGAAAGACTAAAGAAAGACATCATGTCTGAAATCTCTTGTACTAGTGAATGTTGTGATAATGACACTCTTCATCACAAATCAAAGAAGAAAAACAAGAGATGGAACAAGAGTAATAAGAAAACCAAGCAAGAGGTCAGGAGTGATGATCATGTCTTAGTCACTTGTGACAAAGAAGACAAGGCTCAACTCAACACAACCTAGTTGTGTTGGAATGTGCATGCTCACCTTGGTGATCAATCTTTTGAAAGGTGAGGAAGCACATGAAACTGAGCACATGACCTCTCGGTTATTATATGAATAATTAACATCTTTAGGGAGACTTCTTTTCTTCTATACTTATACCTTCTCTATTTATTTTTTAGCTTTTGATAGAAGCGGTAATTTTGAGTTTATGATGTTGATATATACTGATCATATATGTTTATCTCTTGTTTCTACGGTTAAAACGAGCCAAAAATCACTGAATTCAGACATCGTATGCAAAAGTTATGTCTAAAACAGTTTAGTACTGTGATCCATCACTAGTAACTACTGTAACCGGTCCTCGTGATTATTGTAACCGGTCCTAGTGATTGGTCCATACGAAGGAGTGTAAAACTGTTTTGCCTATAACTTCTTCGTCCGAATTCGAAATGACCTCATTCTTTTTGCGTTGGTTTCGTAATTTAATTCCCTACAATATTGAGGTAATTGCAATACGTTATTTTCTGTTGAATATTTATGGTGTATTGCAAATTGGATTTATGAGATGATTGATTTCGGTTTTCATAACCTTAATATTCGATCTCATATGATGTGAACCCTTATGGTTTGTGTGGATTTTTGATTTAGCGGGATTAAGTTATAGCCCACGTTGGTAGGATTTATCAAAGGATAATAAGGTGTTTCGATTGAAACTCATATGTAAAAAGTCACAATGTGTTGAATCAATTTGTTTTTACATGAGTTGTGTTTAGCATAAACATATGTGTTTCGGGTTTTCAACTTTTGTTATTGGCCCGCATTAGTTAAAACCGATTCAACCTTTGTCTGGAAAAGGTTGCTCTTTGTTGTTGTTCTTTTGTTCTTGCGAGAGGATGACAACACAATGGGGGAGAGTTCTAACTTGAACTTGCGCTTAATGATATATCTTTCTGGGGAGAAGAGGATGCGGAATCTGAGTTAACGAATTTGTTAGTTAATCGTTTTCCTGTTTAAGAAAAGCCTGATTTTATTGCATATATTTTGCTTTTGCTTAACAAAATTCGGTACAATTGATGTTTATTCCATTATGTGTGTATGGATGTGTGTGTCTGTGTGATTCAACTGTTTCCGGTTAATAAAAACTGGTTTGATATCTTTCTTTATTGTTTGGTATCATTTGTTTTTTTATTAACGAAATTTCGGTGCAATTGCGGTGCTTTAATGTCTATGTTTGTTTCAATTGCTTCCGGTTAAGAGAAATAATTGTGCAAGTCAATTTATTTGGTTTGTATGTATTGTTTATGGCTTAACAAAATACGGGATCATTTGTTTAGTCCAATTTGATTCCGGATAAGAGAAACTAAGTTAATTTTGATATTAGTTAAACTTATAAAAGTAAAGGATTCGGTTATTCAAGTCTAATCGAATGCCTTGACAAGAAATACTAGTTAACTAACCTAGTACTTGTCTTTTCGAAAGTGTAAGGTCTAAGTTATTGTCTGAATAATTAGAGCCTGATGAGAAAAATGAAGTTAATTCTGATCTTTATTTTGGTCTTATCGAAATAAGCGATTGTATTTGTGCAATTGATTTAGCAAGGGAACTAAGTTTCTTAGTCAATTTGTTAAACTATTAGGGGAAATTGCTTCGGGAAATTGTTTCCTTGATAACATATTAAAACAAAATTAGTTGCAGTTTCGGTTTTGATATTGGTTATCTAAAATGGTATGTGAAACCTTCGTGCTCAACTCTTATAGGTTGTACAAGTCTTTTAGATTTGTAATATCCTTTCGGTTTGTCCTTTATTTGCTCGAACCTTTGTCATTTTGTGACAAAAAGGGGGAGAAATATATGGAGTAAACAAGTGATTTGTTATCAATAAGGAAAGGACAATTTTGCTTAAACGTTATATCTAATGAAAGAGTAAAGCATTGACTAAGGGGG
Organism: Papaver atlanticum; assembly: GCA_023531105.1. Classification (NCBI taxonomy): domain Eukaryota; kingdom Viridiplantae; phylum Streptophyta; class Magnoliopsida; order Ranunculales; family Papaveraceae; genus Papaver; species Papaver atlanticum. The sequence continues at coordinate 3,976,010 of JAJJMB010004648.1, read as the reverse complement.
AGCAACATATAACGCTTATCTTTTGAACTTCGTATATAAAACGTCGACATAATCGTATGAATGCTATTGTGATTATGTGTATGGGTAAAGGTGAAGATTTCATCCTAGGAAACAATGTTTACATTTGTTTAAAGGAAGTACATTCATGAACTTGTTTTACGAATCGAAAGGGAAATTGCTAGGCTTATTGGTATTGTTATTCATTCCGTATCTTTGGATTACCAATATGTTTGAGTTACTAGAACCGATCATAACTTGTTATGTATCTTGGTAAAACTAGTCACAGTGCCTAACTTATGATTTGGTATGACTTTTATTAGTATAACCGATCCTAAGTAATCACTTGAGATGGTATGATCGATATTTGTAATTGGTGTGACCGATCCTAGTAATTGGTGTGACCGATCACAAAAGAGTTGTGTAATCGATACTTGTAATTGGTGTAACCGGTCCTAGTAATTGGTGTAACCGATCCTAGTGACTTGTGTAACCGATCACAAGTAATACCATGAGAATATTGTAACCGTTCCTTGTAATTGATGTAACCGATCCTGGTAACTGATGTAACCGATCCTGGTAACTGATGTAAACGGTCCCAGTAACCATATTAAGGTAGAACCGATCCTTGTGTTTGGTAGAACCGTAAACCCATTTTTAGTGAATTGATATTTGATCAATCACATAGTTGTTCTTGGAATACAGATGAACCAATTCTAAACTTGTTTGGAAGTGTGGTATAATCGATTCCAAGATTGTAAATATGAAAAAAGATTTACAAAGAAAAAAAAGTCGACATACTTTGAACATGTTCAGTAACTCTTATGTTTTATTGTTCAAGGATATTCCTTAATTACTCAAGGAGATCCAGGACCGAAATAAATTAAGAATCTTTTAATTAAGGTTGTTAGTTTTATATGCTTTTAATTACCAGCAATTAAATGCATATCTCTTGAAAATAAAAATCGGTAATGTGCAATTACTAATTGGAGATTTTCTAGTGAGATTTCGGTAAATATTGGACAAAGCATTTCCAGGAATTATGAAAATCGATTTGGGCATTTATTGCATATCTTGAGAATATTCGGTTTTGGAAATTCCTTGGTGTCCAAACATCCTTGGTCTATAAATACCCAAGTTTGCATTTCGAGCAAACTATCCTAAGAGCCATGCAAACTTCATCTTTTTGTTGTTTCTTGTGGAGCCGTCTATTCGGAGAGGAAAATACCCTAATTAGGCGAAATCTCTTACGACCGCTTGTTTAAAGACTTCTGTGGGATCAAGAAGCGATCTACGAGTACCGTTGGTGGGAAACTGGATAATTACGGTTTATTTTAGTTTTCGATTGATTTGATTGACTAACGGTTGTTGAACTTTGATTGCACCTAGTTTGTTTATTTTTGAGAATCTTCTCTTCTAATATAAGATTCACTCAAACTAGATCGAAGTTTCGACGAGATCTTTAGAACTGTTTGTAGATCTAAAGATGTCTTGTGATAATCCATTGTTAACAGACTCCGTTCTGTGCGTGATTGATCACAAGATGAAAAAGCGGGGGTCTAACACACACCCAATATTTCGTTTGGCAATCTGAATAGACAAACTCCAATATACTTTCAAGAGAATCAACTAGACAGTCAGACTCAATCTAGAGAAAAGTATATCAAAGAGTTTTATATCTCTTTTTCTCAATTCAATCTGCAATCAGCAAATAGGAATTTGCGAGCCCGATTGAATATAAGAGAAATAACTTGACCGGTACCAAAGACCAATATTCAATGATAAATCAATTTCAATTAACAACCAAAGGTTGGATTTCCCAATTGATCGATTCAACGCACAACCTGTGATATTTCAATTATATAACAAAATATAATGCAGAAAAGAAATAACACAGACACCAGAAGTTTTGTTAACGAGGAAACCGCAAATGCAGAAAACCCCCGGGACCTAGTCCAGATTTGAACACCACACTGTATTAAGCCGCTACAGACACTAGCCTACTACCAATGAACTTCGGACTGGAATGTAGTTGAACCCTAATCAATCTCACACTGATTCAAGGTACAGTCGTGCTCCTTACGCCTTTGATCCCCGAAGGATACTACGCACTTGTTTCCCTTAGCTGATCTCACCCACCTACAACCAAGAGTTGCTATGACCCAAAGTCGAAGACTTGATAAACAAATCTGTCTCACACAGAAAAGTCTATTGGAATAGATAAATCTATCTCCCACAGAAATACCTACGAGTTTTGTTTCGTCTTTTGATAAATCAAGGTGAACATGAACCAATTGATATACCGGACTTATATTTCCGAAGAACAGCCTAGAAATATCAATCACCTCACAATAATCCCAATTGATTAACGAAACAAGATATTGTGGAATCACAAACGATGAGACGAAGATGTTTGTGACTACTTTTCAATCTTACCTATCGGAGATAAATCTCAAGCAAATCTTATCAAAGATAGTACTCAATCACGATAGTAAAAATAAGATCAGAACACGCAATGATAAGTGCATATTTCACATATATTTGGTGTCAATTCCATGCTAATATTTGTTTATTTTCTTGCAAATTTTTGTATATTATGCTTGTTTTCTCTTATTTGTGTTTTATTAGGTGAATCATCCAAAAGAAGTGAATTGGCACTTAATTATGCAAGAAAAGAAGTTTGCTACAAGTGGAGAAGGGCTAAAGACCAATTGGAACTCGTTCAAGTATAAGATTTCTACTTTTCATTGGGTAGAGGACGAGAAGGCGGAGACAATGGCAAAAGAACGGAGTCATTCTGAGTTCGTATGAAGAAGTTATGAGCAAAACAAGAACTTAGAAGACTAAAAGGGCAAAATGGTCATTTTCTATGGGAAATGCTATTTGCACCCCAACCGAATGTTAAGGGACACCTTCCTGTTAAG